>VBSM01001124.1:7608437-7630759 GCA_008086735.1 Cheirogaleus medius | reverse complement strand
CAGAAGAACTCCAGTTGCCGTGTCTTCCTTGCTGGCAAGGCGGGCGCGACAGTGTAGGTGTGGTATAGGTGTAGGTGTAGTGTAGGTGTAGGCATAGGTATAGGCATTGGCATAGGTCTTTTTCTGTTACCTGTTCCCATCTGTGTTATTATTACTTTTCAGGTGTCATCCAGACCTCTAAAAATAACCCATGTTCATTTAACATCAGGATGAATGGAGTTAGAGACAGCTTTGAGCTGTTGAATCCCAGAAGGAATGTTGAATTTCAAATTGTATGTACGTGGCAGCTGGCTCTTCTGCAGGGTTCATGTGGAATTTGTCTTTGCTACCACTGTCTGCCTATTAACTTTCCTTGAACATAAATGCCACTGGGTAAGATCATGAGTTATGGGGCTGGGATAGGATGGGTCCTATGGTCCCATGTAACTTTGGGAGATAGTAAGTAGCTATTTCTTATAAATGATTTGGAAGCTTGATGAATAAAAAAAATTTTTTTTAATTTTTTAAAAGTCAGGATTCTAGATCTCTAAACCATGAAGGCCCATTATTCTTTATTTGATTTTAACACAGTAGACTTGGAGGATCAGAATGAGCATGAAGTCATGGTTCTAATTCTTTTGTCCTTTATACCACTTTCCACATACAGTGCTAATTTTGTTTTAGGGACTTCACAGATGTTTAGCTTATGCCACCAGGAAAATAATATGCCAACATAGTTTATCAGTGTCTAAAACAAATATATTAAACTTCTCGTTCCCAAGCCTGCCATGCTCCAAAATCTGGTCAATTTTTATATCATGTACTTATTCTGTTTGTCATTGCTGGTTGAGATAGTAATTTTTTACAGTGTACTGTACCAACTGGCAATCCCATGGGTACCAGAGGCTTTGTATTTCTATGGAAGTATCAATTTCCTCTCAGATGGAAAATCCATATGTGTCCCACCTTAGCTTAGGATGGGTAAAACTTTGTAAAAATGTTATTCTTCTTCCAACAGATTTAAATTGTGCCCATTTGTAGAAAACTTCTCCAAGCAGATTCAGTACGTCCTCATGGTTTAAGAGAGTTTTTCAAGGTGGCAGCAACCTCATGCTAAGCATAAGGAAAGCAGATTTGTCCATGATGTCTTTGTTTCAGGTAGATTCTTAACACCAAGTTAGGGAAGTCTATTGAAGCTTTCTATTAAAAAAAAATAGATGTAAAACCATATAAATTATATACCTTTTATTTTCCTATGTTCCCTGAAACTGGAAGATCTCAAACATGCACCCTGAGAGGCAGGGACTATTTTTGTTCTATCATTGTATTTTGACTGCCTAGGCTTGCAACAAAGCAAACATTTAAATGTCTGCTGAGTACATGAGTAGCTGGCTGGGGAGGAGGACTGGAAGCATGAGAGACTGCGTGACATGCACTCGTTCGCTATAGATGGGAAATCAGGAGTTGCTGCAAATAATAATCTGAAATCTCTAAGATTTGTTAGTCTACATTCTTATGCATAAACTGCCCAGGTTTTGTCTTGACAAAACTGGGTCATTTCCAGGATTAGCTGCTTCAGTGGCTATATATAAGTGAGGACATGTATTGTTTACGCCAGAAAGTATGTACTTTACTGTCTACTGATGTGTCTGTCCATGTGAAAGCCTGCTCAGGGGGAAAAGACCCCTATCAAAGTCTGTGAGGAACTAGGATTTAGCTTGTTTATGTGTCAGGCTGAGGGTCTTGTTGTCAAAACCGCAAGGGGGCTTTGGTCCAGGTCCATCATGCAGAGATCCAATTATGGAGGCAAAAAGGATTGCCAAGGAAGAAAGTAATTTTTAATACAACAGACATTTTGTTAGGAGAGCAAGAGAAGCTGCCTCAAATCCATCCCTCTGACTAATGGTGATCATGGGCTTTTATTTATTTTTTTGAAACAGAGTCACGCTCTGTCACCCTGAGTAGAGTGCAGTTGTGTCATTGTAGCTCACTGCAACCTCAAACTTTTGGGCTCAAGTGATTTCTTGCCTCAGCCTCCTGAGTAGCTGGGACTACAGGTATGCACCACCACACCCAGCTAATTTTTCTATAATTTTCTATTATTAGTAGAGATGGGACCTCACTCTTGCTCAGGCTGGTCTCGAACTCCTAAGCTCACATGGTCCTCCCCCCTTGCCTTCCCAGAGTGCTAGGATTACAGGCGTGAGCCACTACACCCCAGTTGAGATCATGGGATTTTAAAGAAGGGGCAGATGGGGCCGATGATGAATCTTGTCAGGACAGAATCTCAGCTCCTTTGTCCTGTAGAAAATCTACCATTTCTGGGAGACAACTCGAAAGGTCAAGTAGTTAGTTAAGGGAGAGGATTATGTAGGGGTCATTGAAGTTTGCTCAATGGGGGGTACCCCCCCGCCACAGTCTGAGACAGAAAAGATGGTAGAGGATGAATGTTGACCAAAATCAGAAAGAGCAGGGACCAAATGAGATACGTACGAGCTACTTCTGGAGCTCGCTGCCTCTGGCTCGTCCTGCCTTATGCTATATTCAGGCAGGGGATGGAAAATAGGGAGTAAACATCAACCTGTCCTCCAGCTTTCCTGAAACCAGAGAGAGCAGAGTAGCATACAGGAAAGCATAGGGGAGTGGAAGCACAATCAGTAAAAACCTAAATCAGATGAATCTGCTTGATTTTAACTACTTTGTGGAAGAGTTTTGTGTGCAGAAACAGAAACTATTTGCAGAAAATGAAGTATTTGGATGATCTGGAAATTTTTAGCTGCTATGCTATGCTTTTTCCTCCCTATGTAATTATTCTCTTCCTTCCCCAACTCTGTGGTAGTAAAAATTATGACTAAAACTTTTCTCCACCGTGAACGCCAAATGCAAATCAGTGGCGGCATGCCACCACGCTGTTTTCCTGAGGAGCTTCTTTGCAAAGATGGATTTAATACCATTCATCATGTAGGTGGCAGGGGAAATCACACTTTTTTGGTAATTTTAATCCAAAATTTTAACTGGGTTTATTTTTATAGCTACAATTAAAGTACCAACAGAATAATATCCAACCTCATAATGTTTCAGACTAGTCATTATGAACAATAAAAGGCCAGCGCAGTTCCGTAACGTTTGTTTTCCAGCACTGCGTAGATCGCGTCTTGTTCCAAGATTCTTACCTTAAGGATTTATGATGAACTTTAATGCAGGCAGCAAGTCATGTTTAGTTCAGAGAAGATCAAAGCCAGGGGGGAAGAGGGGTTATTGTCTCTGCCGCAGTGTTGTGTTTGGTGGGATCTCTCAGAGACTATCCCATGATTCTCTGCACACCCTGTCTCTCCTCTACACTTCTGCTCAGTCTTGTCCTTGTCTTCAACAAGTGATAGCGCTTCCTGTGATGAAGTTAAGTTGATATAGATTAAATTTTTCAATCCAGTCTTTCTTTCGTCCTGTTTTGTGCCAAAAAGAACAAGAGAGAGAGGAAGAGAGAGAGAGCGGGTGTGCGTGTTGGGGGGTGAGAGGGGAGAGATGAGGTGAGCTCTTTCTGTTCTCACAGCCCATATCTTCTTTTCCAAATATGAAAAATGATTATTCACTCATACGGTGTCTGTGACAACGGACCTGAACGAATTTTAAACATACTGGAACTGCTTGTTCCAGCCGAATAATCACCGTACGCAGTTCTGTCACAATTGGTACTCTCGTATCCGTTGCCCACGGTTGCCATGGCTTGGGTGTGTAGCAGTTCAAAGAGTACAGGATAAAATACAAACTTCAAGTGTTTTTCTTTTTCCAGACAAAATCTATAAGTGGTCCTTTTTCAATGCCTTGTGAAACAATGTCACGGTACTTGTGATTCTTTTTTAAAATAGAAAGAAATGTTAATGCTTTGATAAAGCATCATCCCAGAACTTCCCCTAGGTAACCTCATCCCTGGCACTGGGAAGGCCCTGAGCAAAGACTCAGGTTGTGCCTGGAGGCTGGGGAGGGATATGCCCGACCGTTCATGAGCTCTGAGGATCACACACTGTCTAGGGTCAGGCATGGCCCAGCCCCATGGACTGTAGCCCAGGCTCACGCTATTTCCCACGCATTTCAATTGCCTTATTTGCTGATTACAAATGTGCTGACAGCCAATGGCTCCCTGCTGGCCCCCAATATTGAAAGATTTTCTCCACCAACAAATGGTATTTCTGAAGTCATGATACACTTTCTCTATTAGCCGATGTTACATGTGACAGCCAGGTCAGGCTTCTGGGAGCCACGAAAGAATCAGCATCACCACACCCAGTTTTCAGAATTTAAGCTAAATATAAACAAAAAGAATAGGCTTTTAATTATTCTGCTCAACTTTCCTGAGTATAAATGCAAAATTTCCATTAGGTGTCTGCTTGTGGCCACTATTATATTCATGGGCTTGTTAGAGAAAACTCTGGTCCCTGCACACGTCTCCCTCCTGGCTCTGGCTGGTGTAGGGCCCGGGTTTTGAAATCTCACAGACCCACCTGTAAATTGTACTAGCTGTGTGACCTTAGGCAAGTTATTTTACTTCTCAGAGCCTATTGTAAGAACTGAAGAAAAAATATATAAAGTGCCTACAACAGTACATAATTTGCTTTCATTGAATGTAGCATTTCTAAAATTAGAAATAAATTTTCTAATTTTAGCTAATAAAACTTATGGTTTATTAGCTACTGTCATCATTTCCCACACAATTTCCAACATATATACCAACAGTTGTTTATTTTCATAGTTATGGAATTAATATAATAAATAATTTATTGTAAACTTCATGAGGGCAAAGACTAAGTCTTTTGTCTTTGGATTATCAGTGCTCAGAGTTAAACATAAAGAAAGTAATCAGAGTATGCTTAGTGAATGAATGGATGACTAAATTTAAAGAGTGTTATTAAATAATAATAATATATATGTACATACATATTTATGTACAAGATTCATAACTGAACATAGAAGAAAATCCCTTGACAAAGAGGAAATACTTAACCTTTAAGAAGGGGCACTGTTCTTATGTTTATGAAGCCATGAATTACATGAACGGTGATAGGCAAAATACCTGTAGTCAGTGCTGGGGAGATATAAATGAGTTTCCATTACACGTCAAGTAAAGTTCTAGGTGCTGAAGATAGTGCACAAAGAGTGTTTTCTGTCTCCAATGAGCTTACAGGGGGAAGGTACAAGAGACACATAGTCAGATCCTTCCACCAGAGGGAGATTCGTGCAACGACAGGTGTGTCCAGCATGCCACGGGGGCACAGAGCTTCCGAGTGGAGAAAGGGTGTGTTTTCCTGGAGGGGTTGTGTCTACACGGAGAGGTCAGGGAAGCCATAGAGTGACCTGAGGATAGGCAAGGGCAGAGTGAAGGTATTCCAGGAAAAGGCTACTTTTTAAAATTAGGTGTAGACTTCATAGAGCCTGATGTTGCTAAAGGGTAATTCTGAGGCTGGGAGTGAGAGAAATTGAAACTGAAGACTTGGTTCTTAAGGATCTTATTAAAGATCTTGAACTCTATTCTGTAGATCGCTGGTGCCCTGAACAATTTTAAGGGAAGGAATGGCATGGCCAGATTGCATTTTATATGAATCCTCCTGGTGGCTCTGGATTTTGAGAAAGGCAGGACTGGGTTCTGGGTGATCATTCAGGGGCTGAGTTTGCAATTAGTTCAGGAAACTGGGAACCAGTGCCTTAGAGGTGGAGATGGAAAGGAGGTTAGTAATTTGAGAAACACTTAGAAAACAATCTCAGCAGAAATTGGTAATGAAGGGATGCTAGAGTTGAGCTGAGGGAGGAGCCTATGACAATTCGAGGATTTTAGTCTGCATGAGTAGATGTAAGGTGATTTTACCCATGGAGAGAGAGACTGCAGAAGGAGGCAGGGGTGACAACGCAGAGCTGAGATGCCCATTGGATGCTACAGGTGGTGGAGCTTAAACCTCAGAGGAGAGATTTAGACTAGAGAGGTGAGGTCACCTGCACCTAGAAGAACAGAAGTTTTACTTCTGAGATGGTTCTGTGGCATAAACCACAACTGGTGTCTTAGTCCATTGGTTGCTGAAACAAAATACCTTACACTAGGTAACTCATAACCAACAGAGATATATCGCTCATACTTCTGGAGGCTGGGAAGTTCACAATCAAGGCACCAGCAGATTCAGTGTCATTCTTCATAGATGATGCCTTCTTGCTGCACCCTCACATTGTGAAAGGGGTACAAATCCTATTCAGGAGGGTGGAGCCTGCATAACTTAATTATTTTCCAAGGGCCCTACTTCTTAGTACTGTCGCATTGGGTATTAGGTTCTAGCATAGGAATTTTGCAGGGGATACCAGCATTCAGACCATAGTCACACAATGTAAGTAGGAACCTGATCCAGTGGGGGAGGATTAAAGCCTATATGCAGCCTTTCTAGATTTTCTAGTGCTGCCTTAAGAATTAGAGGAAGCAGCTACTTTGCAAATTTTAAAATAAAGAACAGGGCATCAAAAGAGTTCATACAATAATTATATATTCACAGTTTAACATGTAAAAAATAAGATATTTCTAAAGAGAAAGAGGGGTGGCATTAAACAAAGAAAGAGAGAAGAGGATAAAAAGAATAAAGAGCAATGCAGAGGGAGGGAGAGCAGGAGGGAGAAAACAAAAGAAAATGGAGAAGAGAGAGAGAACCTTATGGGAGGAGAAAGAATTCCTGTTCATAGGGATTTGAAGGTGACATTGGCCACTTGTCTGCAGACTAGACTAGAAACCCTGTAGCAGTCCCTTTCCCTTCTGCAAGTGGGAAAATTTAAACATTTATGCAGATATATGCAGAATCAGTATTATATGTGTACACTAAATACTCATGGGTTTCCACTTTAAACTTTTAAGGGTGTGTTTAGTTATGTGACACTTTATTAATATTGAATTGATACTGTAACTAGTCACTTTTGAATGCAGAGAAAATATTTTCTGGGTTTGGAAAGAAGGAAATGATTGATTTCTGCATTCTAGAATGTTCTTTGTGAACCTTTCTGACATTTAAACTGTATTTCAATTCATACTTGTTTTCTTCATACACAAATTCTCTTCTTTCCTCTGAGATGGCCTTTCCATTGGCCACTAGACTTCTTCCTGCCACCAATGGGCACCTGGCAGGAGCCATCCAAGGTGAATCCACCAATGATATGGTTCCGGCCACAGGCTCTGAGCTAGACAAGCCTGGTTCAAATCCCAGTCCTGGGTCCTGAGCTGGTGACCTTGGGCAAGTCACCGTCAGGTGACTTGGATGATGTCACCATCGACCTCACAGAGCTGTGGTAGGTGGAATGAGAAAAATTCCATGAAAAGCATTTACTCCAATATCTATTAATGAGTAAACACTCCCTATTGAGCAATCATTGTCATTATTTAAACAAGTTCTGTTATTTATTTAATTAAAAACATCATAATTTAATTGTTAATGATCATTTATACTTTTACAATGATTTTAATGATCAGATTTGCACTCCTGTGGGGCATCGGCTTCTAGAGTTGTTCTCAGTTCCTTGCTGTCCTGTATACACCCAAACTGAAAAGCTCAGGCACTGGAGGGGCTGGTAAAGTGCATGTGCAGCCACCAGGGGTGGGGCGGTGTGGTAAAACAGAGACTGGCTTTAGGGCCTGTTGGTTTAAGAACACTGCCTTCTCTTGGCCAGCTGGGGACTTGAATGTCTTCCTCCCAACGAGACTGAATTTCAAGATGCAGGTGAAGGACAGTCATAGGTGGGAGGAAGTTCAGGGGTTACCTGGCTGCAGGGCCGACCAGGGACCTCGACTCCCCCAGGTGTCCTGGTGCCGGCATCAACCCTGAGGTGGACTGGGCCTTTCAGGCTGCCTGGCTACACTTGAAGCACAGGGATTGATGTTCGGACCCTTCTTGTGACTTTTCCTGGGGCAAGAAGGTCCATTCAGGATAAAATTAAACTATAATTTTTGCCCATGAATAAATCTCCTTATAAAGAAATGATTTACCTGAGGGGCCTGGGGTTTGGGCAGGAGCATGCATGACGCAGCTCAACACCCCAAGCCCCGTCTTCTCTGTTCTTCAATCTCTGTCAGCCTCTCTGCACCCCTTTCTCCCTTCTTCTTCCCCTTTCCCTCCTCTTCTCCACAGTAGCGTACTAGAACACCTTACGTCGTGTTTCTCTCGTTGGAATATTTGCCTTTAGCTGAATTTTAGAGAATTTCAGGAAACCCTAAAATTCTCCTGACCCTTTTCACTCTGAGTTTAACAGGCAAGTTGGGGTCACTTCAGACATTTCTGGTCTGTATTTATCTTCATTATTTTTCTAGATTACAGAGAGAACTGTCACAAACATTGCACAAATACAACACTGGTTATGTGGCTAAGCCCAAACATTTTTTATTGGCATCAGCTACACATGTGCCTGTGTAGGGGCTCACCTCGGGTCAGTGGCTGTTTAGTTACAGGTACTTGCTGACCTCTGGGAAGGGTTTAAGTTCAGCGAGGACATCATGGTCTGCTGACAGGGACACTGTCAGATTTGGAAGACGCCCGAGCATCTGTAAGCTACCCTGTTCTACAATGCAGTGCATGAGGTAGGAAGGGGTGAAGTCAGTGCTGACCAGGCACCTTCAGAACTGCAGACCTTTGACAGCCCCTGTGTCCCTCGCTAGAGCGTCGGGGTGGGGGCTGCAGCCTGGCCGTGAACCTCGGGGCTTCAGATCCATCCTTCTGGGGCCAGGTCCTTCTTGAGGAAATAATCTAACCCTTGGCTTCCGTGTTTGTGAAATGGTGATGAAAATACTTAGTTTAATCATAAAGATTAAGTTAGATAGTGTATGACAAGGACTTAACATGGCATCTGACATTAATAAACATGACATAAGTGGTAGATACTAATATTCTATTAATTGATCTAGTCCTACTACCCTATAACGATGAGTCACTGAGGCACAGAGAATGAAGGAGGCTGCCTGAGGTTGCAGAGCTGTAGAGAAGTGGTGAGGCTGGGGTTGCCCTCCAGGGTCTCTGACTCCAAAGCCCCCATCCATAGCTCTGAGGAGGCACAGCTAGCTGAGGGTGCAGGGACCCTGGCTGCATGTGGAAAAGGGTGACACGTTCAGAGAGCCGAGGGGAGTGATTTGTCTCTTCCAGGGCTCTCCCATAGTAATGATGTAAGTTCTCAGACCTATTGATCCCCCTATCTGGTCATTTTCTTGACACTTTTTAGTGTAGAACTAGAAGGCTTATACTAATTGATAGCTCCAAATTCTAACAGACTGTATTACACTTAGAAATGGGAAATTGTAATTAAATTAATTAAGCCTAATTCCCTCTGGCCTTTTCAAATTCACTAAGACCTGCCCTAGCCATCCTATCTAAAATTTCACATACACACACATACACACACACACACACATACATATATACACACATGCAAGTTCCTGTCACTATTCCCTCCTCGTGTGCCTTTTTTAGCACTTATCACTGTCCAGGATTCTCTATAATTACTATTTATCCTGCTTGCTATCTGTCTCCCCTACTAGAGTATAAGCCCCAGGAGGGCTTGCATTTTGGATTTTTTCACTGACTGTATCATCAACACCTAAAGTGGTGCCAGGCGCAGTTGGTGCTCAAAGAATACTTGCTGAATGAATGGACAGATGGATCCCTGTTGTTTTCCCTATAGCTGTTCACTCTTTAGCCTGATTCTTCCAGAGAACCAAAATTCTCCAGCTAACGGAGCTACCTCTTCTATTTTATAATTTTCTCCTAAAATTCCTCATGGTGTTTCATTTCTATTCCATCACCTATTATGACCCCCAATAAACTAGCAAATAAACAATGTGGATCTGTTTGCCTTAGAGGTATTGAATTTATTTCTCTGAAAGGTATAGAGAAGGCAACTTAGTATTTCTGCCATCCTACCTGGAAGGCGAGACATTAGGGAAACCATATTATATTAAAGAGAAAAAAGGAGAGGAACAAAAAGACACAGAGGAAAGAATAGTGAACAAGGAATCAGGTACCTGGGTTCTAATGCCAGCAATTACGAATCATGTGACCTTGAGAAAGCATTGAACTTTTCTAAAACTAAATTTTCTCTTCTGGAAAAGGAATGGGTCAGACCAGATGCTCTCAAAGTTCTCCAAGGTCTAACACTCTAGGTCTAGCCATATATAGGTCTAACTAGTTCTAATATTCTATGACTCAAGGTAACTTAAAATATGTTTTCTAACATCAGAAACACTTTTCAGGTCTTACTTCTTTCTATGGTGTTAAAAGAATTGTTTTCTTTTCACAAGTGTAAGCATTGATCCAACAAGGTTTACCTTAAAAATCTTTTATTTTGAGTTCGTTTGCACCTATGCCAACCCTTCATTTTCTGAAGAGTAATAAAAACAAAACTGTCAGGATTTCCAAAATTGATGGAAGGTAAGCTTTGGCAGCCTTTTAAATGTGTTCTCTAGGCTCATGTAAAACATGCAAAATAAAGAAGCTTCAAGCTTTCTTTGAAAATAAAATTGGTTTGAAACTAATAGGGATTTGGAAACAGGCAGCTGAGCAGATTTTCCTTCAGTAAATACCACATGAACTCTCCATGGGGCATAAGAAATACAAGGAATTTAAAAATAGACTTTGGTCATTAATAGACCAAAGTGTCACTCTTCTGGAATATCAGAAGGTGATATTAAGTTCTCTCCACAAGAAAAAAAAAAAAAGAAAAGACTTGGCTTTTTAAAAAAGTGTATTCATACAAAGCGTCTCTTTTTGGATTGTGAGCAATATCTTTACCCATGTCCTAGGAGAGGGAGAGTTATTAGTCTTTATAAAATAAGAGGTCATGACAACACTAAGTTAGGAAACTTTGATGAACAAGGTCCAGACCAACATTTCCCAGATATCATCTGAAAACTGCCTTTGATAAATTTTACAATGAATTTAACTTTGCATAATATTAATGGAGAATGTGCATGTAAATATTTTATGGACATTAACAAGCAGGATGTTGATAAATATATTAATCCATTAATAAAACACGTTAAGTATAATGGCCCTGACATTTATTAAACACCTTCTCTAAACTAGCTTTTTTTAAACTTACTTGACAAAATTTTATTTTTTTAAGGTTTTATATATATTTTATTTTATTTTATTTCAGAATATTGTGGGGATACAAATGATTTGGTTACATAAATTGCTTTTGTATCATGTCCATCCCCCTGATGGTGTGCATTGTACCTGTTAGGTGTGATTTTACCCATCCCCTCCTCCCCCTGCCTTCCTGCTTGATTTCCAATGAATGTTATTTCCATATGTGCATATAGGTATTGATCGACTAGTTCCAATTTAATAGTGAGTATATGTGGTGTTCATTTTTCCATTCTTGTGATATTTCACTTAGGAGAATGGGCTGCAGCTCCATTTAGGTTAATATAAGAGGTAGTTTACCATTTTTTTAATGGCTGAATAGTACTCCATGGAATACATATACCACATTTTATTAATCCACTCATGTATTGATGGGCACTTGGGTTGTTTCACATCTCTGCAATTGTGAATTGTGCTGCTGTAAACATTCTCGTGCAGATGTCTTTTTTATAGAATGTCTTTTGTTCCTTTGGGTAAATACCCAATATTGGGATTGTTGAATCAAATGGTAGTTCTACTTTTAGTTCTTGGAGGTATCTCCAGACTGCTTTCCACAGAGGTTGTATTAGTTTGCAGTCCCACCAGCAGTGTATGAGTGTTTCTATCTCTCCACATCTCCGACAACATTTGTCGTTTTAAAACTTTTTGGTAAAAGCCATTCTCACTAGAGTTAAGTGATAACTCATTGTGGTTTTGATTTGCATTTCCCTGATGATTAGAGATGTTGAGCATTTTTTCATATGAATTAGTTCTTTATATAAATTGCCAAAATCAATCCACACAATAAACATGTGAGGGAGTTCTTATTCTCCCATTAAACTCATGAGGAAACAGGCTTAGAGGGTTTGGTAATTTAAGCTTAAGACCAAATAGCTGGTTGTTATGGACTAAATGTTTGTGTCCCCCCCAAAATTCACATATTGAAGCCCTAACCCCTAATGTGATATGATTGGAATATAGAGCCTTTGGGAGGTGGAGGGATTTAAATGAGGGCACGAGGGTGGAACCCCCATGATGGGATTAGCATTCTTATAAGAAGAGGAAGAGACACCAGAGCTTGCTCTCGTACACACTGAGGAAAGGCCACCTAAAGGCACAGAGGGAAGACGGCCATCCACAAGCCAGGAAGAGAGGCATCACCTGGAACCGAATCTGCTGAAATTTTGGTCTTGGATTTACCAGTCTCCAGAGCTGTGAGAGATATATATAAAAAAAAAAAAGTCTGTTATTTAAGCTGCATAGTCTGTGGCATTTTATTTATTTATTTATTTTTATTTCAGGGTATTATGAGGGTACAAATATGTTGGTTACATTTTATATCATTGCCTCTCCCTAGCGGGGATTAGAGGCATGCCTTTCCCCCCCACAGTGCTCACCGTGTTCTATAGTTGTGAGTCTACCCCCCCAACCCCCCATCCCTGGAGAATATTACTACCATGTGGGCACCATAGTGTTAATCAGTCAGTATTAATTTTATGGCGAGTACAAGTGGAGCCCATTCTTCCGATCTTGTGTTACCTCACTTCGGATAATGGGAATCCAGGAAAATATAAGAGGTGCTAGATAACTGTCGTTTCTTATAATTGAGTAATATTCCATTGTATACTTATACCAAATTTTAATAATCCACTCATGGATTGACGGGCACTTGGGTTGTTTCCATGTCCTTGCAATAGTGAATTGTGCTGCCATAAACATTTGAGTGCAAATGTCTTTATTATAGAATGTCTTTTGCTCTTTTGGGTAGATGCCTAATAGTGCTATTGCTGGATCAAATGGTATTTCTATTTTTAGCTCCTTGAGGAATCTCCAAATTCTTTTCCACAGAGGTTGCACTAATTTGCTGTGGCATTTTATTATAGCAGCCTTGACTAAGACAGTGGTAGAGCTGGCATTAGAACCCCACTCTCAGGTTTCAAAGTCCATGCTGACATGGCTAGGGGAAAAGAAAGCTGTCATTAGCTGGAGACATTGGATAACTAGATGCACCAAAGGATGGTGAACCACTGCCCTCCTAGGGGTAGAGGTGTCATGCAAGTGAGCTCTCGCAGAACTCGGGGAGATACTCCCTAGGACTGTTACTTCCCCACGTGCCTGCACAGCATCAGGCTCTGCGTCCTGCAGCCTCCCCTCTGCCCCTCTGACCTAACCACCGCTGCTCGTCCTGCCTCAGGTCAGCACCCTCTCTCCCCACTGGGCTTCCTGCCTTCAGTCTTTCCCCTTCAGTCCATCCTAACCCAGGAGTGGTCTTCTTAAAACTACAAGTTACTTATGTTACTTTCCTGTTTAAATCCTTCAGTGGTACAAAGGGCAGGGACAAATGTGTGTTACCACCCAATGTGGGGAGTGTTGGTGTCCCCTCCTAAGGTGAACACGTGAATGGGTGGCACTGCTGTGGCCCTTGTTGGCATCATAAGGCACTGCCAAGGGCTGTGCTCTGTGCCCTGCCCCTGGCCCATGCAGTGAGGTGCCAAGTGTGCCCCATCCTCTCTCCGTGGGATGTGATGCCATTCTTCTTGTTCCCTTCCCTGTGTTCCTTAGGATCAGCTAGGTCTGGTCAGGAGGTATGCTTTTCCGGGGATAAAGGCAGAAATAAATAAAAATAGATCATTAAGATTTTGAAGCTGAAATTATATGCAAATGTAAATAATGCATATTTAAAGTAATCACTGTAATGCTATTTATAGCACACCTTTTCTCCCAAAGTTAGCAAAGCAGTTTACAAATGTTCTCTTCCTAATCTTCACTGTTCTCCATTAAATTGTGCTATAAATGCTGTTTTGAATTATAAATTAACTTTTCTTTCCCCTTTCCTTTTCTCTTTCCTTTTCCCTTTCTCTTTCCCTTTCCTTTCCCTTCCCTCTCCTTTCTTTCTTTCTTTCACCTTCCAAACCACCTCTGGGTAATTTGTTGAGTCACTTAACATAGGGACCGCACTTGGGAATTGATGCTTTTTCTAATGCAGACTACAATGCTGTGCTCAAGTGAAACAAACATCTGAGCAACCGCAGCCATTAACTCACGCTGAAATTTGCAGAAACACATTGAAGGCCCTTTTGGGTCACTTCTGACTTTCTTGATTGAAATTAGGAAAATGATCATTCCAAGTGTGTTGAAGGCTAGAGGAGCCTCCATACCTGAGTTGTTTGTAAAGGCACACTCCAGAACAGGACCTGTGGCTGAGGCATGGTACTCCATGGCTCTGCATCATCTGTTTCCCAAACCTCCTTTGCTCATCTTAACCCTGCTACTCTGGCCTCCTACCAGACATACCAGGTGTGTTCTGGACTCTGCTCCCTGGCTGGAGGCTCTTCCCTGCCTGCCAGCCCAGCTCCCTGCCTCACTTCACCAGGGTCTACAGCAGCGTCCCTCACCATCCTCGACTCCCCTGCCCTGCATCGTATTTTCCCTTTGCCTTCATCAGTGTGTGGCAGGGTTTTTATTTATTGTTTTTTTTTCTTTCTTTTCCATAAGACATGCTTCATGAGCAGGGATTTTGTCTGTTGTATTCACTGTTGTACCTAGAACAGTGCCTGAAACACAGGGGTCCTTCAGAAACATTTGATGAATGAATAACCAAATGGATGAACAAATTCCTCCTGGCTAATATCTGTAGGGTAATTAGAACAATTGGGATTGTTATTTACAGCTGTGTTGAGTTGGCTGTTCTCAAGATAAAATGGTAAAGTCAATGTTTCTGACACATTGAGTACCTTGGTGTATGAAATGATGTTTGAATTTCCATGAGGTTTGTCATTTTACTAAGATATCATGTAAAGGGACGATATGTTCATGTTTGCAAGTTGTCGTTAAGGCAGAAACCCTTACATAAGCAATTAATTGGTGTGCAGAGTAGACTACAAACCTGAATTGTGAATTGCAAGGATGTATGTGGCATGATCATTATTCATCACTCCTTTTCTGTGTATGATTGTTTCTGTCTATACAGAATACAAACGGAATATATTCATATATATATATATAAATAATACAAATGGTTTGTATTTGCTTCTGAAGACACCTTGTAAGACTTGGTGATATATGTGAAGAAGCCCAAATTCTTCCCCAAAAAAAGTCTCTTCTAAGTGCTAGATGCCAGATGGTTCTGTCGGCTGCAGCTGTTTCCCAGAATTCCACAGACTGTCTGCATCATCTTAAATTATGACTTTGAAGCATTTCTTTTGGCCACTTTGTTTGTGATCACCCTAGGACATCTGCGTCTGCGTTCTGCTGTCAGCCATCTTCCACCCTTGTCCATCAAGCAGAGGTATTGCAGTACAGAGGGCCTCACACTGGCAGATGGATTATCTTCCAGAATTTCATTCCTGGTGGGCCTGTCAGTTCTATCACCCATATAGGAAAAACTAAACTAAACTAAACTAAAATCTCAACGTGAAGATCTATTATACCATCACCAGGACCACTGGCAGATCGTCCTCTCTGCTGTTTTCCAACTTGTCAGGAAGTAAGGGCTAGCAAATACATGTTACCTGAAGTCTACAGTTGCCTCAAAACATGAATTAGACATGTGCCTGTTTCAGGGCCCAGCTTACTTTAGCCTATGTGCTAGTTGAAGGGAATTCTGAGTTATTCCAAAAGGTCCCGTCTCCCTGCATGGCTCAAAGACTGGCCTGAAAACACCTCCTCTGAGCAGCTGGGCCCTCGGCAATGAGATCCTGACGGCCAGAGCTGAGTTTGAAGGATGAGGTAGGTTACCCCAGGAGGGACAAAGGGAAAATCATTTGAGAGGGTGTCAAAACCATGTTAAAGCTAAGAGTAAGAAATGGAAAATGACAAGTCTGATAGCCTAGCCAGGTTGGGCACATATGGCAGCAGACACCGAACGAAGACGATGAGGAGTGAGGTGAGCGTGGTCAGGAGAGACTGCAGGTGAGGGGCGGAGCAGCCCTGTGTTTCCAGGGGCCTGTGTTCTCCAGCCACCTCTGTCTCGGTGTGTCACGTGCACCAGGCCCACCTGACTTAAAGGTCCACAGTCAGGGTGGCCGCGGATTTCATCCCGAGGTGGAATATAGAGCAGAAAGAATGCCCAGAGCGTTTGCTAATGACAACACACAGAGAAAGGAGAAGCCTTCAGCCCTTTCAAAAAAAGATAGAAATTCAAAGCATCCTTAAAAAAGTTGGAGACAAGGGTCAGTTTCAACTCATATGGAATGCAAGATGTATATGGAGACAGAGGGAAACGCAATCTGCCCGACCAGGAGAGCAGAAAGGAAAGGTTTGTGATTTTCTGGGTGGTGCGGCTGTGTCTCGCTGTTAAAGGATCAGGAAGCTGAGATTCTCTCTCTCCGGGCAATGACCAGAACAACCCTCTGTGCCTCACCCTGGTGTCCTCGACAGATTTGATGAAGAGACATGGCCATTACCTCTGAGTTTTTCCAACTCAAACCAGGAGGAAGCATAGACAAAAAGTGCATATCATGTATATAAATATCATTAGTATCACATGTCTGTGGGATAAATTACATGTTCTGTAGCAGTAGTAGTTGAGAGAGAAATTACAGGACTGTGCACACTGACCATAATTGTCAAAATAAATTCGCTGACTCTTCTCCCATTATGCACAGAAAATATCGAAGATCAGGTGGTATTTTAATAATTGTTGGAACAAAGAAAGATGGAGAACTCCACTGGAGCTGGGGCAGGAAGCATTTTGGAGGTTTGAGTATACCCAGAACATGAAGGTGGTGAGGATATGAAATGTATGTGGAGGAGAAGGAAAGATAGCTGAAGATCTGTAGCGCTAATTTGGAGGCTAGGAATAAAACATAATTGGGATTATTCAAACTAGACAACAAAAACTTGTGGGTTACTAAATAACAGGTATCTGGTATCTATCTGGTGTTACGAATAAATAAAATTCCAGCACCCAAGACAACTAAAGCTAGTAAGTAACATTTATGTGACACTATATAGGTTATAGAGAATATCTATATGTAATATAAATTTTGCTTTTCCCAGCAACCCTGTGGAATGAGTGTGGTATCATTATCATCACTTTACGGGTGAAGAAGTAAGACCCAGAAAAACTTAAATGACTGTTTCTAGGACACAGAACCAGTATAGTTTGGGCAATGCACAACTAGCTGCTGAAACTAACCATCACCAAAGCAAAGTGGTTTAATAAACAGAAGTATATGTCTTACAATCCGTCAATCAGTCAATAAAATTAACTACAGCATAACAAAGAAGTTTCAGGCATTACATTGTAATCAGTACATTAACAAGAGTTGTGATAGTTTGGTGAGTTCATGGGTTTTATTCCTTTTATTTTTTTTAATTTTTGCAATATAGTTCCATTATTTTTATAATGACTATAATAATTTTACAGTTGGCAAAAGATTTATAATCTGATAGAAGTTCCTTCGATCACTTTCTGAACATAAGAAGACAAGACTACTCTAAGAACCTCTTCCATCCTGTGCCTCACATGGAACTATTTTGGAATTATTTCTCACACAGTGGAAGTGCTCTTCAGGAATGAGAGGGGTCTAGTGATGTTTGTTGACCTGCTGAATGGTTTGTAGTGATGTATAAACTGAGCCTCATTTCTCTTTTAAATGGTGTTAGTTTAGGGGGAAAAAAAAGAAGTCCTGGCTAAGGGATGAAAGAAGAGGTAAGGAAATGAATGGAAATGAAAGATTGAGAGATTAATTGAGGGGAAAAAGTAATGCAGTTGGGCTCTGTCCTATATTGGATATTCGTTACACCAGCTAATGGGTAATATATAATTATGAAAAGACATTGTCAGAACAGCACACAATCTATTGATTGTGCCACCATAACTACATTACACTCATACCTTTGTGAGATTAAAATGAATGGAGGGAGTGACAAGATTCTTCATGAATTAGAGTCATTCATTTTCATTTTGAGGAAGGAAAGTATGCCATATTTTCGGCATTTTAATTGGAGATCTAGCAGATGAGAACTTTACAAGGTAATAATTTTAGAAAGGAATTTATTTCTATCTTAACAGTAAAATGATATAATGATAGCCTCAAGGTAAAATATTGAAGAGATTTAGCACCATAAAGGAAAGACAGTTTGCAGCTGATGTTGATACTGCTAATTGTGCCGGCACAGATACTTTAATACACAGTGGGTAAAACTGCTGTATTATGTAATCAGGTTTTTTCATTTAATACATACCTACCATGCCCTGTTCTAAGTGGTATAGGAAACAAAAAGAATTTTAGCATGTGGTCCTTGCCTTCAAAAAAGAGATGGTTAGGGAGACAATAAGAAGAACAATAACAGCATCAACATTTGTTGGGTACTTACAATATGCCTAGCCTTGTGCTAATTGTTTGTACTGGCGTTCGATCACTTCGTCCCCACAGTATCCCTGTAAGTGTGCCGTGTTTCTATTCCTATTTTATTAGCTGAGAAAATGGAGGCTTAGAGTGTTTTCCCATATCTGTCAGAGAATAAGTTGTCCTGTACAAATACCTTTCTGGATAACTGAAGGAACATTCAAGGACCCTACATCTATGTTCTAAGTGTACTTCTACATGTTTTAGTCATTTTGAGTGAACTTGTGCTAAAGGGTGTGGCACAGTTCCACCTTAGACAGAATTCTGGAAATCTTTCCTTAATGACTTAGGATGTTCATGGTATACTTCAGATGTTTTGTTTTGTTTTGTTTTACTTTGGTGATCTAGGTTAAGTGGTGCCAGACTGACAGGAACCAAAATAGTTAGAATTACATGTAAAGTAAGAGTGAATTATCTCTGAATGAAGCCCAGATGAATTTGCTTTAAACAAAGTAATACATTTTTAAAATAAACTTTATGTATTTTGGCTGCTCTGGGACTTTTAGTCATTTGTTTGCTCGTTTTTTGGTCTTTCTCACTGTCTTTTTTTTAGTTCTAAGCTGTGTTTTGAGTACTTAGGTTTTGGCATAAAAGAGATGACACAATTGCATATGTTGCAAGAAGAAAACATAAATAATGCTTTATTTTCTGTAATTTGTTTAGGATAACTAAATCCATAGCATAATTTATAGATTGTTTAATCTGAAATCATTAGTATGGTTCAGAAAGATTTCAATTTTAGCTTCCATGACAAAAATGACATTGCTAAGCACAAGATGTTACCTTGTTGAAGTTGTGTAACCCTCTTCCAGAATACCACATAGTTTAGTGAATGGAGAAAGGATGAGGGGAGCTGGGCTTAGAACAGGAACTGTCATTCAAGCGCGAGGGGGCGGTGAATACAGCAGGGCTCAGCGCAAGGTGCTGAGAAGCGGGCCTTCCTCATGAAGGCCGCACCTGCCCAGCAATGCCCTCAGCCTTCATGAATCAATTCTGCCTTCACTCCTTTCCCACTGCCCAAAAGTACAGACGGAGTTGACCAAACCTCAAAGGAATGCTCAAATATGGAGCCTGGATTTTTGCATCTTTTCATGCTCAGGGACCCTATATAAGGC
Organism: Cheirogaleus medius; assembly: GCA_008086735.1. Classification (NCBI taxonomy): domain Eukaryota; kingdom Metazoa; phylum Chordata; class Mammalia; order Primates; family Cheirogaleidae; genus Cheirogaleus; species Cheirogaleus medius. The sequence goes on along the minus strand of VBSM01001124.1, from coordinate 7,611,184 downwards.
GGTATATGAGTAAATAGGTTCTGAACAAAGAGACCGGGTAGAGGTTACACGTGGTAAGCTGGTGATGCGATTGTGTTGTGTTATTCCGGAGTCACTGGCATTGCTGTTGTTTGTAACACTAGACAGACGCGAGCCGAGCATCCTCTCCAAGCCGCGGGCCTGCTTGAACTCGGCATCCGCGCGGATGTCCCGCGCCAGGGTGCTCCCCCCATGTCGGCGCCTGTCCCGCGGAGGTGCGCTCCCTGCGCTCTGGTCACGCCTGTAGAAGGATGGACGCCGCATGCTGGGAGGCTGTAAGGGGGCTTGTATAGCAGGTGAACGTTGGAGCCAGTCACTGCTGAGGTCCCCCTTGCTCTGTGCAGGTGCTTGCTCCGCGCCTCACCCTGCCGTGGCTCACTGTCCTTTACCTCAGTCCCCACCTCCATCTTTTCTCCGCTGAGGTCTTGGCCACTTGGCAACACTCCATTCGTCCTTAACGTGGCATCTCAAATGCTTCCAGTCTTGGTGCCCTCCAAGGGGCACTCTTCTCTGGGAAGAGTGAGGTGTGTCCCCGTGCGCTGCCTCAGTGCCTGAGCCCGCTCTGCTCAGTCTGCTCTGGCCGTGTTGCTGCCCATGCCATGAGTCCGCCGAGAGCCTCTCGCGAAGGGCGCCGGTGTCACCAGGTTTATATTACCGGGGTCTGACATAGGGTCTGGAATGTTACAGGTACTCACGCAGTAAGGTTGGAATTTGCGTATACTCCTCTGAGAACATGATTCAGACTTAACCTGTGTTAGATAATGTAGGCTAAACTGCTTTAACAAGAAGCTCCCAAATTATCCAGTGTTGAAGATCATGGAACTTTATCCCCATGGGTAACAGAGCAGAATAGGTGCTCCACTTCGTTAATGGCTCTCTTCACAAAGTCATTCACTCCTCTTCAACACACAGCTCGCAGGCCACCGTGTACAGGGCTGTCCCGGCCAGGAGAAGGGGTAAAGAACCTGCGGACCTCCCATTGTAAGGGCTCTGGCCCACAGTGGCCCACACCATGTTGATTCAATCCCAGTGGCCAGGACGTCATCCTCTGACTGTGTCTGACAGCCGGGAGGCAGGGCGTGGGTTCTGTTGGTGTGCTTGGGAAGAACAGAGAGCACACATTTTAGGGGACAGCTGGCCTCTTCTGCTCCAGGCCCTTCCTCCCGTCTCCCACTTTTTACGTTTAAAACCTTGACCACATTCCCTGTGGTTCGGCTTCAAACTATCACAGTCGTGTTTGCCTTCTAACTCTTCTTTCTGACCTCCCATGTAGAAAATCAGCAGGTCCCATTCTTGACCTGTGAACTCTCCTTTCCTCTTCCACTGTTTCCTTCCTAGTCCGACACAGCATAATACCTGAAAGTTAATACTTAGTTAATCTAAGCAGAGAGAGTTGCAAAGTAGAGTGACAGTAGCAGCTATGACTAGATAAACTTTGATCCTAATGGGAAATAAAGTCATGGAAGGCAAGGATAAGTACCCACATCTTTGACTGCTTGGTTTTCTTTTGAGTACTCTCAAAAGTAATAATGAAGAGAGAAGGCAGAGAGGAAAAAGCTGGAAATAAAAGAAGACCAACCAGGAAAGAAGCCAAGGCTTTATTTACACAGGGCTTGCTATGGCAAAGGGGTAGATCTCATCGCTTGAGTTTGGCAGAGATGCAAAGGCAAGCAGGGGAGTAGGAAAGCTCTAGAGTGGAAAAGGCGAAGGCTCAGGTGTGCCCTGAGTGGAGCTGTTGGCCTGGAGATGCAGGTGGCTCCCTAGACAGGCATCCTATGTGATTGGTTGGGGGTGCACACCTGGCTTTCTCTGGGCGGTCCTAGGTTGGAAGCAGGGGAAATAATTAGGGAAGCTCTCAGTTGTAATCAAGTCCTGGCTATTTTGGGCCAGTTTTTACAGACATGATTGTTTAGCTTCCAGGATTGCCACTATAGATAACAATCTGGCCTCCTGCAAGTGTGACTTACAGCAGGCTGCCGTCCTGGGTTGCTCACTGTTGCTAAGGAGATGGTTTCCTGGGCAAGATGCTGCAGGTTATGGGTCAAAACTCTATTTTTCTCTATGGTCTGGCCATTGTCCGTTTATATGATATATTCAGTCTCTCAAGACAGAGATGTGCTGTTTTGTGTGGTGGTGGCAGTGGATGGGGGAGAGTTGGGTACACAGGTGTTTAGGGAGAGCTAGACCCTAAGAGAAGCAATTGTTAAAAGAACAAAGAATAAGGAAATATGTGACTCTATACATGGCAAGCAGCTACTGAAGCGGCTAGGGCTTCTTCACATAAGAATAGATCAAGCACCCCCACTATGAGAGCAAGAACAGAACTATAAACTTTTGATCTTAAAAAATAAAAAAAGGATCCAGAGTAAGCAGGAACCCAGTATTACCAAGCAATCGGATAGTAAGTGAAGTTTAGAACAGTGCGAGCTGTGCCTTAAAGATGTTGCTGGGTGAAGCCTCAGCGCGATGGGATAGAAACAGCCGTGGCAAAGGGCAGGGCGTTCAACAGAATCTAGGGGCCGTCCATTTGTCACAGAGCAAATCACAATCCATGATTTTAGATCTAAGCCTGCTTTCTAGGTTGCAGATTTGGAACATCTTTGACAGGGCCTTAGCATTTCATTCCAGATTTCAGTTTATTGCCCACAGGTCCAACCGCGGCTCCTTTGGTGCCTGCACAGGCCAGTGCCAGTGTGCCTGTCCTTGGTTTCTTCCTTTTTTTTTTTTTT
>VBSM01001124.1:7546960-7608337 GCA_008086735.1 Cheirogaleus medius | reverse complement strand
TCCTGACCTTGAGCAATCTGCCCACCTTGGCCTCCCAGAGTGCTAGGATTACAGAAGTGAGCCACTGCACCCGGCCCTTGGTTTCTGTCTCTACAAATCCCAAATTGTGCTAAATCAGCAAACACAGTGCTACGTTCTACATAAACATTCCCATACTCTCAAAATTTGCTACTGAGGACATCTCTGTTTAGCTACCATTATGGCAAATAGTTAATCTAGTCTGTCCTTTAAAGAAGAACTCCAAGAATTATGTTTTAGAGTAAATTTTAATTAACTTTAGAATGAATTACTTTCCTCTATTATTTATTCATGTCTAGAGATATTTAAACTAGTGGATATAAACTTCTCTGACAAACACCACTGCCCACTTTGGGGCAGTTAAGTGATTTTTCAACAAAAATGCCTGGAATGCCTCAGCCTCTCTCTAAGGGTATGATGTAGTGATGTAATCCCATTCAGTGGAAGAAAACATTACAGTGTCTGCCAGCTTAACTTTTCCCACAGGTGTAATAGGAATATCACAGAATGAAGGCAGTGTAGCCCTGGGAAAAGAGACGTGTGTTGCGTTTGTGTGTGCACATGAATACGTGTGCCATGTCAGTGTCTCTGCACCCTCACTGCTTAAAGGTGTCTTTGTTAGATTTGTCCTGAGTCAATACCATCTAGCAGGACTAAGAGGAGATGATAGCTGTGAAGCCCTCTAATTCTGAAGGCTTGTTCGCCCAGAGTCAGTTCTCTGGCTATGTTCATGGGCAAGACTTTTAGCAAACAGAAATGAGGGCATTGAACAAGTTCAGGACCTGAAGCAAGATAAAGGGGATTATGGGAATGATGAATCCAGAAATGTGAAAAACAAAGTAATATCAGTGTCTTTATCACTAATGATTATGTCTAGAGCTGTATTATTTACCAGAGCATCCGTTGTAACAAATGCCACAGGGCTGGGAGGCTCAAACAACAGACATTTCTTTCTCACAGTTCTGGAGGCTAACAGTCCCAGATCAAGGTGTCAGCGAGTCTGGTTTCCTCCGAGGCCTGGTCTTGTCTTGCAGATGGCTGTCTTCTCTCTGTGTCCTCGCATGCGTTGTCTCTGTGTGTGCATGTGTTTATTGTATCTCTCTGTGCTCAAATTTCCTCCTCTTCTAAGGAGTCCTCCAGTCGTATTGGATTAGGGCCCACCCTAAAGACCACATTTTAACTTAATTACCTCTTTACAAACCTTATGAGGTCCTGATGGTTAGGACTTCAACATATGATTTGGAGGAGCCTGGTTCAGCCCGTAACAAGTGCCAATCGCAGTAAAAGCAGGCTCCTTTATTCTGTGCATGGGGTAAAAATGAAACTCTTGTATGGAAACTAATCTGGAATTATATCTTGTTTCCTAGAGAAATATTAGAAAACTGGAATTTTAAAATCTTATTTTAAATTTAATGAAGTCTATATATTTTGCAGAAAATCATTCCTACTATATGAAGCATCTGTATAAAATATTTGGAAAATAGATATGGTGTTTTAATTTTAAAGAAAATCAAAAGAAAACTAGTTATTTTAAATTTCTATTTTAATAGATAATAGCAATAAAATATGTAATGGCTTTTAAAGCATGTGATTTAAAAATATAATATTGTTATAAGGCTATCGTACATGCTATTATTATAGAAGAAAGTATGAATAGATTTTACAGTAATAAATGAAAAGAATAATTTAGCTTAAACACTTGAAACAAAAGAGAATATGATAATGAAATCTGATTCTCAATTTACATATGAGAACAATATTTAAATCACATGGGTATCTTTGACTCCTCTAAGATATTTTACAATAAATATATTCATTTTGGGATAAACAACATTGTTGGTTTGGGTGTAATTAAGCTAGAGAATGTTAGAGAAGGGTCTTAGTAATGTTAGACTCCATAATCTTTCTTCATAACTGGATCACCCTAAGGAGACATGGAATTCCCCCAACATGGAATCTAGATCTGCAGTGATGATATTTTGTCATAAATACCTTTTGATATTTCAACCAGACATTTCCTATACATGAATTTCTTCTTGAGCAATTTGCTCAGCCAAGAAAATTTCCAAAGGGTTCACCAATTTACTAAGTTCATACCAAGTTTATCTAGTTTATCCTAATGAGTCCAAATCAGCTGGCATAAAGGGTTGATCCTAAGTAAAATTGTGAAATGCTTTTCCTTTGCTGAATTCCCCTCAGAACACCTTGTTCTTCCTGGGGGACCACTGGAGCCATCCCACATGGACCAACCTTTTGAAGATCTCCTTCTCCAGATAGGACTTCTGCTTGCCATCTTCATCCTGTTGCACTGCTACAGGTTGTTCAAGTTAACAGTTTGATGGCTTGTTTACATATTAACTCTTCCAAATCTCCCTTAACAGTGCTTCTAATGGTGGGATTTTTAAAGCCACCAGCAAATTGGTAAAAACAATTTTCTCCACACAAACTACAAGCAACAACAGAGAGGGTAACCCTATAGCTCAACACAGTGCCTTCCATCTCAAACTACTGGAGGGCAGCTGAGTCACACACACAAGAGTAATTCATCACCTGGGAGCTTAAGCAAGGGGACCAAACTCACTAATCTCCTTTTGCAAGAGGGGAAGACAACAGGTCAGAGGTAACCCAACTGGCTAAAACACCTCTAAGGCAATGGTTTTCCCCAGCACTGTCAAGGAATGTCCCTTTGGGGATTTGAAGATAAGGCCATAAACCAGCCCCAGCACCCCCAGATCTCAACAAAGTAGCCTGATGAGAAAGAATCAGCAAAAGAACACAGGAAACATGGAAGATAAAAGAGAAAAGTCACCCCCAAAAGAAAACATTTGATCTCCATCAATGGATACCAACTTACACGATATGATTAAATTGACAGAGGAAGAATTCCTAATATGGATTGTAAGAAAACTCAGTGAAATTGAAGAGAAAATAGAAACCCAACACAATGAAGCCACAAGAACAATATAGGAAATGGATGAAAAATTCTCTAAAGAAATTGAAATACTACAGAAAACCAAAGAGAAATTCTGGAAATGAAAGACGCATTTAAGGAACTACAAAACACAGTGGAAAGCCTCAAGAATAGAATGGATCACACAGAGGAAAGAATCTAAGAGCTTGAAGATAATGTCTATGTGCTAAACAAATCAGATGAAGAAAAAGAACACAGAAACAAGAGACAAGAACAAAGCATACAAGACATGTGGGATTATGTAAATAAGCCAAATATAATAATCATATGCATCCAAGAGAGGGAAGAAGAAAATACACAGTCAGATAGTAGAAAAAACAAATTATGTTTTAGGCAAAGTCATGCAAACTCCAGTTTTGCCTTGGAGTACTTGTTTTTTTGAACTGTTTATGGAGAGAGTAAACCTAGAAGGACTAGACCTCACCAGCTGCCTTTGCGTATAGCCAAGGCTGACAGCACTTAGGAGAAGCCAATGAAAAGCCACATTGGACTATTGAGCAGGGCATGAGGAATGACTGCCTCCCAGGATTTATGTGCCAGACCTTGCCCTTAAGAATACTCACTGTGCTCTCATTGGGGTCAATATGAGCTACGGACATACCGTCTTCTAAATGGGCATTGTTCAATTATGTGCATCTCTCAGATAATTTATTTACTATACATCATTTATGAATCCATGATACTAAGGTGCTACTAATGAAGGTGCTGGGTAAATAATTGATAGATAGACTAGAGTAGTATATTCACTGATAGACTATTTGATAACAGACAAAGCTGTTTTGTAAGTGTGTATACATACAGGTTGAGTATTCCTTATCAGAAATGCTTGGGACTAGAAGTGTTTCAGATTTCAGATTTTGGAATATTTGCATATATAGAATATAATATCTTATATATCTTGGATGGGACCCAAATCTAAACATGAAATTCATTTATGTTTCATAGACACCTCATTTACATAGACTGAAGGTAATTTTATATAATATTTTTAATAATTTTGTGTATGAAACAAAATTTGGACTGCAACACATCACACGAGATCAGATGTGAAATTTTCCACTTGTGACCCCAAGTAGGAACTCAAAAAACCAGATTTGGGAGCATTTTGGATTTCAGATTTTTGTATTAAAGATGATCAACCTATACTCACATACATATATCTCCTCAAACATTTCTGGGTTATGGGATAAGAGTATGGATGGAGGTCCATGTACCATGTGTAAATATTTAAAAATCATAAATCAATTTTAGAAATTGTTAAATGAAATATATTCTATTGTGTTTGTTCCCCTACATTGATAAATATTCCTTCAAAATGTCAAAATAAAAAATATGTAAATATTATCACATATTGCTTATGTATGACTGAAAGCAAAATATCGATCATGACTGAGCTTAATTATTAATGTCCAAGTCTGAGCATTGGGCTGTGGATCAGCAGCACATGCTAAGTAATAAAATAAAGCATACATATTTCATGAATTATTATATATTCTAAAATCTTAGTTTTCTCTTCTTTATTGTAACAAAATCACTAAATATGTTGCTATAATCCATATCTTCACACAATTTTTGTCCTAAAGATAGTAATGTAAAATTAGCAAGTTTTCTTGGGTATCATAGTAATTTTCAGCTTGTTTTTCATTAATTTCAACTTTTAGAAACTTCATTCTACTAAGGAAATACTGACTGAAATTGTGACTGAAATTTTTTAAGCAATACTTAGATCCAGAAGTCATGTTCATATTCAAATATTACATGGGTCATATAAGATAAATTGTCACTATTTTATAAAATGTTATAAAATATTTTGATATTATATAATTCACCATCACAAAGTACAATTTTCACCACCTCTAGACACGATTGCTGGATCTATATAGTTATGTAAAGAATTGGCCTGCACTTCTCTCTTGCTATAGCTACATCTACATGTGTACAAATTTAATTGTGTAATGAACTGTTCAGTATTTCAAAATGTTCTTCAGCTTACATGGGCAGCTCTAGAGATACTATGCTAACTCATTGTGATGTGTCCTTTTCCTCACTTTTTAAATTGCCAGCTGTTGTTAAGGTGAACCCGTGATCCTCTCTTCTAGGTTTAGATAGATCAGGAGTATTAAGGGTAGCAAATTACATAGTTTAGTGGATCAAATATAGTTTCAACCCAACTGTCATGTTTTGCTGGTTTGAAAGTTGCCTCTGTCTGAAAAGAGCCTTTACTCTCTGTTTGTGACACCTCTTCAAATGTTAATGGAGCAAGCCAGTGTGGTGTTCTGGGGACAGATGCTCCTCGCAGTTCATCAGCCAGGGTACACAAGTCTTCATCACGAAGTGATGCTTACTTCACTGGTGCAGATGCTTGGGGCGTTGTTCCCAGAGAGACTTGTTATTTGGAGCCTAATAGAGCAGTGACTAGATATGAGTGCAATTGATGTGAGCAGTTGTCCTTTTTTATTTTTTTTGCAGAATAAAGCCATGCATTTGATCTTCTCTCGAATGTGAGCCAATAGTCCTATGAGTGTAAGGCGAAAAAGAGTTGGCAAAGCTTTCTAAATTGTTTTTGGGGAGATACACTAAAAATTTCTAAAGGTAACAGTATCATTAATGATGACCAAATAATTTCTCTTTGGCCTTGTAATGTGTTTGTGTTTCATTCAAATTCAAGCTACCTGATATTACAGGATTGTCCACTTTTGAAATTAAAATATAAAGCCATTTTATGAACGTCTGTGTCAGGAGAGCGTAGAAACATTCCAATATTGCTGATCAAATGTTGCAGTGCAAACCTGAGTATGAATGAGCCATAGTGTTTTGTGTTTGTCGCAGCCATTGTCTCTCCTCCCAGCTGGCCAAAAAGGGAGCTTTCTCCCTCCTAACTGAGTCATCAGACATTCGACTGAGAATGCTGTCAGGACTCAGTGAATGTGCAAATGGGAAAACTCACCAGGTAAGCTGTTGTCAGCTCAGGTTGTCTCATTCCTTAAGCACAAACATTTGGTAGTAAATGCGCTGCTGTTAATTATCTTGTAAATAACCACACCATGACAAGAGGAGGCAGTGTACTTCCTGCAGCCCTGTAGTCCTGTGTGCATTGATCACCTCGTGTTTCTGTGACAATGAGACAATCTAAAAAAGAAGTACAGCTTAAGCCTGCATTTGGCTTAATTATTTTAATTTTTTAAAATTAAAATATATTATTTATAACTATTATGTATATTATTTATGTATATTATGTATGTATATTATTTATAACTCTTTACTTTGTCATGAACCATTTATATTCCTTAAGGATTTTTTACAATCATGTCGAACTAATAGGGTATTTGGATTTTTAAGATAATACTCGATTTTAGACATAGAAATAAAAATTATTCAGAGGCCATTTAATGAGAATATGAAGTATCAGTGGCTTTACTGAAATTAATAAAAGTTTAGAAAACAGGACTAAATATTCATTGTATAAGTTAAAATATCATAATATATATATAGGTTTGAAGATTCTAAAAATTTTTCCTAAAAATCCACACACATCCTGTTGAACAACAAAGCAAAAGCAAAATCTTCAAATTAACAGTTCTAGGTTGATCTAAGAAGATCTTACTCTGAATTCGAACTAACAGTTTTGTTAAAATGTACTGTACAAAGAACCACTTGTTCTACCACCTTCTGATTTGTCTCCAGGAAAAAAGACAGATCTTTCACAGTGGTTCAGGTTTCAAATGACAATACGTACTAATGGAAAAATAAAATCCTGACTTGCCTTTAGAAAAAAACATGGCGCTTCTTTGGGTTTTAGTTTTTCAGATCTGGGCATTGACTTTCCTAAGAGAATTTTGAATATTAATTATTCATAATTTTGAAAAAAAATTACTAGGTTCATAGTGATCTTGGTATACCCTAAATAAGGATCCTCTGATCTCAGCTGAGTTGGGTTGTCAAAATTAAGTGGTTCATGAAATAGGCACACATACCACAACTACTGATTGCCTGGCAGTATGTGCGTCATTTATTTTCTCCTGAAGGAACTCATGCGTGTATCGAGAGGGAAGAGGAAGGACTCTCGGTCTAAGATAGGAAAAGGGAAATCCCTAAAGTTAAAACTTGAATGGGAAAAAAATACTGATTTCAGATGAAAAATTTAGAAACACACATGCCACTCACATTGACCTGTGAGCCTCACAGCCAAAGTCAAGCTCATTAACCTGTAAAGGGGGGAAATACAGGCTGGGCATGAGGAAAACTTCTTTACATGACTCATTCCTGATTTGAGGGGGCTGGGAGAACTCAAAAACAGGGGTGTTTTTTAAAATCGTAAAATGTTCTAAGTCACTTCTCTCACTGTTCATGTTCTGGGGCCTTGAAACGTTCTGTCAAAAAAAAAAAATCCCCAAATGAACTCCTTAGTATGATTTTCCCCCCAAGTACCGGGAAAGACGGCTTTATATCTTTGCATCCCCAACCACCGAGCACAGCCCGCAGACTATGTATTGACAAGCAATTCTAAATTGCTCTTTCTTGGCTAAACCTGTATTATTTCCAAAGCAAGTTGGCAAAGTAAGTGTAGGGCTCAGTATCTTTCTTGGCTGTGTGCTTCCTGCCAGGCCTTGGTCAGTGGCAGCAACACCCTGACTTCAGCTCTGTGAAGCAACCAGGCAACCCAGTGGGTATCTGATGGGATGAAGTCACAGGGATCCTGATCAGAAACTCACTCTAGGGAGAGAACTCTCACCATAGTTCTTTCATAGAGCACAGTATCATTTTGGTTCCTTTAATGATCATACAGCCACGTGATGCATATACAACAGTGGTCCCATGGGATTAAATTGGAGCTGAAACATTCCTATGGCCTGGTAGCATCATAGTCATTGTAAGTCTGAGTCACTGTTCTGGCAAGTGTTACAGCTAGTGTTACAGCTATTGACCGTGGAAAGAACCAAGCAGCACAGAGTAAGAGAACAGCCTTTATTCCAGCAGCAGGCTCAGCATGTCACCAACTTCTGAGCCCCCTTACTTCCTCTCCTCCAGTTTTTATACCCTTGGTAGGATTCAAAAAGCGTCCAATCAGCAACAAGCTTTAACATCCAATCAGCAATAAGCTTTAACATCCAATCAGCAACAAGCTTTAACATCCAATCAGTAACAAGCTTTAACATCCAATCAGCAACAAGTGTTAACATCCACTCAGCAACAAGCGTTAACATTCAATCAGCAGTGGGATTCAAAAAGTATCCAATCAAGATTGCTGGAGCACACGGGCTGTGGAGGGGCCTGGAGCGCGGGGGCGGGGCCTGGAGGGGGGGGTGGCAGGGAGGCGGCCAGCGGCCGCGTCCCGTTTTCCCTGTCAGCACAACACATTACTTACATGTCTATGCTGGCATAAACAAACCTACTGCGTTGCCAGTCACATAAAAGCGTGCGGTAGTGTCCTAGGCCTTCACGTTCACTCACCACTCACTCCCTGACTCATGCAGAGCAACTTCCAGTCCTGTAAACTCCATTCATGGTAAGTGTCCCATACAGATGTACCATTTTTTATCTTTTATATCCTATTTTTACTATGTTTAGATATGCCCAGATATACAAATACCATTGTGTTCCAATTGCTACAGTATTCACTACAGTAAGGTGCTGCACAGATTTGTAGCGTAGGAGCAGTAGGCTGTACCATCCAGCCTGGGTGTGTGGCAGGCTATGCTGTCCAGGTTTGTGTAAGTGCACTCTGTGATGTTCACAAAATGATGAAGTCACCTAACAATGCATTTCTCAGAACGCATCACTGTCATTAAGCAATGTCGACGCGTGACTGTAATAATTTATTGTGCTGTTATTATATGGCTGGCATAGTGCTAAGTGCTTTATTTTTAATGACAGCTAGGTGATTTAGAGAAGTGGCTAAGGAATAGTGGACACAGAGTTAGAAGGCCCACTTTTAAACACCAGCTCTTTCACCAGAGCCAACTGCTGTGGCTCACAGCAGTTCCAAACTTCTGAGACTCAGGATCCTGTCTGTCAACTTTGTACATCAACCACTTCCCTCAGATTGTGATGGGGATGACAAATCCCTTAGTGTGTGTGAAGGTGATTTATAAACTGTAAAGTGGTAGCCAAATGTCAGCAGTGACTTTGATTAAAATTATGCAGCAAATGAGCACTGGAATAGAAACTACTGTCCTGACAGCCAGGGCTATTTTTGTGCAGGAGAAGGTTGGTGATCATTCCCTCAAGCTGAAAAAGCATTTTAGAACTTTCTTCTTAGGAAATAAGCTCCCATAAAATTATAATTAACAAAGTATTTATTTTTGCACGTGCAAATGCACATATATTTCTCCATTCATAATAAAGAAAAGTGTAGCTTCATCGAATGCTGTCCTTGAAGTCTGTGAATAGCTCCCAGCCACCTTTCTCAGGTCTGCGGTGAGGCTGGCTCATTTCACAGCTGAGGCGAGTGGGATGTTACCAGGAAGAAGGCAGAAAAAGCAGGGAGTTGCCTTTTGGTATTTTTTTATTTTTCCTGAATGACAAATCCAGCAGAGACCCTTTGGTAATTTTAAACTAGATGGCCAAATGGTAGTTCTACCAAGCTACCCTCCATTCTTCCAGCTGTCAGGACACCTGCGCCAAGGCTGGATCACAGCAGAAGTTGGATAGAATTAACCTGGGGTGCAGAATGCCCTCTCCTCTCCTCTCTGGGACTCATGCCTAGAAGTCTATTTTTCGTTTATTTATCTAATAAAGAGAGATGCAGAGGCTTGCTTGATTTATGACGAGATGATGGCCAAGGTGTTGGGTTTCTTAGTAAGTAATATTTTCTCATTTCTTATGTGAGAAAATACAGGAATTATATCAATAAATTTGCTAGATTATATGATGTGAACCCTCATTAATATTTGTAAATGTTATTTTATTAAATTTTAATAGTTTATTTGTTTCATAAACAACACATATTTATTTTCTCGCAACATCAACGGGTCAGGATTGCAGAAGTGGCGGTTGTCAAAGAGCTGGAAGATCTCGGAGCCTCCTACCCCAAGAAGGCGCCTACAAATGAGTGGCTCTGAAAATACAAGGTACAGGGAAAGACAAAGGCGTCACCACACAGTAAGATTGTCTGGGAAGGTCAAAGGATGGTGAGACCACACTTCGGTTGTGCAGGGAAATGTGATGTTTATGAAAATAGGAAGAAAGAAGAGGCAACCCCGAGAACGCACTTAGCCTTCAGGGCTGCGGTGGGACATCAGACAGCGTCCACTGTCCCCTTTCCCCATTGAGTGGCAAGAATAGACATCCCTCAGAGGTGTGGTACCCGGGAACACCTCTTTGGTCTGGGAGCACTGCGTAGGAGGACACGTGCTCTGGCTTCCTAGGGAGGCGGAGGTGTACGGGGTTGAGCCCACGGTGGGCCGCAGTGCGCATCCCTGCAGCAGGGCTGGCGGAGGTCCCCGGGCATGTGACCGACGGCCAGTGTGGACCCGGAAACAGACCTGCGTGCCTGTTTGCCTGTGCCTTCAGCCGAAAGCTGCTGACATCAGCGCAGCTGGGCTCACACAGCCTTTAAGTTCATCCCTTCAGTGCATGTACACTATTGGGAAATTCCTTGGATGTGATTGGCACCAACCTCCCATTTAATGGGAAACTCTTCTTCAAATTGCCAAGATTTTAAAATATTTAGAGCCAAATATTATAGGGTCTACTTTCTAATGAAAAATACATGAATTGATCAGATACAGATTTTTGCTCAGGATCAAATTAATGCCTCTTTAAGCAAATTGTTTTTACTTTTGTAGATTTGGGGGTACAAGGGCAGTTTTGTTGCAGGGTATACTTCATAGTGGTGAAGTCTTGGCTTTTAGCATAACCACCACCCAAACAGTGAACATTGCACCCATCAAGTAATTTCTCATCCTTCACCCCCCTCCACCTCCCAACCATTCTGAGTCTCCAGCGTGTGTTATTCCATTCTCTATGTCCATATTTATTTAGCTCCCACTTGAAAATGAGAATACGTGGTATTTGACTTTGTTTCTGAGTTATTTCACTTAGGATAATGGCCTCCAGTTCTATCCATGTTGCTGAAAAAGACATGATTTCATTCTTTTTGTGGCTGAGTAGTACTCCATGGTGTGTGTGTGTGTGTGTGTGTGTGTGTATGTATGTGTGTATATATGTATCTCTCACGCTTTCTTCATCCAATCATCTGTTGGTGGACACTAGATTGGTTCCATTTCTTTGATGTTGAGACTAGTGCTGAATAAACATATCAGTGCAGATATCTTTTTGATATTATGATTTCTTTCCTTTGGGTAGATAGCCAGTAGTGGGACTGCTGGACTGAATGGTAGTTCTATTATTTGTTCTTTGAGAAATCTCCGTATTGTTTTCCATAGAGGTTGTGCTAATTTACACTCCCACCAACAGTGTATAAGTCTTCCTTTTTCTCTGCATTCTCGACAACCCCTGTTATTTTTTTACTTTTTAATAATAACCATTCTGACATGTGTAAGATGGTATCTCATTATAGTTTTAATTTGCATTTCTCTGATGATTAGTGATGTTGAGTATTTTTTCATACGTTTGCTGTGATGCTTTTTAAAAAGTAAATTAATTCCGGTCATCCTATGTTTGTAAAATGTGAAAACTACACAAACTAAATCTGGTTGGTTAGAGGATCTCACTTTTTAGTTTTCTGCAGACCACTAAAACTATACAAGAGAAATATACTTTGAGGTTGGAAATTTAGGTGTCAAATGAATTAAATAGTTCTTGAGAAAAAAAAAAACTTTCAATAACCAAGGAAGCATTTTAAATTTAAAGAAAATACAAGAACAAATCACTACTTTCAACCACTAAAAGATCTTTTGATGTTTTATAAATAATTTTATAATTAATATAAAATAATCCTTTACAAATAATTTTATAAATAATCAGATTTGCAGCACTAGAAGTTGGAATACAATCTGTATAGTTAGTAATCAGACAGTGGTTGCTAGAGAATTTCAAAAGGGCAAACTCGTATGGGGCTGTTATGTTCAAGGTCATAGTTAGAAAATCAGTTTCAATCTAAGCACATTTGCAGAGTAGAGGCTTCACGTTTATTTACTAAGACCAGAGTGCAGGTGAGTGTAGGTATGAGGAATCCCAGTATCCAGGATGCCTCAACTTTTCCAAAGAGAGCTTAGGATTCCAGCGGGAACCTGGAGCACGAGAAAATCTTGAGCCTAAGTAATGAGAGAGGAGAATGTTGGAAACGATGCTGAACCGTGCTATCTGCTCACCAGTCCCTGCAGTCCTAACAGAGCCAGCCCAGTCTCTCACCAGAGGCTTTCTTTGCAGACTTGCAGGTAGCTGGCTCTTTGGGGCAAGGAGAACAGCCTCTCAGCCCTCCTTTTCTTTCTTGCCTTCCCCATCCCCGTTCTCCCTGAGGGCCTTATACAAAATGCCATTCCTTTGGGGCTTAGCTTGAGGGAATTAAATGCGCTGCTGGAGAGAAGTATGTTGTATGTTTTTTACCTGCTAAGAGAAAATTTTAAAAAGACACTTTCTCTGAGTGGGAAACCCAAGTTAGCAAAAAAAGGAACTCTGACTTACTATTCAAACCTGAACTGAATTTACTTTGCACAAGACATACCCCTCCTTCTTTTCCTCCTCTGTATCTAAGAAGATTACAGGTCATTCTATCAGTTTTCAGAGGCAGTGTGTCCCCACAACGGGGACATTCAGTATTCAGTCACACACAAAGACTGCAATTCAGCTTTCAAGGGCTTGGGAAAAGAGCTCTGTTGTTTGTGAAGACTACAATGCCTAGCGACTTAATTTTAGGCTTTGCCATTTTGCAGTAATTAAAAAATAACAGCTAAAGATGTTGCCAAGAAATGTAAGGAATGTAAAATTCATTTAATTCACTCAAGAACTTTATGCTTAAAAATTTCAAAGTAGTAGCTTCTACAATGGATCCTGAAGGTACTTTCTGGAGTGAAACCAGATATTTTAATTCACTTATAAATGTAATTTCAGACTCATCCTTTTAGTTTGCCAAATAATAATGAATTTTATACTAAGGGAATGTTTAAGATCAGTGTAGAGAAAATTGTTTTCAAAGCAAAGGCTCATTGATTCCTCCAACTGCCATTTTTTTCCGTTATATTTTTAATGCAATTTTTTATTTGGAAAAATTGGATATTGACATGCAGTTATAAGAAATAATACAGAGAAATCCTTGTATCCTTTACCCAATCTCCCTTGATGCTAACATCTTCAATGCTTGAGGACTATGCCCCAATACAAGGATATTGTTGTCCTTTTATAGCCACACTGTGTTCCTTCCACTCTCACCCCCAGTTAGACCCTGGCAACAACTAATCTGTTCTCTTTGCAAGAATGTTGTGTAAATGGAATTACACAGCATGCAGCTTTGGGGAATTGGCTTTTACTTTCACTGAGCATAGTGGTCTGGAAATCCCTCAGGTTATTGCAGGTGTCAGCAGTTTGCTCTGTTATTGCTGAGTAGTATGCCATGGTATGGATGTACCACAATGTGTTGACCACTGATTAACCTGTTGAAAGACACCAGGGTGATTTCCAGTTTTTTAATATCATGAATAAAGCTGCTATGAACATTTATGTACATTAATATGAACATAAGTTTTAATTTTCCTGGGATGAATTCCTAAGAGAGTAATTGCTAGGTTGTATGGAAGTTGCAAGTTTAGTTTTATAAGAAATTACCAAATTATTTTTCAGAGTAACTGTGCCATTTTACAGTCCCACCTATAATGTATGAGGGATTCAGGGTTTTTTTGCATCCTTACCGGTATTTGGTATTGTCGCTACTTTTTATTTTAGCCATCCTGATAGGTGTTTAGGGACATCTCATTGTGGTTTTAATTTGCCTTTCCCTAAGGACCAGTGATGTTTAACGTCTTTTCATATGTGTATTTGCCACCTGTGTATCCTCCTTGATGAAAAGTTTCTTCATGTTTTTGTCCAATTTCTAATTGTATTGTTGATTTATTTATTTGTTTATTTTTATTGTTGGGTTTGGAAAGTTCCTTATATATTCTAGATACTAGTCCTTTGTTAGATATGTGGTCTGTAAATATTTTCTCCCAGACCATGGCTTGTATTCATCCCCTTAACAAGGTCTTTTGGGTGTTTTATAGAGAAAAAGTTTTAATTTTGATGTAATCTAATTTGTTAATCATCCTTTATGGATCATGCTTTTTATATACCCAGATTTTTCCTAAAAATTGCATATGGTTAGTTATATTTACAGTCTATTTTTCTGGCTTTTACCCAGCAGTTTTTTAAATAAATTTTTTATATTGGAACTTCTATGATACCTTTTAATTTTAGCTCTTATGTACCAAAAATAATGATGAGACTAGAGTACCTCACATTTGCTCAACAACGGTTACAAAATTGGAGATCAGAAAATCCTAGAACTTCCTTTTTAACTTCTTTTGGTAAAATAATTACAGAAAAGTCACAAGAATAATACACATATCTCCTATAACCTTTACCTAAAATTCACCAAATTTAATCTATTACCACATTTGCTCCATCGTTTTCTCCTTTCTCTGTCTCTGTGTGTGTGCTTTCTCACATACACTTATATATGTATGCACATATATTCACATTCATATATGCCTTTATAAACATGTAATATGTAATATGTATGTATAAAATTTTTTCCTGAGCTATTTGAGAATATGTTGGCTATATCATGCTCCTTTACCCTTTAATACTTCAGTGCTTATTTCCAAAAAACAAAGATATTCTCTATTGGAACAGTAGTATAGTTATCAAAAACAGGAAATTAACATCGATACAAAACCTTTATCTGATCTGCAGTGCATGTTCTTTTCTCTTTAATTGCCCAGCCCTTCCTCATGACATCTTCTCTCCTTTAGGACAGGATCCCGCCCAGGACCCCACGCTGCATTTGGTCCTCATGTCTCTTTAGTTCTCTTCAACCTAGAACAGGTTTATTTCTCTTTCATTATATTGACATTTTGGAGAACACTGGTCAGTTCTCTTACAGAATGACTCTCAAAATGTATTTGTCTGACCCCGTGAATTTTTATAAGTAGATGGCAATAAGCACCCACCAGGAAAAAAATGGCAAGTAAAGATATCTCTGGTGGCATGAGCAGCACAAGGCAAAAAGAGCCGGAGAAAGTGTGTCACAGACGGGAAAGGAAAGAGGCTTGGGGTGGCCCACTTATCACGTGTAGAGTTAAAGGGCCGAGGGAGAAGCACACAGTGGGGCCAGAGAGGCAAGCCAAGGGTGTAGGACGTGAACTTTGTTCCAAAGGCATTGAGGATCACTGGGGAATTTCAGTTGAGGATGTAATAATTTCTATTTCTGAGAAAGACAATGTCTTAAAAATAATTGCCTGGGTCTGACTGAGAGCACAGCAGAAGGGGAGAGAGTTCTGTTAAAATTATTGTGATCCAGACTGTTGGGGTGAAAAGATAGAACATTTTGAGAGCAATGCCATGGAAAATCTAAAGGATTTGGTGGCTTGATGTGAAGAGTGAGGACCAGGGAGTGCCGGAGTGACGACTGGAACTCTGATGTGTGCACTGATGGCCAGCGCCTGATCCTCCAAGACTGGGGACGCAGGCGACACTACTCTGGGGCAGAGGAGGCTGGATACCCTTTGGACACGGTGTGTTTGTCCTTAGGAGGGAGATTGGTGGGGGAGATGCAGATTCGGGCCTCATTAGTGCCCAGTCACTGAAGCCACGGGCTGGAGGGGTGCCCCAGGGGAGTGGGGACCATTGGGAAGGGCATAGGGAGTGGCCGGGAGCACAGGAGGGCTGCCTAGCAGGATTGCTGGCCCTGCCGAAGTTGGAGAGCCACAGCTTCATGACACCATCAGCTGATAGGGCGACTTTTCCAGCAGCAGTTACGGTGCAGGTATGTGACAGGTAAAGCAGGCAGTTCCGTTGAACCAGGCTCACCAGGTGAGTGTGATCCGAGCAGCACAGGAAGGATGTTGAGGTTATTGGCAAGTGAGTAATGAAATGAGAGATGAGAGACTCTAAGCTGCCCAGTGGAGGAGATGAAGCTAGATGGAGCCTGAAGGAGGAGCGTCAGGGCCTGGAAGTCTCCTTGGGTTAAACAACAGATGCAGGAGCTGAATCTGAGTGAAAATGAAGCTGTTACATGTAGGAGGTGAAAATCAGAGGTTGGAATGTTTCCAGTTTCAGAATTTCTTAAGTGTACTTTTGAGTGACAACCAGCGTGTCAGGGACAGCTGACAGATGGTAACAGAGCTGGAGTGATGGTGGGAATCCTTTAAGTTGAGGGGATGGAGAGGGTAGGGCAGTTGAGCCTCAGATGTGTCGTCCTCATGAGTCACGAAGGCATGTGGGTGGGGATGGGCCCTGGGGTAGAAAGTAAATCTACGGACAAGGCATAAAGACGTGAGTGAACAGTGGGATGAGAAGAGGCAGTATTCTTATGGGAAGGAGGATGGGAGAGTGTGTGGACATAGACCTAAAGAGAGGGTTTTACCAAACCTGGAGTAATAGGTGCTTCCCCCTGAGGGGACACAGGACAATATTCAGGTTCGTCAAGGCAGGACGATGGCCCCAACAAAGCTGATGCCGCTGTTGGAGAAGAACATCCTGGGGAGTGGGGTTTCCAGAGGCAGGCGTTGGTGTGGGAGGAGGGAACAATGAAAAGCTGAACATCAGGAACCTGAGAGTAAAGGAAAATTGTATTTTAATTTGAAAATAATAGCGATGAAATGAGGTCCAAAAGAACGTTTCTTACTTTTTTCATCCAACGCTTTATTACCAGAGGCAGAAATAATAAGCTTCATAATGTCAGAAGAGGGATAATAACAATGAGATTATTAAACACTTCAATAAAATAATTAAATTTAAAAATGTTTAATTATATTAATGTAAGACTAGGGAAGAGGTTATGATCAGAAATGGTGAGAAAGGAAGAGGCACCCAAATTGTGCTCAGCTGATGAGGATGGGAAGACCGGGGAAAGTCTAGAACACGATGTCCTGCACAGTAGCCACTGGCCATATATAGCTATTCAAATTGAAATTTTAATTAATTGTCATTAAAATTGGGTTCCTCTGCAGCACACACATTTCGAGTATTCAATGGCCACATGTAGCCGTGGCTGCCGTATTGGGCAGCACAGATAAGGACATCTCTGTCATTGCAGAAAGTGCTGTTGAACAGTGTAGGGAAAGTTCTGAGTAGGGTGCCCCATTGTTCCCAGGGTGAGGATTCCTGGAAAGTTCATCTTTCTAGGGAATCCAGTGGAGGGAGGTAGAGGCAGAGAGGCTACAGGCAGAGTTTCTCATCTCTTACGTCCAAATTAGCCTAACATGTCAGGCCTTTTTGCTTATTAGGGTGAAGCAAATGTTAGATCTGAAGGCAGAAGACTTCAGTTGAGTTCATCTGAGCCTTGAGATGAAAATTAGCATCTCCAGTTTTTGGACTTTATCTACTTAAATTGGGTAAAATAATACCTCACAATGGCCATGAGGATTATATTTTAGTATTGTACAAAATTACTTATAAACTTAACAAATTCAGCACTAAATAAATGTTAGGCCTAATATTGAGGGTGTCAGGGAAATAAGCCTGATGGGATCCTAACAATTCTCCTTCCAACCCACCAGGAAAAAAATATGACTGTTTATTGATTCACGAAATGACTTTACCACTGCCCCTCACTAAAAATGGAATGCTTTAAAGTATAAATGTAATGGTATATGTACCATTTAAGTATAAGTGAGTATCAATGTATTCAATCAAGAAATGCAGACAAGTGGTTTAGTTCTTTCCCTTCTGACCACAGGTCTCTAACAAAAGGACTGAAGGGATTGGGTGAAGGGAAGACGAGAAAGATAAGATCTAGACTCACAGGCGTCCTCAAACTATGGCCCTCGGGCCATAAGCAGGTGTTTTTGCCCATTTGTTTTTTTACTTCAAAATAAGATATGTGCAGTGTGCATAGGAATTTGTTCATAGTTTTTTTTAAACTATAGTCCCGCCCTCCAACGGTCTGAGGGACAGTGAACTGCCCCCTGTTTAAAAAGTTTGAGGACCCCTGATAGAGGGTGCTTGGAGAAGGCAAATTTTACAAGCCACAATTTTGTTTAAAGTAGGGTATATTTACCTACTCCTAAACAGAGATGAATAAAAGCTGTGTGCATTTTTGTCAGAAAGCTGTGCCTGTGGGCAGATAAATTATACGTGGTTTATAAACATTGAAAAGGATGGTAGGCTGGATTTCATCTAAGGAAATGCTTATTGAAGCATTTCTTTGCAACTCAGCATCTCCTGCAGGTAGCTATTCTACTTTTGAGTATAGAGACACAGCAAAGAAGATAGAATACAACTAAAACTAAGAAAATCAGCTTCTAAAACAGTACAAAATGGGTGTATAAGGAATCATGACATGGTATAAAAGGTTGTGGATCCACACAAATATGCTCAACTGATTTTTGGCAAAGGTGCAAAGGCAATTCAATGGACAAAGGATAGCCTTGAACTGGAGCAGTTGGTGCTAAGGCAACTGGATCTCCATGTGCAAAGTACAAATTCTCTTAAATTATTAAAGATATGGAGGACATCCATATACTGAAAATAAAAGGAACCTCAACCTAAACTTCATACCTTATACACAAATTAAATCAACATGAATCACAGACTTAAATATACAACTTAAACCTCTAAAACTTTTAGAAAAAAGTAGGAGAAAATATTGGAGATCTAGGACTAGGCAACAAGTTCTTAGATTTGACACCAAAAGCATGATTCACAAAAGGAATATTGATAAATTTTCCACATTAAAATTAAAACCTTTTGCTCTTTGAAAGACCCTGTTAAGGGGATGAAAAGATATACTACAGACTGGGAAAAAATGTTTGAAAACCACATAGCCAACAAAGGGCTTGATCCTTAGAAGATATAAAGAACTCCCAACTCAGCAACTGAAAAACAAGCAATCCAGTTAGAAATTGAGCAAAAGATATGAAGGGACATTTTACTAAAGAGGATATAAAAATTTCAAATAAGCACATGAAAAATGTGCAACATCATCAGTGATTAGGGAAGTACAAATTAAAACCACATTGAGATATCAATACACACCTATCAAAATGGCTAAAATTAAAAATAATGATCAGCATGTGGGACATTCTCTGAGACTGATCATTTCTTAGGCTACAAAACAAGTCTTAACAAATTCAAAAAAATCAAAATCAAACCATGTATCTTCTCAGACCACAGTGAAATAAAACTAGAAATCAATTCCAAGAGAAACACTCAATTCTATACAAAGTCATAGAAATTAAACAATCTGCTGCTGGATAATCTTTGGGTCAATGATGAAATTAAGATAGAAATCAAGATGCCTCAAACTGAATGACAAAGGGGACATAAGCTATCAAAATCTATGGGATACAGCAAAGGCAGTCCTAAGGGGAAAATTCATAGCCCTAAATGCATACCTCAGAAAGAAAGATTACTAATTAACAACCTAATGTCACAACTCAAAGAACTAGGAAAAAAAGAGCAAACCAAACTCAAAGTAGCAGAAGAAAAGAAATACTAAAGCTCAGAGCAGAACTAAACAAAATGGAAGGAAAAAAAAATACAAAGAATCAATGAAACAAAAAGTTGGTTCTCTGAAAAGATATAGAAAATTGATAGACCACTAGCCAGATTAACCAGAAATAAAAGAGAAAGGATGCAAATAAACTGAATCAGAAAAGAAAAAGGAGACATTAAACTAATACCACAGAAATATAAAAAATCATCCATGAATACCATGACAACCTCTACACACACAAACTAGAAAACGTAGAGGAAATGGACAAATTCCTGGAACTTCCCAAAACTGAAGAAGGAAAAAATAGAAATCCTGAACAGACCAATAATGAGCAGTGAGATTGAAGCAGAAACAAAAATATCTCCCAAAATCAACAACAAAAATAGCCCCGGACCAGATGGGTTCACAGCTGAATTCTACCAGACCTACAAAAACAACAAAACAACAAAAAAAACCCCAAAACAAACAAAACACTGGTACCCACCCTACAGAAATTATTCCATAACATCGAGAAGGAGGGAATCCTCCCAAATTCATTTAATGAAGCCAGTATCACCTTAATACCAAAGCCTCGAAAGGACACAACAAAAAAAGAAAACTATAGACTGACATCCCCTATGAACATAGATGCAAAACTACTCAACAAAATACAAGCAAGCTGAATTCAACAGCACATCAAAAAGATAATTCACCATGATCAAATGGGTTTCATCCCAGGGATGCAAGGGATGGTTTAACATATGCAAATAAATGAATGTATTATAATTCACCACATAAACAGAAGCAGAAACAAAGACCATATGATTATCTCAATAGATATAGAAAATAATTTAATAAAATCCAGCATACTTTCATGATAAAAACACTCAACAAACCAGGCATAGAAGGAACATAGCTAAAAATAATAAAAGCAATATATTACAAACCCACAGCCAACATCATACTGAACAGGGAGAAGTTGAAAGCATTCCCCCTAAGAACTGGAACCAGACAAAGGTACCCACTGTCACCACTTCTATGCAACATAGTATTGGAAGTCCTAGCCAGAGCAGTCAGGAAAGAGAAAGAAATAAATGATATACAAATTGGGAAAGAGGAAGTCAAACAATCCCTGTTCACTAATGATAAGATTTTGTATCTAGAAAACTCTAATGACTTCACCAACAGACTCCTAGACTTGATAAATAAATTCAGCCAAGTCTCATGTTAAAAAAATCAATGCACACAAACCAGTAGCATTTCTATACACCAGTAACAGTCAAACTGAGAGTCAAATCAAGGACTCAATACCATTTGCAATAGCTACAAAGAAAATAAAATACCTAGGAACATACTTAAATAAAGATTTGAAAGATCTCTACAAGGAGAACTACAAAGCATGAATGAAAGAAATCACAGATGATGCAAATAAATGGAAAAACATCCCTTGCTTATCCCTTCACTGAGAGGCAAATTAAGGTTGCCTGGAATTAAGATTACTGATTAGCTGACCTAGAGTTGGGGAGATTATACTGAATATTCTGAGTGGTCCCAGTGTAATCTGAAGTGTTCGTAGAAATGGAAGAGGGAGGCAGAAGAGGAGGTTGGAGTGTGGCGATGTGAGAAAAACTTAACCTGTTGTTCCTGGCTTTAAAGATGGAGGAAAGGATCATGAGCAAAGGAATGCAGGCAGCTTCTAGAAGCTGGAAAAGGTAAGGAAACAGATTTTCCCCTACATTCTCCAGAAAGAAACATAGCCCTGACAACATCTTAATTTTTACCCACTGACACCCACACAAAATGTATTGTTTTAAGCCACTGAGTTTGTGGAAATTTGTTACAGCAGTCATAGAAAACTAATACACATCCCATGGCATGTTACTTAGCAATACAAGAAGTATTGACACTTTCAACAACTTGGATGAATCTCCAGAGAATTATACTGAATGAAGAAAACCAGCCCTGAAAGATTATATACTATTTGATTCCACTTAGATAACATTTTTGTTATGACAACATTTTAGAAAAAGAGGAATGATTCAGTGGTTGCAAAAAGTTTAGAAAGGAAGTGGAAAGGGAAGCATGAGTGGGGATAGATGTTGTTATGAGAGAGCGACATGGTGGACATTTGTAGGGATGGGACTGCTCTTGACTGTGGTGGTGGACACATAAACCTAAACAGGTGGCAAATTTGTATAGAACCTAATACACACACACACACAAATGAGCACAAGTGAAACAGAGGAAATCTAAATAAGACTGGTGGATTGTATCATGTTGATATTCTCATTGAGATATTATACTACAGTTTTGCAAAATGTTACCATTGGGAAAAACAAGGCAAAGAGCACAAGAGAGCTCTGTATTTTTTCTTACAACTGCATATGAGTCAATAATTATCTCAATAAATTTTTTAATCAAAAATGTTGTAGAAAATTGTTATCCTTGCTGCTTGGTATAGCCATGACTGTGAACTGCCTTAGTTAAAACCTAGAAGGTAGGAGCAAGTTTATCTAATTACCTTTGTACAGGAACTCCTTCTATATCCTTTGCCGTTAATCACTTAGAGGCTTTTCATTAATGGTGATACGCCTGAATGTACTTTACCGTAGGGAATGTACTTTACAGTTAATCTATTTATGTGAATCCAGGAGGGGTCCTTGATTCACCTAGAAACTATATTCAATATTGTGTGTGTGAGCATGTGTGCGTCTTTCTGAAGAAAGAATCTGTGACTTTCAAAAGAGCTTCATTACCCCGTCTTAAAAAAAAAGAAAAGATAAAGAACCAAACAAAGTCCTTAGAAATACACTAAGTATAAACTTAAATATATATTTCTTTGAAGTAAATTAAAATAATGTTATGGACAATTGCATCAAGATATTTTTAATTTTATGTTTTATTTATTTATTTTTAATTTTTGTTTTATTGCAGCATATTATAGGGGTACAAATGTTTAGGTTACATATATCGCCTTTGCCCCACCTGAGTCAGAGCTTCAAGCATGTCCATCTCCCAGATGGTGCGCTCCACACTCATTAGGTATGAATATACCCATCCCCTCTTCCCCCCTTCCATCTGCATGACATTCAGTGAATGTTACTGCTATATGTGCACTTAAGTGTTGATCACTTAATAACAATTTGATGGTGAGTACATGTGGTGCTTGTTTTTCCATTCTTGTGATACTTCACTTAGAAGAATGGGCCCCAGCTCCATCCAGGATAATACAAGAGGTGCTAGATCACCATTGTTTCTTGTGGCTGAGTAAAACTCCATGGTGTACATATACCACATTTTATTGATCCACTCATGTATTGATGAGCACTTGGGTTGTTTCCACATCTTTGCAATTGTGAATTGTGCTGCTATAAACATTTGAGTGCAGATGTCTTTTTTAGAGAATGGCTTTTGTTCTTTTGGGTAGATGCCCAGTAATGGGATTGCTGGATCAAATGGTAGTTCTACTTGTAGCTCTTTGAGGTATCTCCATATTACTTTCCACAGACTTGTCCTAGTTTACAGTCCCACCAGCAGTGTAGGAGTGTTACTATCTCTCTGCATCCACACCAATTGTTTTAGGATGTTTTTATAAAGGCCATTCTCACTGGAGATAAGTGATATCTCATTGTGGTTTTGATTTGCATTTCCCTGATGATTAGAGATGTTGAGCATTTTTCGTATGTTTCTTGGCCATTATTCTATCTTCTTTTGAAAAGCTTCTGTTCATGTCCTTTGCCTACTTTTTGATAGGGTTGTTTGATTTTTTTCTTGCTGATTTTACTGAGTTTTATATAGATTCTAGTTATCAGCCCTTTACTAGATGTGTAACATGCAAATATTTTCTCCCGTTTTGTAGGTTGTCTGTTTGCTCTCATGAGAGTTTCCTTGACTGTGCAGAAGCTTTTTAATTTGATCAAGTCCCATTTATTTATTTTTATTGTTGCTGTGATTGTCTTTGGGGTCTTCTTTATAAATTCTTTGCCTATGCCAATGTCTATAAGAGTTTTTACAACATTTTCTTCTGGAATTCTTATAGTTTCATGCCTTCAAGATTTCTAAATGGGCCAAAGCATGCATGGTGTTTGGTAGAATGGGCTCTGGGATCAGACATCCAAGTTTCAAACTCCAGATCTGTCATACATTAAGTCTGTGACCATCAGCAAGGTACTCATCTTTTTCTAAGCCTCAGTTTTCTCATTGTAAAATAGGAAAAAAATAATACTTTCTATGCCATAGGTTACTGTGAGTGTAAAATGAAATAATGTATATAAATCGTTTAGCATAGTGCCTAACACATGGTAAGCTCTCCATAAATATTAGCTCTTATTTGTGTTATTACTACTGTGTTTAAAATGGAATGAACTAAAGGTTCTAATTATTCTTTTCAAAGTAACTTTTTAGAATAATGGAATAAAGGCACATAATTTAGTAGAAGGAGCATTGGTGTTAATAGACTTGTTCTGCCGTTGACTTCCCGAGTAACCTTGGGAAAGTCATACTCTCTGAGCCTCCATCCTTAACATACGGGGGCTGGAAGTTTGTGATTTGGTGTGATTCTGTGCCTTCTCCAGAAACAAGAAGATGCATGAATTCACTCAACAAGTATTTATGGAAGTTGTTTATACGGCTCTTAGATTGCATTCCTCAGAGCAGACCCTGAGTAGGAAATTTGTGAGAAAAGATTCATATGTGACTACCCAGGAAAATCTTGAGGAAATGGGAACATGGGATGGGAAAGGGAATAAAGTAAAGACCCATGGAGGGTGACTTAAGGGCAGTCTTGCATAGAGCTGCAGAGACAGACCATGCAAATCACCCCCAGCATCATATGAACCTGGGAACTGAGCTGTCTATACCCTCACACCAGTTAGTCATTAGTTAAGAGCAGTCCACACTCAGGTAAATTCCCTGGCACAAGCCAGCTGAGCAAATTCTGGCTGCTTGAGGGCAGACTTCTGGCAAAGAGCTGCAAGTGTTGGCTTTTGGGGCATGAAAGCTCATGGGGAGCTGAGTGCCTGGAATTGGAGAAAGGATCCAAGGGGACCCCAACAGAGCACTGACAGCATCTGCAAGGTCTCAGAGCTTTCCTCTGCCTTAATGGATGGGACTTATAGTATAATGGGGAAACACACAAGTAGCCACACTATCAAAAGGGCTTTCTAGGTCCTTAAGTGCAGTATTTTGGCTGAATCCAAATTTTACAGAACAAATCCTTTTACTTTTATTAATACATTTTTGTTCATCTTTTATATTTTTATTTTTAAAATGAACATATTTAAAAGATCAAAGAATAAAATAAGTTTCAATTAAATAATCCTCCCAGGTTGACCAGCACCATTAGAACATTAGTAGGCTATAAGGGCTAAATTGATGGCTGCTACACTCGTGATTTAGTTCTAACTTCCCCTGCCTGCCTGGCGCCACTACTGCATGAGGCTGGTTGGTGAGAGTTTACTGGGGTCAAGTACACCAGTCTGTTACCAGCTTTTGACAGTGATGCAGTGTGTTTCTGTTTGAAGTGGGATTTGTGAATAGTTGCACAGTTCAATAGTACTTTTTCATTCTCTCTGTTCATCATGTCAAAGAAGACCAAGAAAATGGTGAAGGAAGAAAACAGGGATTGGGAATTGCAGTATTATCTTGTTTCTGCTAAAGATAAGATGATTTGCTTGCTTTGTGATACTGGAATATCAACATCAATGAAATTCAATGCTCAATGGCCTTATAACACTCATAAGAACCACAAATATTTTAAATTAGAGGGAGAGGCAGAAAAGGTTGTTTTGCAGAAATTAAAAGGTGAAAAGCAAAAGCAAAGACAATTCTTTCAAGCAGCAATAAGACCTGGAATTAATGCCACTGAAGCAACTTAGGAAGTAGCTTATATACTTGGGACAAAGGTAAGCCATCCAGTGATGTAGAAATTGTGAAAGAATGCATTGTTGAGGTTATAGGATGCTTAGATCCCGACAACCTTTCAAAGTACAAACAAGTACCTTTTTAAAGGAGCACTGTAACTGATGGACAGCATGAATTAGCCTTCAGCTTAACAGAACAACTTCATGCAATACTTCCAAAGGAAAACATATTCAATTGCTTTGGATGTATCAACTGATACTACTGACTCAGCACAGGTTTTAACAGATTTTCTTTGCTATGAAGAGTTACTCTCTTTGGGCACTCTTGTGAACAGAACACAGGGAATAAATATCTCCAACAACTTTCAAGATAAATGTAAATTTGGACTGAATTTGGTAAATTTAGTGAGTGTATGTATAGACAGTGCACCTCCCATGATAAGAAAACATGAAGGGTTTATTGCACAGATAAAAAAAGTATTACCAGAGTCAGATGCTCTCATTCCTTTTCTTTATATCTTGCATCAGCAAAATCTCTGTGCTAAAGCTACTATTTTAAGTGACACTTTGCAACAAATTATAAGTATTGTTAACTATATTCATGCAAATGCAACGTCAGTTTCATAGCATGCTAAAGTTGAAGGATGAGGTATTCAGTTTGGATTTGCTGTATCATTCTAAAGTTCATTGGCTACTGCCAGGACAGGTGTTAGCCAAAATTTTATCTCTGTAAGAACAGATAGTTAAATTTTACAAAGAACAGAATCAGCAATGTGAATTATTCAAAGAAGATTTCTATAGGAATGCAGCATTTCTGTGTGATATAATGTCAAATCAAAATGACCTGAATATTTCTTTGCAAGGTAAAACTAAGTCTATATATGATATACGGCAAAAAATCCAAACATTTTGAGAAAATATATCTTTTTTTCAAAACACTTCTTCAAAAGGAAATTTTAGATGAACATTTTCTCCAGTTAGCAAAAATCATTGATGAGCAAGATGGTATATGGGAATAATTTGAAGAATACACAGCTGTTATAGACTTATTAATTGAAGAATACAATGTAGGTTCACTGACTGAGAATCATGACATCACGCTTAAATTAGTATTTCAGCCTCACCTAGTTGATATCACAAAGGCACTTAAAGGACTACAGATGGAATTGATTGAGCTCTCACTAATTAACATTTTCAAGTCCTTGTTTGATGCTAAGAAAGATCCAAATGAAATATGGGAAAATGCAGTAGAATACCCACACCTTTGGTGGCGACATGCTTGAGAAATGCTTTCTTGCTTTTCAACCACTATTGCTGCAAATCTACATTCTCCCACCTAACCCAAATCATGATGCCCTTAAGGTCACAAATGACTGACACCCATCTAGAGGATCAGCTGAAACTGCAGACATCCATGCTGCAACCAAATATTCAAATGCTTTCCAACAAAAAGCAGACACAACAAAGCCATAAAAAGGTTAGTTAACTTTAAAATGAACAAATAATTTTCATTTTTTGAAATTATTAAATACATAATTATTGATTTTACAAAATAATGTACATTTTTTAAGTATATCTAATTGAAGTTTCTCGAATGTGGCCTTATTTGATTACAGCTAAGTTAATGTATCCTTCCAACACGAAAAGGTTCCCCACCCCTGGGGTAGATAAAGGATGCTAGAGAGCATGTAGGAGAGGACCTTGATTCAGCCTAGAGTGGTAGGGAGGGGCTTACAGAGGGCTTTCAGGAGCAAAAGAAGGAAGAATAGGAATTAGCCAAGCAAAATGGGAAAGTGGTGAGAGGTGAGATTAGTCTGGCCAGCTAAAGAGAACATGATATTCAAGGAATTAAAATAAGCCCAGTATAACTGGATCAGAGGAGGGGGGACAGCTGGCAATGAGGCTGGAAAGTGAGAGGAAGCTGGATCATAAAGGGAATCATATGAGTTAATTTGTAGGGTCTTAGAGTCTAACACCATTTGGGTAGAAACAAGTATCACAGCTAAGAAGAGGACCCAAATTTGTTAACATATAATAGGATAACCTAGTTTCCCATTAACATCCCCAGGTTATACAGAAAGAAGTCACTGGGGACATATAAACATTTTTAAAGAATTGAAGTTCGGTAGGTTTAAAATTCTTTTTATTTCCCTTGCATGCTGGAAGGTAAAAGAAAATTTATATAGATCCTGCAAGAACCAAAATGTCTCTGTAATTTAGCTAAAAAAAAAAAAAAAGAAAAAGAAAAACCTAAACACAAGAAGAGTTTCCACAGTTGATTATGTTAATAATGCTATGGATTTTCCTCATTTTGAGGTCCAGAGTAGTCTACCATCTACTGAATTAAGTCTGGAGATTTTGGTTTAGATTTGCTCTGAAACAGCCTGTCCTAGCACAATTTAATTTCATGGTCAAATGAGGATAATTATTCCAAAAAGCTTTTCAGCCACGAGGCTCTTGTGATTTTTTTTTTTTTTTAGTTTAAAATGTACCTCCTTCTAAACCTGTTCTGTGGCTTTTAGGTGTGGATACAATAAAGTTGTTGCCTGTGTTTACTCTGACTCAGTGTTTTTTCAATGGAAAAAATTAGAGATTTCCATGTGAAAATAGGAGACTAGCCCAGAATATTTCTGTTGACATAGGTCACTAAACCATTTCTTCAAGGTAGTTAAATATAGTACCAATAATTCATACTTTGACAGCCTAGAATAAAATCATTGTCTGGTTTTGTTTGTTTGTTTGTTTGTTTTTTGTAGTTGTTATTTTTTGAGACAGGGTCTTGCTCTGTCTCCTGGGCTGGACTGCACCGGCAGGATCACAACTCACTGCAGCCTCAAACTCCTGGGCTCAAGCGATCCTCCCACCTCAGCCTCCTGAGGAGCTAGGACTACAGCTACCATGCCTGGCTAATTTTTTAAAAATTTATTTTTGTAGAGATGGGGTCTTACTATGTTGCCTAGGCTGGTATCAAACTCCTGGCCTCAAGCAATTCCCCCAAATCAGCTTCCCAAAGTTCTGGGATTACAGGTATGAGCCACCACACCTAGCTACCTTTATCTTTTTAAAGGTTTATGACATTAGACGTTTAAGTAATAAAAATTTGATTTGATTTTTTTTCTCGTTGACTTACATGGTCAATTGCAACCTCATTAGAATTGCTTTGCATATTTAACAAATAAATATAAACTCCCAAACTACAGTTATTTCTGCCACATCAGAGATACCTATCCTAGGATCACAATTTAGCATTTTTGGTGCGATTTGAATAATGAGTCTCTAAATAGTCAAAACTGCAGGCACTTGATGGTATGACTGTCGGAATTTAATATGGGCACTAACATTCTTTATATTGGAATATGGGTAGAACAACAGTCCATCATGGATGTAATTAATGCCCATCAAGATCTTACTTAGAAAAAGCCTCTTTTCATGAATTTTATGACTATCTTTTTTTTATAGTGAAGGTAATTTTTTTTCCTCTTTTGGATTTAATTTAAATCTAACTGATAAAGCTCTAATCACAAGAATCCAATAGCCAGCTCTAGCATAAGATCCTTCCTATCATCTTCTACTCATAGGTGATATCAAGACAAGGAGGGAGACTAGACCCAGACTGTTGTGGTTCTTAGATGTGGAACCTTTTTGTCTCCTCCCTGAGGGATGTTCTACCTTTAGATTCTTTAAACAAGGCAGAGCAATTTGATTAGTGTTTTCTTAGAGAACTTCACATGACACAGTTGTTTGGTTACATTATTCTGCTTCCTTTCGCTGGGTTTGTAGTATTTTAATTGCTATTTTAATCCTGTGTTTTATGTAAAGCATCCATAATTCCCTTGGTGGATAGAACCCATAGAAGTAAAAAGTGTTGTTATTATGTATTTCCCAGTCTGTTAGTGCTTTGATAGATTCCTTAATTCACCCTTCAAAATAAAATTGCTGTATACATTGTGTTCTCTTTACAACATTACCATTGTGAGTAGGAGGAATATTTTAGAGCAGGATAAACAGTAATTGGCAAGGAGCTGTAACATTGATTTGTACAAGCTTCGTGTCCAGCCCTTTCAGAGGATGCTATTAGAGTAATGGGTGAGATGAAGGGAGCGCTGATATGCTAAAATTTACTTCGAGAAAATGTCTCATGGCATTAGGGCTTTGAAAGCAGTAGCCTGTCAGTTTCTCTGGCTCCTGTGGAAGTAAATGCACGAGCCGCAGAGCAGCAGGGTATTTGGGCAAAAGAGGCCCAAGATGCTGAGAGAGGGAGAGCAGGGTACTCAGGAAGCCACTAGATGGGGTGTCTACTTAATCCGCCTGGGCAAATACCCCATAGATCAGCTGGCATGTAAGAAACAAAGGTTAAAATGAGGGTAAATTCCATACCCCTCAGTGCCATTTTCTACAGCAAAGGAAATGTCATGAATATCAAAAGCAACTCCTGCTGCCTCCAGTGATTTGACCAGGGGAGGGTCACCACTGACAGTCTCTCACACCAAAGTCTTTGGGGCTCTTGTTTGAGAATAGCAGTCCTCTGGGAAACCAAGGAACGCAGAATGGCAAATAAGAATGGAAGTGAAGCATTTTGCTCAGTTTTTCTGCAATGTTATAAGTGCTTCTGACCTGGTCGTTTAAACCCTGGACACACGTGGTTTCCACCTTTTCAATGAACAGACTAATCCCTGTCAGTTACAGCTGCCAGTGATGATGATAACTTATGATTTATAAGCAATCTCCAAATGTGGTCAGTCCTAAAATAAATGTATCCAAGGAGGAGCAGCAGCCATAGCAGCCACAGTTTCAGGATTCAACCAACACCAGATGGAAATTCTGTCCTTTGGTTAAAATTCTTCTAAGACCTTGGCTGACTGGTGAACTTGGCAGACCCAATTATTATAGCAATTAAGATTTTAAAATGTGAGTTGAATTATGAGCCAACCTGTGCCAAAAGCTGGCAGACAGATATCCTGAATTTAGGTCAGGGATGTTGTTCAATGTAATTCAATTACATCCCAGCCCCAGGCGTGTAGCTTCTGACCCCAGGAGACCTGGGGGTCATAATAGGTCTTCTCTGGGCTAAAGAAACCCTGAGATGTGTGTACTGCCTGAAGCTCTCCATCTCTGGGTCACTGACCTCAAGGCACAGCAAGAGAAAACACCATTTGTTCTGACAGTCAACTCCCTGGGAAGCTGCCATGCTGAGACACACCTGTGAGGGCCAAATTTGCCTTTGCTTCATATTACTAAAAGATTCCCGGAGGATCTGTTGGTATTCTGATAGGATCTTCAAGTAGAAATGTTTCGAAGTAGAATTTTTTGACCCCATATTTGATTTTTATCATTAAGTATTCTGACTTTTAAAGTACTACTATTAATTATTATTATTATTATTTAGATACTATGTCCATGGTAAAAATTCACATATAGTCACATCAATGCATTAAAGAAAGTTATTTTCATATGACAGCAAGTATTTAGCCAGAATGGTCTTTATGAAGTAACAATAAGGGACAGTTAAAAATAAACAATTTCAAGCTTACATTTTTTATTAAGAATTTTAAAGTAAATCTGTCCCCATTTTGCTCATGATTATAGAATAAAATAAATAAGAAAGTATATGTCAAAAGTTTATCTCTTTGTTTAATCCTTATATTCCTACTCTTTTCCCCAAAACAGTAACAATCAAGAAAAGAAGATTGAGTAATCTGAATTGAGAGAGGAGGAGAGAGAGAGAGGGAGAAAGAGAGATCGCATCAAAGTCTAGGAGCTAATCACATCTCTCTCACCTAACTGTTGGGAGAGTCATTTAAAACATTGAATCTCAGTTTTCCCATCCACAAAATGATGAGGATAAACTAGATCAAGAAGGGAAGGCAGTTTCTTCTAAAGTGCAAGCTCAATGTGGAGCAGGCTCTGTGGTCCAAGAGGTCCACAGGAAAGGAATATCCTGAGGGACCAGCCGTGTCAACTGCAATGATGGGAGCAGAGAGAGAGAGAGAGTAAAAATGCTGTGCTTTTGCCATGCCTAACCTAGGTGATTTCATTGTGTCATTTTCACTACAAACAATCTTTAAGACTATAAATGCATTTTTGGAGTGTTCTAGTCAAAGAGCAATTCCAGGTTAGCGTGGCATGTCAACTTTATACCTGAGTGGAATGGGACGGGGAGACCAATGTCAAATGACAGGTGCTAATCTCATTAGCAGTTAGCTTTAGCCCTCACCCGTGGACAGCTGCTGCCTGGCTAGCTAGCACTGTGCTGGGCTCCCAGGACACAGATAAGTAAGCCAAGCACCAAATGTCGAGAGTTTACAGTCCAGGGGTGCCAGTGGAATTTTTGGAAGTGCAATAAATGTTTGAGTTTTTCTCTCCAGCCTTGGTCAGTGTCAGTGAGGAGCATGTTCTGGGCCATGTTGCAGAATAAATAAACAGAGCTTTGCAATGACACCTGACCTTCTGGAGAGGGCTGATGCTTGTGACCACACCCTCGGGCTGTGCCGTTCCCAGGAGGGACCCAGCACCCATTCGCATGGGCACAACTTTTTATTCTACAAAACCACTTCATTATGCCTATGTCTTGTCAGTCCAGAAAACCCCCAGTACTCTGTGAAGAGGAGAAGGTGGCTGTCCATTCAAGAAACACTGGCATTTCTAATGCACTTTCCATATTTTCAATGCTCTTCACCAAGTAGAAACCTTTACGCAGGAACATAATAGCATCTCTCTGAAAATCCTGAAACTTAGATGGACCCTCATGGTTTAGTGTGAACTAAAAGCAAGAAGGCTCACTGCTGAGCCTCACCAAGTCCCTGCTATTTTGGTATCTTAGATCTTGGCTGGTGGCTACTTGAAGCCAAAGCAATGAACTGGAAAGTAAAAAAGTCATTTAAACATGAATTTAAAATTCAAATGAATGGAGTCTCAGAAACATTGAGGATTTGCCTGATTTTAGCTGAATCCATTTAATGAAGACCATCTCCTAAAAATAACGGTGACATCTCATGCTAATATTTCACAATTTCTAAAGCACATTCACATCCATTTTCTCTTACCAGATCTTGAAGATCTGTTGAGGGCAGTTCCCCACCCAACACCACATCTTCCCAGCTCTTGTTACCAGCAGCGTTGGCTCAGGCTGTGCAGAAGGGGACAGTCCACCTGCACTCCAGCCTTGCTGAGGTCCACCCCACACCCCCCACCTCCCGTTCCTGATACGTGGCAGCTGGGGCACAGCAGAGAGCTTTGATCCTGGATTAAAGTCACGTCTAGATAAATCCCCTTTCCAAAGTTGATTGTAACACAGATCTATTTAAAACAGAGGCTCTGTTGAGGAGATACATCATTTATACACAGCATTGGAGGAAAGTCACATGCATTTCGGTGTAGAAAGATGGTTTGCAGAACTCAGCGGGGTTCTGAGGCTGCGTATGTGAGCTGACCCACTGGAATGCCCAGTTCCTCCCTATTTTGCTGTCACTTCTGGGCCTGCCCCTACATCCCTGAATCGCAGATAACCCATCTGAATCCCCAGTCCCTCCCTTACCTGGCCCCTTCCTGGGTTCTGCTTCCCTCCACCCTTTCTCTGCCTCAACCCCCACGCATATTTGCTATGACTCTGGGGCATAGTGATTTAGGCTGAATTAAAAGAATGGAAAAGTAGAGAAATTCTTGTACTCTTTGTAGCTAATGAATTTCCCTGGTGCAAATTCAATATTAAATGCAGACTGAAGCTAAAATAGTTCTTAAGGGAATAACATGAGGATATCGAATCTTAAAGGAGACTGCTAATTGAAAGGAGCTGCTGGCTGGGAAGCTTTTAATAAATATTTACTTTCGATGGCTTAAAAAAATAAGTCAGCCAGAGGGGGCACCTACCATGTCCATTACCCTCTAAAATAACAGAAATCTTTTATGCCAGAGTATACATAGACATCTGTTCTGGAAAGTTACATACTAGGAAAAAAAACAAAATTGCAAGAATCTTTAGCTTGCTCATTTCTGAAAGATTTCATAGTTGCTCATTTGAAATATTTACCTTAATTACTGAGCATTCTATTATAGATGATGAGTGGCCAAAACAATTGCTTATATATAAAGTAGCATTGAATTAGTCTGAGTTTTGCATCCAGATGTCTCTGAAATGGTTGGTCCCAGGTAAACAAAGTCCTTCCTCCTGTTAGTCATCATTTTTCTAACCTTAGATTTAGTGAGTCTGGGGTGTTAGTTTGAGTTCTTTGAGCAAGGCTTGGTAAATTAAAACATACCCCCACATTTCATCTTTACTAGAAAAAAAATAATTCATACCACATCTGGAAAAGCAGGATTCATAAAATATGGAGTTTTCACGTAAAATATTAACATTGGCTCTGATGTCTTTATGGGTACTTGGTGGAACTGCGGCATTTTCAGCTCAGAGCTGGTTGAGAGTCAGCACTAGCCTTCTGGCCATTTATGTTAGACCTTTACCTCAGTCTGTGCTGGGCCCAGGGAGCAAAGGAGTCTGGAGATCACTCCACTACTGCGGGTGACAGAGAAACTACCATGGACAACCTGAGCAGTACGTGGTTGGGAAAAGCATGATTCCAAGAAAATATTTGAAAACTACCCAGAAGTAGAGAGTTGATTGACAACAAAGAAGTCCTTAAGACATAGAAGGTCCTGGCAACAATGGTGGAGTTTCAAGAGCAGATCTCTGAG
Source organism: Cheirogaleus medius (assembly GCA_008086735.1). Lineage (NCBI taxonomy): Eukaryota > Metazoa > Chordata > Mammalia > Primates > Cheirogaleidae > Cheirogaleus > Cheirogaleus medius. The sequence continues at coordinate 7,574,226 of VBSM01001124.1, read as the reverse complement.
CCCAAGAAATATGGCTACAATCTAGATGTAGTTGGAGAAGCCAGAAGAAAGCAAAAAAACAGATAGAAGCCAGTTCATGAACATGTAGCACCAGGGTGTAATTCATTCACAGGGACCAAGTATAATCCAGTTTCTTTAGAACCAACCTTAAAGGTCAGACTAAAACCAGTGGAAAGTTGGCTTGATGCTAAGTTGTCTCAGTTATTGGCTTGAATTTATGTCTCTTCTGACTCTAGATCAGTTTAGAAGACAGGCAGGTGATCATCTGTTTTGCAAATATCTTCCAAAAAAAATTACCCTGACTAGCCTGAATCCTTAGCTCACCTCTCAGATTTTATTTGAATTATCACAAATTGGTACCAAAAGAGTCCTGAGACTGGTGATGCCAAAAGTAACATTATAAGTATCTTGAATATCGAAACGTGGTTTTTATCAAGTTTTATAAAAATCTAATGAAATTTTTCTATTTGTATCAAAAGAGTTTATTGAACACTACCTATCAATTGGAAAACATGCAGGAGACTTGAATTTATGACAGAAACAAGACCATTTTGACCTCATTGCCTGGGTTTAAATAGCCAACAGTCCAAAGAGGAGGACACGCACACGGAATATTAGAAATGACCACATCTGTTCCCATCAACATGTATCCTCTGCAGCAGTATTTCATACAATACAGTGCTTTCAAATTTGCAGGAAAAGAGTTGTAAGAAGTTTGTCCACTATCAGATGTGACAAATTAACAAGTAGAGCAATATAGCTCCATAATAAGAAAGAGCATTTGGGAGATGGAAAAATTTTATTTTCAATATTAAAATTTAATATCACAGGACAGGAACGTTCTAGTACAGTACATATTGTCAAAGCAAAGGAGTAGTGCCTCCCATGAAATTTTAGTTGTCTGACTTTTGTTCTTTTTTTCTTTTTGTGGCAGCTTGTTCTTTCTGCAACTAATTTTTTTCATAAAAAACTATTAAGGTTATTGTGACATCCTGTGCTACTGAGTGAGGAAGAAAGGGAGAAATACATTGGGAAAAATTGATAATCAAGTCAGATCAAAGGAACTCTTACTTTTTTTGGTGATATTTTTCTAAGAAAAATTCAAAAGAAAAGTAAAACTTAGACTTACAAGTTATAACTTGATACTGAGAAGTAAGGTATGTTTTGCAATCTGTGATTCATTGATGACTTTTAAATGGTTTACTATAGAAGAGCAAAAGCATTGTTCTTTGACCAATAGCATAACATATCATGAAATATAAGTATACTATCTAAATTCATTTCACATATTAAATATGTCACTCTTTTGGTGCAGGTACCATTGCACTCCAAAAGGTTAGTGCACTGAAGACATTTGCCATGTTCCTAAAGGCCATTCTGTTGTAATACTAAAAATACGAAGTAATTACCTTCTAATTTACATTAATTTATGGGCAAGAAACTGTATTATATACTGCTGGCCTCCAGAGATGAATAAATTGTGATCCTGTCCCTTAAGAAGCTTACATTCTACTGGAAGAGATAGCATGAACACATGTAACTGAAATTCAAGGCATGTCATAAGTGCTATAAAATATAATTCACATAATATTACATAACAAAGTATTAAGGACCTTCATTAGGTGAAATTTATTTTCATCTCCTTTAATCTTTGCAATCCTAGGAAGTAAGTTATGTTCTCTTTAGACATATTATAAAAAGAAGTTACTTGGCAAGATGGCATCATTTTCCCTAGTTTCCGCAGTCAGGCAGTGGTAGAAATGAAATTCATGTCTATCTGATTGCACAACCGATAATCTATATCTTTCAGCAAAGCGGTGTGGTCAAGAAGAGGTAACATTAATTTAAGACATAGAATAAATGTGAGCCTTAGCAGTAGCCATTATGATTTTTTTCTCTCAATTTCTTGCTGGAAAGATGAAAATAACTTCTCCCCTGTGCTCTTTCATTTCAACACTTAATCTTGTGCCATCTCCTGCAGAGCAGAAGGGCTTAATAATCCAGCAGCCAATGTGTTCAATGTGTTATATTATGCTAGGCAGGCTGGCAAGCCTTATTATGTATTGATCTGAAAAACATTCATTGAGAAGCAGTACTTTAATAGTGCAAAACAACAGAACTAACAGTTGGGTCAAACAATGAGTATTTTTTAGTGAGAATAAAGAGTCTGACCACTTACCTGACTTTCTGTAAAACCTCAGGACCTCACCTCTTGGGCTCAGAAGTTGCCTTGAATATGCAGGAGTTAAGTACTTACCTAGCCCTTAACTTCCTGCCTGAATGATGAAAGAGATTTAAGTCCAATGTAAATTAGCTCACTCATTATTCTATCAAAATATAGCCAACAGGTACTGAACCAACGTGCAAATTTGGGGTCAGCAGCTCTGAGTAGTAGAAGCTGGTTGTTTTAGAAAAAGGAAAAGGAAGGAAGAACATTGTGCTATTTGCACAAATACTATGAAAACTCACAATAATTGTCTATCTTTTCACACAAGTAGAAGTGTTTTATCCAGATGTTAAATTAGGGCGTGATATTTTGAAAGCATATCCTTTTCTTCCATGTCCACTGAATACTGCCTGATTCTGGTAGTCCACATGTGTAACAGATGCTGAATCATTTATCAAAGCTGAACTCATGGTAACCCTTTCTATAAAGTCAGACTTGATTCTTCACCAGCCCGAGACACTCCTTCTCTGTGCCTTCCAGACCGGGCTTCTCACATAAAAAGAGACATCCTTCTAGCATGAGGGAGACACACAAATAAATAAATAAATAAATGTTTTGATTCATTCGTGTCTCTCCCTCTGAATTTAAGGTAGCCACAAACTGCTCGAATGAGAGGACTGTCAGTCAATCTTCTCCTTTCTTCACTTCAAAATAACACCCTTACAATGATCCTGAGCTCCCAAGATCTTCTCTCTTTCTGTTACATTCATCTGGCAAAATCCCAACCCTGGATGAACACAGCTCCTCGTCTGAACCAGAGCAGCCGAGACGGCTGAGCACTGCCAGCATGGCTCCGGCAACAAGGCAGGGCAGTCCCCACCTCATGCAGTCCCCAATACTGCTTGATAACCCTACTCTGTAGCTTTGATCACTTCACTCTTGGTGTCTACAAGGATCATTTCAGACTATCTCCACATCCTTCCAATCTTAGACATCTACCTCCTTACCTTCCCTAAACATCCTTCTTTGCAGAGAAAGGGAGAGTAGGATTGGAACCCTCAGCTCCCCACCACCAAACCTCCAGCTCACCTCCACTTGCTTTCCTTGTCCCCTGAGAGAAGTGAGGATGTCCAGATTTCTAGCAAGACCTGGGAAACTAAGGGGAAAAGGACATTTTATAAAAAAGACACCTGCACCCAAATGTTTATAGCAGCAGAATTCACAAATGCAAAGGTGTGGAAACAACGCATATGCCCATCAATAATATGTGAGTGGATTAATAAACTGTGCTATGTGCATGCCATGGAGTACTACTCAGCCATGAAAAATGGTGAACTAATACCTCTTGTATTAGCCTGGATGGAGCTGGAGCCCATTTTTCTAAGTGAAACATCACAAGAATGGAAAAACAAACACCACATGTACTCACCATTAAATTGGAACTAAGCGCACAATGCTTATGTGCACATATGGCAATAAAACTCATTGAAAATCAAGCAGGTGGGAGGGGAGCGAAGGGGATGAGTAAATTCACACCTAAGGGGTACAATGCACACTATCGGGGGGATGGGCACACTTATAACTTTGACTCAAACTGTACAAAAGCAATTCACATAACCAAAATGTTTGTACCCCTGTAATACTCAGAAATGAAATAAAATAAATAATAAAGGAAACATAAAAAAGTGAGGAGGAGGAGATAACCTTCCTTCTATCTAGGTCCAAACCTTCCAGCTGGGTTTATTTTCGAACACTCCTTCGTCTGGCCTTCTTATGAAAGCCTAAGCCACTGACTTACCCTCCTCTATTTTATAGATTCAAGTTCTCTCTTTCAGTGTGTTCTTTCTCATTAGTTTCAACCCAGTTCATCTCTCTCACTGAACAAAACAAAATCTTCCCAACCTATTTAATCTCCAGCTCCTCAACTCCTTGCCTGTCTTCTCCATGACATAACTTCGTGACGGCAGTGTCTATACACATCGGTTCCATTTCTAACCTTGCCTTTCCACTCCACCCAATGTCTACTGCGTTGAAGCTGTTCTCAGGGAGCACCGCTGAGTTCCACGAGTCTCAGCTGCAGGTAAGACCGTAGACCGCGGCCTGGGCTTCTGGACACCACACTCATGTTTTCCTTTTGATAGTCTCTGTCTTCTTCATAGGCTCCTCCTCCCCTATCTACCCATTTTACCAAATGTTGAAGAGATTTTTAAAAAATGTATAAAATATATAAATGACACAAAGCATAATGATTCAGCATATATTTGTCACCCCACCATCTATTAAAAATATATTTTTGTAATCTTTGAAATCCTTCTTGACTTTCTCCAGCCCCACCTTGCTTCTCTCCTCAGTGATAACTACCGTGTCTCCCCGAAAATAAGACAGTGTCTTATATTTATTTTTCCTCAAGAAGACACCCTAGGGCCTATTTTCAGGGGATGTGTTATTTTTTTTAAGTACAGTACAACAATCTACATTTATTCAAACATAGTTAAGTTGTCTTCTTCTGAAATATCATCATAGTAAAATGACAGCCACAGCTTTCCTTCTTTCCCCCCGGGGACACACAATACCTAAAGCGGAGCGTCCCGCTCCTCACTCCACTAAGGAGACTTTCCCCTCAAAGCCTCAGCTGCAGCTCGCACAGGATGGCCGGGACCTGACAGGGGGAGCCGACCTTGCTGGTGGGGCTGCCCGCACCTTTCCGGTCACCTCTGGGATAGTAGCTGCCATGATGGGGCAGATGAGAAGGGCTGCTCGTCTTCTTTACCACTCTGCGACAAAATGCACGGGTTGTGCAGACATGCTGCGTAGCCACGCCCATCACTAGGTCTTATTTTCGGGGTAGGGCTTAAATTGTGCAAATGCTTAGAAATCCTGCTAGGGCTTATTTTATGGGGAAACATGGTACTATTCTAAATTTTGTGTTCTTTATTCTGACACCATTCTTTATAGTTTTATCACATGCTTTTATCCCTAAGTAATTAATTGCTTAATTTAGCATGGTTTTTAAATTTTGTATAAATGGAATCACACTGCAAGTATTCTTTCTTAACTTGTTTTTTTCAGTCAATAGTATGCTTTTAAGTCTCGTGCGTGTTCTTGTTTATACCTGTAACTCCTTCATCTTCACTCGCATATAGTAATACATACTATTTATGCACAAATGTATGTGGTGTATCAGCATCATTTATTCATTCAGCTATTGATAGAAATTTTGCTGTTTCAAGTCATTTGCTAGTAAAAACAGACCAACTATGAACATTCTTCTAGGTGCCATATTTTACAAATGTGCAAAAGTTTCTCTAGGATATACTTTTGTTTGAAATTGCAAGGCCATAAAGTGGGAACATTTCTAAATTTGTTTAGAATGTTACCAAATAATTTTCCAAAGGATTGTACAATTTATATTTCTACCCTTAGAGAGTAAGAGATCTGTAATCTTACCAAACACGATAGGGCCAGTTTTTTCTTTTTCTTTTTTTTTTGCATTTTGCCAATCACATGAGTGTAGAATAGTATCTCACTGAAATCCTAATTTGTACTTTCCTGCTACAGTACATATTATGTTTTAAAATTATATTTGCATTTGATTTTTGTTCTTTGATTTTTGTACAATGCAAACTTGCTAACACCATCATTTATCTTAGATTCTTTTTTGGTATAATACAGGAACATCATACCATCTCTCAAAAATAGGAACTTGGTTTTTATTGCCAGTGTTTATATACATACACACACACACACACACACACATATATATTTGTTTGTTTGTTTTTAGACAGAGTCTCCCTCTGTCACCCCAGGGTAGAGTGCAGTGGTGTCAGCACAGCTCACTGCAACCTCAAACTCCTGGGCTCAAGAGATCCTCCTGCCTCAGCCTCCTGAGTAGCTGGGACTACAAGTGCACATCACCAGCCTGGCTAATTTTTCTATATGTTTTTAGTAGAGACACGGTCTCACTCTTGCTCAGGCTGGTTTCAAACCTCTTAGCTCAAGCAATCCTTCTGCCTCAGCCTCCCAGAGTGCTAGGATTACAGACATGAGACGCCACATCCGGCCCTATATCTTATTTCTTTTTCTTGCATTTTTCCTGCTAGGACCTCTTATGTAATGTCGAATAAAAATTGTGAAAATAGTTGTCCATGTATTTTTTCTAATTTTGAAGAAAATATTTTAATTTTTCATCATTCAGTATGATGTTTTCTATAAAGATTTTGCATATACCATATATTAGGTTAAGAAATTTCTTTCACCATTCTAGCTTGCCAAAATATTTTAAATTAAATCATAAATGAATGTTGCATTATAAGAAGTGATTTTATGTATTTGTTGAAATGATCACATAATTTTGCTTCTTTAATTTATTAATATGGTAAATATTTATTACTATTATTATTCTTTTATTTCCATATGGTAAATTTACTTTTTTGTTATACAGTTCTATGAGTTTTGACAAATGCATATATCCCTGTACTCACCATTGCAATTAAGGTATAGAACAGCTCCATCTCCCAAATATTCAGTAATGATACCCCTTTATAGTTAACTCCAACTCCAACTCTTGCCCTTGGCAATAAGTGATCTATTTTTTTGTCTGTATAATTTTACCTTTTCTAGAATGATATAAATGGATTCATGCTGTATGTAGCTTTTGAAAAAAGGTTTCTTTCACTTGAAATTTGAGATTCTATTATTTAAGATTTAACCATGTTGTTGTGTGTATCAGTACTTTGTTCCTTTTTGTTGCTGAATAGTTTCCTATTGTGTGAATGTACTATTTGTCTATCCATTCATCGATTGAAGACCATTTGGGTTGTTTCCAGGTTTTGGTGATTTGGGATCAAACCACTGTAAATGTTTGCATACAGGCTTTCGTATAAACTTAAGTTTTCATTTCTCCTGTGGAAATACCTAGGAGTGGGGTTGCTAGGTCAGAGTGTTAGACTACATACATCCCTGCCACTTTGTTCATTTTCCCCCAATCTTTTTTGTCTACGTTATTCAGCTTGGATCATTTCTACTGATCTGTCTTCACTCTTCTGTCATCACTGTTCCACTATTAAGTGCAGGCAATGATTTTTTAAAATTTCATATATTTTTAAGTTCTAATATTTCCACTTAATTCCTTTTTATAGCTTTAATTTCACAGCTAAAAATTTCTATTTTTTATTTATTTAAATGTGCTTACCTTTATCTTATAGAGCACAGTTATAATAGCTGCTTTAATGTTTTTGATGATTCTAACACATGAAACATCCTAGGGTGGGTTTTTTTTTTAATTACCTTTGCCCTTAAGAATCAGTCACATTTTCCTAGTTCATGAATGTTGTGCAATTTTGGGTCATGTCCTGGATACTTTGAATATTATATTGTGTACTGGGTCCTGTTGTTATCCTCTGAAGTAGACATATGCTCGGGTTATACAAATATACCATTTTCCTCTGATGGTGACACTTTGCTCTGTGCTCTACTCACCCCTGATGTGTTTCCCTTCATCCCTTCATCTCTACTTATGGCTGAACTCACTGTGGGGGAAAACTACCATTTATTTCATTCCCAATAAGCATTAGACATTGTGGTGCTAGAATACAATGTCCCGATTAAGTGGACACATTGTATCTAACTCACACAGGAGGAGGCTGACACTGGGGACAGGAAGTAACTTTTCCAGGATCACATAAATAGTATAAGTCAGCACCAGGATTCAAACCAACAGGCTCTAATATAAAAGCCCTTCCTTTACCATCACCTGCCACTGCCTCAGGAAACTTTCCCTGAGGATGTCAAAAGCTTTTACCTTCAGAAGCTTTTGCCTTCGCTTCCTATGCAAATATTTTACCACCTTTCTCATCACATAATCTTATAGGGTCATTGACTATTTAATGTGGATCTTATTTCTTCAATGAGAATTAAAGATTCTTGAGAGTCAAAACTTAGTTTTCCATTTCTTTTACATGCCTCTCAAAATATGTAGCACATATTTTATGTGACATAAAAATGTATGTACCACAAAATAGATGCTAATTAAATGCATATTAAAGAAATTTGAAAAAAATAAATAAAAGCTTAGTCAAGGAAAAATAGGCACAATTTTAGCACAAAGAATAGTTTATCACTGAACTATAATCAGAAAACAAAAACAATAAAAAGAAAATGTTTCAATTAACCCTTCTATACATTTGCCTATATATGTACTTTGAGTTTATTGGATGAGGCTTAATTATATAACTGAACTAACCTTTGAGTTGGCTTCCAGGGTTTTCTCACCTCAGTAATTCCCTCCATTAATCTCTCTGTTTTGAGAATCCAGACGGTGAGGGAGAAAGATCTGAATTTTGCTCCTAAGTCTTCCATTGACTTACTATATATCAGCATGAGTAAAAAATTTACTCCGTGGGGACTTCAGTTTGTTTTAGGACTAAGAAGAGAAAAATTACTCTTAAATATCTCCTTTTAATTTGAATATAAATAAAATGTGTTAAAACTTAAAGAGCTTAGAAGACTTTGTTAAAAAATTTTATGTAAACTGCCTTTGTCAACTTTAAATATTAATTTTTCCTTCCTAATTAATTTAAAAAGGATTCAGGAAGCAGTGACAAGATAGAAAAGCACTGGTTGCTACAACATGGTTCACTCCCTCCCATCATTGTGATACACACTTGCCTCTCTTCCTGGCCCACAATCTTATCACTGTCAGGAACGATTTTTTAGAAATTTTCTATGTAAGAAATTCATGTACAGTTAAGGAGATAAGGCTTCTTCATGGAGAAAAATAATTTTATATAAGGTGGAATATGATAAATTTCAAATCAGTAACATAAATGTGCCAAGATTTATAGAGTAGAGATAAGGATGAAGTGTGGATTAAGCCCGTTGTGTAGCCTGTGATTTTGAAGTCCAAACAAAACATGCTGGCTTGATCTTGAAGACAACGGAAATCACTGAAGACTTCTGGATTGCAGAATGATCTGATATGAGCCGTATTTAGGAAGATACATAGAGGAGAGAAAACTGGAGGCTAGCAGACCTGTTAGTGAAATGCAGTTGCCCAGGCAGGAACTGCATACACTGAGGATGTTGGCACTAGAAATGACCATTTGTTTAACACCTGCTATGCCAGGCCCTGTCATGGGTGCTTGACATAAATTCCAGTTCTTACAATGACCAAATGAGGTCCGTACCATTTTCATCTTGCAGATGAACAGTGTCACAGTGCTTGTGTGACTTGTTTAATGAGATGATAAATCAAGTCTGTCTGATGTATATACAATAGTCCCCTCAACTGGTTTTGAAAGTTGCAAAAGTTCCATGGATTGGGGTTATGGGCACAGGCTGCAAGATTATATTGGAGCTACTATGCCTAACCGATTTGAATTTTCAAGGACAAAAAGGACAAAAGAGGCCAGAAAATGAATATGGCCAACAGTTACATGCGGATCACAAGATGATTTCCAGGAACAATGAGCAAGCTCATCTCCTTTGCTTCTTTATGCTTAAAATCACTTTACAAGAGAAAACACGTGGGAGACCAGTAGCCTCAGAGGAAACACAGTTACTTAAGATCACCGCAAAGCATATATGAAACATGTCAGATCATTTCTGGCCGAAAGCTCTCAGTAGCTGGTCCAGAAATCAAAGCATAAGGTCAGTGGGCACCTAAGTGATGGGAGCAGGAGATCATTAGATGCATAATCATTGTAAATGGTTCATAATCATTAGAATTACTTCACATTTAGCTAGCAGTGACCTTCATGTCAGGGCGCTTTTACTGAAGTTGTTAGGTTTTCCACCCCCATTTAGAAAAATAAAATGTTTATAATACATGCTCAAAATCTATTTCTTGCTTTGGAGAAAGCAAAAAAAATAATCAGTTTCTTGTTTTGATGACCTCTTTTACACTGTCCTCAATTCAAGAGTGTGAAGGAAAGAAAGTAGGTGCCCATGAAGTACCCAAACTACCCAACTACCCATGTTTAAGGTAGTTTCCCCTTCAATTTCTAGCAAACAATATGATTTATTCATGTTGGAGGTGGCACAGAAGTCAAACTAGAGTTAAAATAAGCCTCTATAAGTTAAATAAGGCATAAAAATTAAAATCATTATAGTTCTAAATTGCTTCAAGGTTGTATTTTACTGAAGCCATTCTTGAGTGAGACCTTGTAATCAAATAGTATTTATCCTTTAATAAATATAAATGTAGCATAATATTTTTTCAACGATTGTCTTAATCTTAATTAATATTCTTTAGTCATAAATAACCATATTTCACGTAGGAATGTAGCCAAATATCTGGATAAAAACCAATGTTCCCTGTAATAACTTTGACTTTTTTGACATTTTAAATGGATAAAAATAAGTCTGCCTGACCTTTCGGCCAGAACAAATAAAATGCTAATTGCCAAATTCACACGGTTAGCTCGAGCAGCAAAAAATGAGATACAACTTTGCAATCAAAATGCTAGTATATAGTGGTGGTGTTGTCAACCAAATCTTAGAAAAGTTTACCTTCCAAATTTTATCCATTGAATTTTTCATATGTAGGCTTCAAGTTAAAAGCCCACAATATTACTGAAACAGGATATGGTGAGTAAGGAAAGGTAGTTCCTGTCTTAAGGAACCTTTGCCAGAACATAGTATTGTCTCCAAGAATGTCACCAATAATTAAACAGTATTTGCATGGTGTCTCCAGTTTGCTAAATTGCCTTGAAATGCATCTCCTTTCTCCCCACTTTCCTTTGGAAAGTGCCATCACCTCAACCTCCAGGGCTCCACCCATCTAATTCCTTTCAGCTCCACTGCATCGTCTCTTACCTGAAGAGCACAACAGCCTGTGCCTGGGTTCCCTGCAGTTCAGTCTGCACGCAGCAGCACTCCAGTGGGCTCACACCACGCAGAGAGCAAGAGCCAGTCGCCTCCTAAGGCTGCACCGCCTGGCATGGCGCAGCCCCTGGCTCCTACTCTCATCTCCTGTCACTGGCTGTGATGCCAGCACGTGGCCTTCTTTCTCCTCTGAACATGACTGCCACGCTCACCCTACCTTGGGGCCTTGTACTTTCACCACCTACACTCCCTCCCCGAGTCGCTGCAGGGCTCACAGTGCCGTTTCATTCAGATCTCAGCTCCAATGCCCCCTCCTCAGAAAACCCTCCCCTAACTACTCAGTCTAATTTACCAACTACCCTCAACACACACACACTCACTGTTTCTTTTCTGCATAGAAATTATTCATATCTGAAATTATGTTATGCATGTATTTGTTCGTGATCTCTCCTCCACTCCCTTGCAGACACCCTGGATGAGGGTCCCCGACTCTCTTGTCCACTGCTCTGTCTCCAGTGCCTAGATCAGTGCCTGGGACAAGGTAGGCTCCCCGTGAATATGCACTGAATTTTCATAACTATCCTGATTTTAATAGCATTGTATTTTCTCATGAAAATTGGGTTCCTAAACCTCCTCATGCTTCTGCCTCTGCCCCAGGATAGTAGAACTCATAGTTGATACATTTAAAATCTACAAAGAAAAATAGAATGGGGGAAACATTGCAGAAAAGGGGCATCTGCAATCCCAAATTAGCCTGGAGAGTCTACATAAATATTCTACATAGACTGAATTTCAGCAATGAAAGTAGTACACTCAATAAAAGGGAACATAATCACATTTGACATGCCCTAATCTCATAATTAGAGAGCCTAAACACTTAGTTTGTGTTTACTGGCCCGTGCTTCCTGGGCTTTCTGTGGTATCTCCTTTCCTCACTCTTTCTCTAAGATGCATTAAGTTTTCCCAAATTTCAATACATGATAAGATTGTCTTTAATCCACTCACAAAACTAACTTCTATTGTTTTATCATCAAAAGTCATATAAGAATATTGCTTTGTTTTTCCCAGTCTGGGCCCATTTTTGACTGCCAACAACACAATCACCCCAGTATATAAGGCAACACATTATAATGGAAGATACTAGATATAGGGGTTTAGTATAAATACAAGTCTGCCACTTTCTGGCTTTCATTTAGTCTCTCCAAGCCTCAGGGTCCATCTGGAAAATGGGAATAATAACCAATTCACAAAGCTAATTCTAGAATCAAGTGAAAGAATACATGAAAAAGGGATTTATGAATTGGATGTGTTATAAATATAAGGAATACCACTGTCATCACCATAATCATCACCATTGTCATCATTACTATCATCTGTGAGCCAGATCAGACATTATAGTTGATGTTTTTAATTGGCTTATTATATTTCTCTTCCACCAGAACCAGTCATATAAATCGATGAGGCAGTATAGGTAAGCAGTTAAGAACATGGGCATTGGAATCAGACTTGAGTCTAAACTCCAATGGTGCCACTTAGTACTTAGGGGACTTCTCTCCAGTCACCCGTCTTCTAAAGATACAGTTTCCTCACCCGAAAAATGAGGAAGATAATTGTTTCTACCTCAGAGGCAGGAAATGAGAATTAAATGAGAAAATGCCCAGAAGGGCATAATATGGTATCTGATACATGATAAACAGGCAATTATTATTTGGGTTAGTGCTGCATTCTCTCAGAGTAAAATATTGGGAAAGATATGCTCTTTTAGGAAAAAAAATATTGTCTACAGTAAATTAATTGTCTTTAAATCCTTGTAACATAATACATTTGAAGGGTTGCTTCTTCTACCCAAAGTAACTGAATTCAGCAGCAATGAAGTTACGCTCACTCTAACCTTTCTACTGAGATTCTCAAATTCCTGAAATCTTACCTCCATATCCCTAAGCTGTCCATATCCAAGCATCTTCCACGAGTCTCCACAGTAGGGCTCCTGATCTTCCTCCACAGGGGACTTGAGGATCCTTATCATGAAATGCTCCTTCCTTCAACCACTCACCAGTATTGCTGACCAGGACAAGACAGCAGGCTGGGGAGGGACTGCGGCACTGACTTGTTTCTGGTTTCTAAATCCATTCTACCAATCTGTGTCTTTTTTTTTTAACTTGTAAAGAAGAGAAACTTATTTCTCACAATTCTGGGAGCAGGGAAGTTCAAGATCAATGCACCAGTAGGTTAGGTGTCTGGTGAGTGCCCAATATCTGCTTTCAAGATGACATCTTGTTGCTGTGTCCTCCAGAGAGGACAAATGTCCTCAAGTGGCAGAAGGGCAAAAAGGGCCTAGCTAGTTTCCTCCAGCCCTTCTACAAGGCACTAATTCCATCCATAAAGGCAGAGTAGAAGAGTCCTCATAGCCTAATCACCTCCTGTATACCCACTTATTTTTTTTTAATCTATGTCTCTTGATAGAGTTTAATCTATTTGTATTTAAAGTCATTACTAATAAGGTAGGATTTACTATCACCATTTTGTTATTTATTTTCTGCATGTCCTTCAGTTGTTGTGTCCCTCATTTCCTCCATTGCTGCCTTCCTTGGTATTTAGTTCGTTTTTTGCAGTGACATGTTTTGATTAGCTTCTCATTTCCTTGTGTGCATATTCTATAGATATTGTCTTTGTGGTTACCATGGGGATTACACATAACATCCTAAGGTTATAACAAATTGGATACCAACTTAACTTCAATCACACACAAAAACTACTCTTTTACAATTGCATCATCCCACACTTTATGTTATTGGTGTCACAAATTATATATTTATATGTCATGTGCCCATTAACACATATTAATATTTATTTCTATGGTTTTGTCATTTAAGTCTAATAGAAGAATAAAAAGTGGAGTTACAAACCAAGTTATAATAATACTGGTGTTTATATTTATCCATGTATTTACCTTTACTGTAAACATTTATATTTTCATCTGACTTTAAGTTACTATCTTGCATCCTTTTACTTCAATTTGAAGGACTCCCTTAGCATTTCTTGTAGAACAAGGCTAGTGGCAAGGAACTCCTTCAGCTTTTGTTGACCTGGTAATGTTTTAATTTCTCCCTTATTTTTAAAGAACAGTATTGCCAGATATAGTATTCTTAGTTAACAGTTTTTTTTCCCTTTCAATTATCTAAATATATTGTCCCACTGCCTTCTATCTACAAGGTTTCTGCTGAGAAATCTGCTGATTATCTTATTGAGTATAATGTGTCTTAGTGTGGGTCTCTTTAGGTTTATCGTACTTGTAGTTCATTGAGCTGCTTGTATTTGTATACACTTTAACTAAAATTGGGGACATTTTTGGCTGTTTTTTCTTAATTCCCTCTATCTCATTCTTTCTCTATTCTTCTTCTGGGACTCTAATAATAATATGTATGTTACTCAACTTGATGATGAATAGTCCCTCAGGTTCCGGCTCTTTTCATTTTTCTTTATTTCTTTTTCCTTTTGCTTCTCAGACTTGACAATTTCAAAAAAAAAAAATCAGATTTCAAGTTTGCCGATTATTTCTTCTACCTGTTTGAGTCTGCTGTTAACTCCTTCAGTGAATTCTTTAATTCAATTGTCATATTTTACAGCTTCACCCTTTATCTTTGGTTCTTTTTTATAATTTCTGTCTCTTTCTTGATGTTCCAATTTAGTTCATATATTGTTTTCCTGGATTTCTTTTTTTAGTTTTTTGTTTATGTTTTCTTTTAGCTCTTGAGGATATATAAGATAGTTATTTTAAAGTCTTTGTCTAGTAAGTCTGATGTCTGTGTTTCTTCAGGGATGTTCCTTGAGATTTATTTTGTGCCTTCAAATAGGCCATGTTTGTCTGTTTCTTTGTATGCTTTGTGATTTTTTTGTTGTTGGAAATTGGGCATTTGAAAAAATAGCCACCTCTCCGCCTTTGCAGACTGGCTCTATGCAAGGGAAGATCTTCACTAATTAGTGCAACATGAAAGCTCAAATTCTTCTCAGGATATTTCCAGGCATACATCTTCCCAAGACCTATGGGGATGCTTTATTCTGATTCCCCCACATACCTGGCTGCTCTTAAATGTCTTCATTTCCCTAGGAGTTTCGCCTTTACTTCTTAGGACCTCAGCTGTCCTACTGTATTCCTCAATTAGTAATCTCTGGTCTCAGGCATCTTTGGCTCTATAGTACCCTTGCAATTTTCTTGAGATATGCCCACAGCCCTCCATGGCTTCCTCTAGGTTGAAATCCAAGCTGTGCCACTTTGGGCTGTCTGAACTCTGGGTTAGGTGACACAGAGACCATTCCTTTAAGAAGCCCCTCGAAAGGTTAGAACATTGCAAATTTAGTCTGATCTGTTCTCTCAGTTTGTGGAAGGGATCTGGAGACTGGGGCACTGCTTACCCCAAACTCTACTGCACCACACTGAGGAGGAAGTGGAGCAAGGGTGAATAAAAATGTCATGAAATTTTGTAGAGATTTCAGTGTGGCTTTCTCTTGATAAGGAGATTGGTTGATGTACATTTCTGACTGGTTTCCAGAGCTCCTATAAAGTTATTTTAGCTAATCTCTAATTGTTTATTTAATATTCCCCTGAGAGAACAAGGACCTGAAGTTTCCTAGTTTGCCATTTGCTGATATCATTCACTGTGCAATTTTAATAAAGAAGAAAGAAAGAAAAGAAAACACCTCCTTCTGGAAAAAATGTAAGATATAAATACAGAGTGCATTACTTAATAAGAGATGGCTGAGAGGAGTGAGTATCTTGGAATGGTGAAGCTCAAGTGTTTGTTAATCACTCTGAAGTGATTACATAGGGAAATAGAAGTGTCTACCGCCAGAAGCTAAATATGGGGTAAATGACTTCACAAATACATATATGGAAGTCCTTAGTGAGTCTGGAGGATATAAATTAAATCAGGAGAACTGGCACAAGTACTCATATTAATCAGGCATAATTGGAGCTTATTCCTGGGTCTTGATATAGCTCCATGCACAACAGAGGTTCTCAATGTGTGGTCCCAGACCAGCAGCATCAGCAAATTCTTGATTCTTGTCCCTGGTCTACTGTGTCAGAAATCTGAGGGAAGGCCTCAGCACTTGACATTTCAACCAGCCCTTCAGGTGACTTTATACTCAAGACTGATTTGGGCAAACTTGTAACAATATTTCTTGACATTTCTCTCCACTCCCAATGCCATGCTATCACCATAAATACTAGCCTCATATCCCTTGGTTTCCAGAATTTTTAAGTATTTTTAATAAAGCCACCAGTGACCTGATGGCCTGAATGCATGTGGATGCAGGTGTACATATGTAGATAACTTGTGGGCCTTGCAACAATTACTCCCCTCCATATGAGAAAACCACACTAAAAAATGAAATTTCCCTCAGTCACATGTCTGAAGGACTGAGGGTATGTGGCTTCTAGTCCTATGTGAAAATCATGTACTTTGAGCTAATTTTTCTGGATCCTTCGCTAAGAGAGATACTTCTGGTTTACTTCATGCCATTTCTGGGTCCTTCATCCCTAAGGTTGGGGATCAGTTGCATTGATATTGACAGCATTTTACAGGAAGATTCTGGGTCTCTGAACTACTCCATGCATGGTGGGCTCAGCCCTGCTGCTATTAATTCTGGAAAGTTCTTATTAGACAACATAAGGACTGTACTCTAGGCATGACCTGGGGCCAAACTAAGACAGCTGTTTTTTCATACCTGATAATATTTTCATCAATTTATGAAATCATGAAGCACACCTAGAGGAAATAAAGATATACAGGATATTAAGAAAACCCAATAAATAGAAATCTAAATTCACTAAACAAGTTATCTGTGGAGTGTATACATTTCCAAAGATTCATTTTCTTCATAAAATGACTTATTATAGGATGATTTGAGGGGAAAAGCTTCTTTATAGTACTACACAACATTTAAAAGAAACAACTTTTATGTGAATTAGATATACACATGGAAATACACCTGGGTATTACAAACATGACACTGGGTGAAACAATAAAGAAAAATATTTTTAACAAAATGCCATTTAATAAACAAATGTATGCAAACAGAGCAAATGCAAGAACAAATGCCAGTGTCTTGGAGTGTTATATATACAATGACAGTATGAACCAGCAGTCCCACTTATAGTTATTTATTCTAAAGAAAGGAAAACTTGGCTGGACCCAGTGGCTCACGCCTGTAATCCCAGCACTCTGGGAGGCCTAGGCGGGAGGATCGCTCAAGGTCAGGAGTTAGAAACCAGCCTGAGCAAGAGCAAGACCCTGGCTCTGCTAAAAATAGAAAGAAATGAATTGGCCAATTAAAAATATATAGAAAAAATTAGAAGGACATGGTGGTACATGCCTGTAGTCCCAGCTACTCGGGAGGCTGAGGCAGTTGGATTGCTTGAGCCCAGGAGTTTGAGGTTGCTGTGAGCTAGGCTGACACCATGGCCCTTTAGCCCAGGCAACAGAATGAGACTCTGTCTGAAAAAAAAAACACACACACACACACAAAAAGAAGAAAAGAAAACTATGTTCACACAAAATCCTGTATTTGAACATTTGTAGTAAATGCATTCATGATTGCCAAAACATGGAGACAATTTAATATCCTTCAAAGTGTGAATGGATAAATGGAGAAACATACTGTGGTACATCCATACAAGGAACTGGTACTCAGCAATAAAAATAAATGATTGATACATGCAACACCTTGGATGGATCTCAAAGGCATTCTGCTAAGTGGAAAAAAATCTAATCTCAAAATGTTACACACTGTATGATGATTCCATTTATATAACATTCTCAAAATGTTAAAGTATAATGACAGATAACAGGTCAGTTGTTGTTAGATTAGTGTTGGTGGTAGGTATCACTATAAATGGGTAACACAAGGGAGTTTATTTGGGATTGTCTGTATTCTGATTGTGATGGTAGCTATATGAATCCACATATGTGATAAAATTGTATAGTACTATATCCCAAATTGAGAAAAATAGAGTGCTTATAAAAACTGGTGAAAGCAAGATAAGATCTATAGCTTAAATAATAGTATTGTACCAACGTCAATGCCAATATCCTGGTTTTGATAATTGTGCTATGGTTATGTAAGATACTATCATCAGAACAAGTTGAGTTGCATGGGAACTCTATGTACTAGTTTTTCAATTTCTATGTAAGTCTGAAACTATTTCTAAATGAAAAGTTTTTTAAAGAACAAATACCGTGAGTTAATTTTTGTGAGGTGAAAGGTGTGGATCATGTTTCAGTCTTCTTCATGTAGTTATCCAGTTTTCCCAGCACCATTTATTGAATAATGATTCTTTTCCCCAGTGTATGTTTTTGTCTGCTTTGTCAAAGATTAGATGGCTATATGAGGATGGTTTTATATCTGGGTTCTCAGTTCTATTCCATTGGTTTATGTCTCTGTTCTTGTGCCAATACCATGCTGTGTTAGTTACTATTGCCTTGTAGTATAGCTTGAAGTCTGGTAAATTGATGCCTCTCAATTTGTTCTTTTTGCCTAAGATTGCTTTTGCTATATGGGGTCTTCTCTGGATCCATACAAAGCATAGAATTATTTTTTCTAGATCTGTGAAAAATGATGTTGATATTTTAATAGAGATTGCATTGAATCTGTAGATCACTTTGGGTAGTATAGACATTTTAACAATGTTGAGTCTGCCGACCCATGAGCATGGTATGATTTTCCACTTGTTTACATCCTCTGCTATTTCCTTCCTCAGTGTTTCATAGTTCTTCCTGTAGAGGTCTTTCACCTCCTTAGTTAAATATGTATACCATGGAGTTCTACTCAGCCACAAGAAACAATGGTGATCTAGCACCTCTTGTATTATCCTGGATAGAACTGGAGCCCATTCTACTAAGTGAAGTATCATAAGAATGGAAAAACAAGCACCACATGTACTCACCAGCAAATTGGTATTGTCTGATCAACAATTAAGTGCACATATAGTAGCATCATTCATTGGCTGTTGGGCAGATGGGAGGGGGGATGAATGGATGGGTATATTCACACCTAATGGGTGTGGTGCACACTGTCTGGGGAAGAGACACGTTGATGCTTTGACTCAGGTGGGGCAAGGGAAATATATGTAACCTAAACATTTGTGCCCCCATAGTATGCTGAAATAAAAAAAGAACAAATACCAACTCAAATAATGTATATTAAACACATTTTAGTGGTTGCCTGTGGGGTGGAGAGGAATGCAGATTAGAGGGGGAAGGAGAAATTTATTCTAGAGTATACTTAAATACTCAATTTATAATTTTGGGTGGTACACTACAGTTCTCTATTACTAGACTATACACACCATGAGGTCAAGAACTGTTTATTAGTCATTTCTCAATCTCTCAACGACTATCATAGTGGTATGTATGTATCGAACTCACAATGAACATTTATTCTATTGTTAAACAAATATGCTAGTGAACATGTATCTACTTCATAGCTGAACTCCATACAGCTAACAATCCTAAACTTGCAAGGGGTTGTTTTTGGTGCAAATCTTGACACTTTCTGAATGCTTACTTTAAGCAGTATTGTTTATATTTAGGCCTGAAACATTTGTGTGTGCTGTAGTTACATCATAATGAGCCCTGACCCCACAGTGGCTGTGACTGCCATCATCAATACATTCAGGAGTTCAGTGGGGAACAGGGGAGCCAATTTGGTCTCATCACTGAGGAGGGCTTTAGTGCCTCCTGCCACCAAAATTTGCCTTTTATCAGAAAAGAAATTGTAGTCCCTAAAAATATCAACCTGAGGATTTCTGGAACCCAAGTTGGACTCCCAAATTAAAGTGCCCCATTAATCAAATCATGTTTTTTCTCAACAGTTTTTACCTTTTCCTCATCCTCCTCTTCCATCCTCAGAGGCCCTGCATGTAATTGAGTATTTCTTTATGATATTTTATGATTCAAGGTCCTGTTTCTCAACTAGCAATTGCAGTCCTTAAATGTATAATGAAGGCTACTCAGAAATGTGCCAGTCTGTATTTTCTTACTCCTTGTTGCCCATTGCCTAGGAAGAGAGAAAACAGTTAGAAGGGCATATCATATTAAAAACCGAAGTGAAGGAAAGACAGAGGCCAGTGAAAGGGAGAGAAGGAAGAAAGGAGATGAGAGAGAGAATTTGTATGCAGTGGGCAGGCAATGATAGAATACACAGGTAACTTTAAGATATTGGTAGATACAAATGGGGTGGCTGCAAAAAGCTTACATAGTCTGAAAACATCACTGAAATACCCTGGGTGAAGGTTTACTAAAGGAAGACCCTTCATTAGCTTTTCCTGGCTCTGAATCCTGTGGTCCTTTTGAGAAGAGGACAAGCAGTTTTCAAATTCTTGACAGGAAAGGCAGGATGTTTTCCTCACTGTGATGTTTGATTGCCTTGCTGCCATATCCAATATGAAGTGTCTTCCTTTTGCTATTAAGAGCATGTCTCCTGCATTGTCTCTTGCCTAAGCTGACTGGAAACAAAAACCGATTACAGAAATAGGCTGATTTGGCATGCCCTGTATGACAAAGTTAATTGAGCAATAAGTAAAAAATGTAAAAATTTTTCAAGCATTGCGAAAAGGGAAAGTCACAGGGATATGAGAGAGATCTGCTCTTAAAAATAAAAAAGGATCTGTTTTTAAAAATGCTAATTGCTCCCCCAATCTTTTTTTACATTTGCATCTTTAATTTGGGCAACTGTTGTTTTCCTACTTCCCCTTCCCACACAATCTTGGTGAGAAAAATAAAGTTCTAGATTTGCTTATGGTAAACATCTTAGCCTGGGTCCCCCCAAAGCCCAGCCTGGGATGAGAACTAGTTTGTGTGTGGTCTATTTTGAGCAGTGGTCCCAGGGAGAAGGGGTGGGAGCCAAGCAAGGAGGGATGGCCAGCCCAGGGTACATTGGCCAGCTGGTCCCCATGGTGGGCAACTGGGCTGGATACACCAAGAGAGGGAAGAGGGGGAGCATCTGTCCAATGACTCCTCTCATCCTCTCCAGTCAAGGAATCCCCCATTGTGTATTGACACCCTTGCATTGCTACATTGTTTCTGAGAAGTCCTGATGCAAAAAGCAGGAAAAAAGAGTGCAGCTCAGCAAGATGCTGTCAGTTACACCTGTGGAAAGCTAGTGTCGCTGGCAATGGCTGGAATGCAGCTGGACCGGCAGACGGGGCACAACACAGTGAAGGGGCCAACCAGACTCAGTCATCAGCACTAGACGTCTGGGGTTCCTCAATCAGGTCAAGCCCTAGGGTTTGATATTTGGTATTTTTGGATTTATGTAGACAAAAATAGAATGCTGAAGAAAAATCGTGATTGATGGATGAGGTTCCAGACAAAGTTAAGATTGCTTGGACGATTAAGATTTCTCCAGGCCAGGCGCGGTGGCTCTCGCCTGTAATACTAGCACTCTGGGAGGCCGAGGTGGGCAGATCTTTGAGCTCAGGAGTTCGAGACCAGCCTGAGCAAGAGTGAGACCCCGTCTCTACCAAAAATAGAAAAAATTAGCCGGGCATGGTGGTGCATACCTGTAGTCCCAGCTACTTGGGAGGCTGAGGCAGGAGGATCACCTGAGCCTAGGAGTTTGAGGTTGCTGTGAGCTAGGCTGACTCCAGGCACTCTAGCCCAGGCAACAGAATGAGACTCTGTCTCAAACAAAAATAATAATAAAAAAAAATTAAAAAAAGACTTCTCTAGACGAGGTGAGTAATAGATGAGGTGAGCTGTTTGATGCAACTGTTGACCCCACACAACTTGGTGTTCACACCCGCAGCGCGACCCCAGCCTGCCTTCTGGAAACCAGCACTCAAAAGGTTTCTCTGACCCGCATGGTGTATCCGGTTCAGTTGCATATTAAGGGAATTAGATGGTCTGACCCAAATGAAATTTTAATATAAGAAGACCAAGTGGCAATTTAGGCATGGGTAACTGACACGTTTTTCTGGACTGGAAACCTGAGGTGTTTGATGACTTAGGATGCTGTGGCCATGGCTGTGGCTGTGTCCAGGTGGTGTGAACTTTGGAGGCCAACACAAACGGCATCTGTGCTCAGCTCCACTGCCCACCAGCTCTGTGACCTCTGTATGTGACCTAACATTCCTGTGGTGTGTATTCCTCATGGGTCAAAGGGAGTAACTAGCACCACCTTCATAGAGCTTGTGAGAAGGCAAAATATACATATATATATATATATATATAAAATGCATTTTACCCAGCACTCACATATTTTAGGCAGAAAGTCACTCTTAACTCCCTTTGCCTGACCACGTGTGCGCATTCCTAAAAGCCGAATGGCAGAGGCGAACCTGGAAACTGCTCACATGTGCAGCTGCCCCTCTGTCCAGCAGCTTCCCAGGATGGCTTCGCAGCCCTGTGGGACAGCAAGTCGGGAGCTGGAGTTTGGGTAGCATCCTGACTTCTTTCTCTTTAGTGTCAGCAAGTTTAATTTTAATAACAGGCTTTGGTGAGACAGAGGGTGTAGGCAGCCTTTTGTTGTCTACGCAGCATGCTAAAAATTGTGTGCCAGACAGTAACTTAAGAAAAGCTGCCCTATAAATTTCAATTAATCTTACTTTGGTTTTAATATTTAATGCATCGTCATGAATCACGTTTCCACAAACCACAACAGAAGTTCAGAAAAGTGATATAGAAATGTGTTATATTTTTACTGTTATGATTTTTCCTCAACTAAAGACAGCCTCTACATAAAGTATGAAATCAACTGATTTTCCTCTATGATCTAAAAAACAAAATCAAGTCTTATTGACCACTGATATGACCAAATGGAGTCCAAAGCACACTGTACAACTTCAGTTCATAAATGACCAAAATGGTTCAAATTATGTCTTGAAAGAATACGTGTACATTCCCATTCTCTCATAATTTATTTTGTGATTTCAAAGAAAACTGGTTAGAAGGCAGCAGTTAATAATAAAATACGATATGGCACAATATCATGGTCTGTATAGCAGAATGCTCAAAGATAAGAACAAAAATGATGGTCTCAAACCCTTTATTCAAACACATACATAATTAGCTGCAAGCTGACAGCTGACAGAGATGCACTTTCAGCTGAGGCCATGTGCTGTGTGGTGGTGGTATTTGTTCTTGACACGTTGTGTGTGTGTGTGTGTGTGTGTGTAAATTTGAACCTCATAATTCAGCTTTAAGTTTAGATTAATGAATCTATGTTTAGAATGATGAATTGGATAGGCCCAAAGGAGAGAGAAACTAAGTACCACAGGATAACCACTTTGAGGAGTTTATAATCTAGGAAGAGAGTTAAGACTAAATAGCAAATGAAGTAATTGAAGCGAATACTTGTTGCATTGGCGACTGCTCGTCAAATGGCAGATGCCACTGACTGACAAGAGGAGCTCAAAGGCCGGCTCAGAATCCTTCCCAACACAGTTACTGCCAATGGATCAGAGTGAGCATGCACCACAAAACCTTTTTTTCATTCATGAATCAGGAATAATTGGGTATGAAGACTTTTCGTGCTGTGTGATAGAATCCCAGGGGGTAAGATTCACTGTGGTAGGGACAGCAGTTAGGGAAAGCGTGAGCTAAGCCCCAAGGAAAGTGCTTGGGTTTGGCTGGGCCTTTCACGTGGGGAGCAGTCTCTACCAGGAGAGAAAGTGGTGGTGGCCTGCAGGGCCAGGGTGGAGCAGTCTCATGGGTCACACCGCGTCGTCGTGCAGACGATGACCTGTGAAGCTGGACCTGATAAAAGACAATCAGAGAGCTCAGCAGAAGGATCCAGACACAGTCAAAATCACCGTTCTAGGATTTTTGAGCATGGCACTGATGTAATGTCAGTGGTATTTTGTGGGGATTTACATGCAGGGGAAGAAAGCTCCTGTGACGTAGCTAAGATGAGGATTTGAGTGCAAGAGGTTTATTTAAAGGTAGCCCCAGGGTATGGGGACTGCGGCCAGGGAAGGGAAGGCAAACGAGTCTTAATGAGCAGGTCACCTCTGTGGGCAGCTGGGGCCCCAGCCCGCTCGGGGCTCCTCTAAGAGGCACTAGGCAATGCACTTCAGAGAGCATCACCTGGCGGGTGGGGCAGCTGCGGTATTTATCCTGCCGTTCCCACTTGTCCCTGGCAGAGGGCTGCTCTCAGGGCATGAACTCTGCAGTCCTGCCAGGTGGCCCTGCAGGTGGGCCGAGACAGAACCCTCAGCATGTACTAGAGCGTGTGTGCCAAGGGCCGTGAGCAGGGCGTGAACGTCTCCGCACGCACTTGCCCTGGATTCTCTGTTTCCTCTCGTCCCTTTCCAGTTAAAGGGCAGCCTGACCATGTCTGGCTACTCTACAGGAAAGAACTTTCTGAAGATAGCAGTATCATTTTCACCAGCATACCCACTAAGAAAAGGTAAACCAAATGGCATAGGTTTAGACATTAATTTGATAAGGGAAGACTTATCAAATTAATTTCAAACCAATACTATTCAGCTTCCTCCTAAGAGTTTGAAATAACCCTGGTGCCCACATGCCCAGGCCCTTTCCCCACTCCTGGCCTTGGGAAGGGAGAGACTCCTGAGCATTCACACTTCTCTGGGAGAAGCTGGATCCTCTGAACTTACACACTTTATCTTGCACTTGTTTATCTGGTTCATCGCCTGTCTTCCCCCGCTAAAATGTAAGTGCACAGTCTATTTGCTGCTGTATTCCCAGAGGGGAGAGGAGTGTTGATCTCCAAATAGGTGCTCAAGAAATATTCATTGAACAAAAGAATAAATGAATGAGTAGAATGAATAAGTTATTTTAATCAAAGGAGACTTTCCTTTTGGAAACACTGAACTTTTTGTTTGTAGGCACAGTTCCTAGGGAAAAATCTTTATAGTAACTAGTTTAGAAGGTGGTTGCAGAAGCTTTGACTGGAGTTCCCCCAAGAAGGACTCTGAGTGCTGTGAAATGGTCTGGATAGAGGATCATCTGGCCCCTGCCGTGGTCAGCACATTGTTTCTAAGGGTTAGTTTATCAAAGTCTTACACCCAGTTGTGGTTGGCGATTTTCCCTGGGGTGTTAAAAACAGTTGAGAACACAGACTGTTGAACAAATAAGATAAGAAAATAATTATGTTTCCGATGACGGAGAAAGGTTTCCCCTTTTCCTGGACTCCCCTTGGCCACGAGCCGTGGGAGCCGTTCCGGCACACCCCGTCTGCGGGAGCTCGCGTGCTTTCCTCCCGCTGAATCCACTTTGCAGCCTGGAGACTTTGGCCTGTGAAGCCTCTCAGTGCTCCACTCTCAGAAATTAGGTGCCCAGGGTGAAACTGATAAACTGCAGACCAAACCGGCCAATGTAAGCTTAGAGCAGACGGACATTTACGTTCTCCTCTTAGAATCTTGCTGCACAGGGCACATACATGGCCCTGTGGAAAGTGAAGTCTTCCGGGCTTGTGCGGGGCCAGGGTGGGGCACTGCTGCCCGCGGGAAAGCCCTCCCCCACCCACATGCACTGAAGTATCTCAGACCCCATCCAGCTGGACCTCGGGTTCTTTTGTTCCACATCTTTCCGCAGCACTGTGGTTTATGTTTTCTAATTCTGCCAAGATTCTGGAGAGACAGCTTGAATTTATCTTTCCCCTAGAATAGATGAATGAATGATAAATTTATGAGACAATAATATGAACAGTAATAAACTGTCTTAAAAAGAACACAAAACGGTTGCATTTGGACCTAGCCGCTCACCTCAAAGCATTCAGACGAGATGGGGTGCTTTCAGAGTGGTATGGCCATAGATGCTCAAAGCATTCAGAGCTCTTGGAAGTTTGCACTTTGCCGGAGAAATCAATCTCTGTAATGCACACCGCTTGTGGAAGCTTCAGACAGAACCTTGGGCCCACCAGGAATATAGAACACCCAGAGCTGTATGCCCACTCCCACTCCCCCACACTCCCCTTGGCCACCCGATGGGTATCGTTATGGGTCAGACACCCCTATGGGGTTTTCAGGGATCTTTTAAAAACATATATGTCCGTAAGTCACTAAAGTCAAGCATTAAAAAGCTGTAAGGCAATATCTTGACTTTTAAAAAGAATGAAACACTATACAAACACACACACACACACACATAAACACTTGGCACTTTCCTTGTTTGTAAGAAAATCAATGGAACAGGGCTTAGGATGAAGGTTCTGATTCTATCACAGTCATTATTCCCTGATTAATAGAAACAAATATTCCGTTAGCACTGTTTTTTTTTTTTATAACGTGGTTAATAATTTCTGCCGATAGCATTTTCATCATTTGAAGGCTTGGATCACAGTGACCATGTCAATGTCATATCACTAGTAGTCATTTCTGTATTTGCTCCGAGCCACTTTCTCCGTTTTAATATACATTTTACTAATAAAATATGTACATATAGGAGCTCTACAGAAAAGAATGATTTAAGGAGAAATGCTTCTTCTGTTTCTTCTGAGGGCCGGCCACCAGTTGCTTTGAGGTGTTAGGCGCATAGAGAACTTTCCTTCCAAGTTCAGTAACTTCCTCCCCTGCCTCAGCCAAATGCACAACCTTGCCCCGGAGGCCCTGGCCCACAGCCCTTTACAGGGGAAATTACTTAGAAGAGGAAAAACTCTATTATTTCTCCTCTAGGTTTGAGGAAATGCCAGAAGAAGAACTACTTAGGTAGTAAATATCTTTATGAAAGTTATGTATAAAAATTAAACAAAACAAAAATAACCATATCCCATAGATAAATCTTATTTTCACAGAAGAATAAAAATAAATTCATTGAAAAGAGACCTTTATAAAATATAAGACACCCACTAAGCATGATTTTACTTTGTATAAGCTTACAGTGTCGTATGCCACGACGTGCAGCTACCAGAGTACTGTCCTCCTCTGAGGACCCAAATTAATTCTAATTATTTTCTGTCTGGGCAGGAGACAGAGGCAATCAAAATACAGTTCGTGGGTCAAGGGGATGCTGAGAAACTCACAGCCCCATTAGTCCGAGAGGCAGTGTCGTCCTTGGAAGAAAAAACAATCACAGCATGTTAAAGAAGGAAAGGGTGGCCAGGCTTGAGAATTCCTTGAAAGAACCTGAGTACATTCTCCTGTCTCTATTCCTGCTGTGAAGACCCGTAACAGAGATGCTAGAGGGACGCTGCAGATACACACATTGTTTTGGAACAGGTTTAGCTGTGCACCCAGGGTGCTGTGATGACGGCATTGAGAAGTGGGGCGGTGTGAGGCGGGGCGGGGTGAGGCGGGGCGGTGAGAGGCGGGGCG
>VBSM01001124.1:7506539-7540112 GCA_008086735.1 Cheirogaleus medius | reverse complement strand
CCTGCCCCACTCATCCTCCCCACTCATCCTCCCCACTCATCCTGCCCCACTCATCCTGCCTAAAAGTCCATTAAAACTAAGTTAATTTTAAAACTCAGCAGCAAGAAAAGGATTAAATTATTATAAGGAAAAGAGAATAAGAAAAATAATAATATTGCTACAGACCATGAAAACATACAGAACAACCTATGCACAAAATAGATGGAAACCACAAGCAAATATTTCAAAATGAGCTGAAATTATTAAAATTATAAAAGCTATGAAAAACTATATAAATCAGAATTAGAAAAAATTAGAAAAGTGAGTAGTAAAAAGTAATATTTGATAAGAAGGATGATAGAATTCACTATAGAATTCTAATTAAAAGAAAAAAGCAGGTCAGAAATAAAAACTCAACTAAAAGCAATGTGACTGTATTCTAACACCATAGTTAGAAGATAAATAGAAGACAGAAAAGAGGAAAAAATTTTCAATCAAAAAGAAATTTGAGAGTTTACGCCTATAATCTCAGCATTTTCGAAGGCTGAGGCAGGAGGATCACTTGAGGCCAGGAGTCCAAGATCTGCCTGGGCAACATAGTGCAACTCCATCTCTACAAAAAAAAGAAAAATTGGCAGGATGTGGTGGTGCATGCCTATAGTTCTAGCTACTGGGGAAGAAGGAGGATCACTTGAGCCCAGCAGTGTGAGGCTGCAGTGAACTATGATGACACCACTGTACTTTACCTCGGCAGAGTGACAGAGTGAAAGCCTGTCTCAAAAACAAATAAATAAATAAAATTGAAATGAAAGGATTCAAGAGAAACTGATAGACAAGAAGATAAAGAAGATACAACATCTGTAATAAATGAGTCCTTGAAGAAGAAAACCAAAGCAATGGATTAGAAAGAAAATACTGAATGCTATCATTTAAGAAAACTTAAAACCACATATTGAAACTTGAAGCTATATAGTGAAGAGGCATACCACATTCCTCAAATAAATGATACAGAACAGTCAATATCAAGATGCTGTTTCTTAATAAAACTGTAGGTCTTTAAAAAGAAACAAAATATTCTTTGGGCACCTAGGCAAAATGATTAAGTAGCTTATAACAGAAAGAATATTAGATTTCTATCAGACTTTTCCATGACAGCACTTTATGCCAGTAAACAATGAAGTGACAGATTTCAAATGCTCATGTAAATAAATTGCAGACTTGGATCTTTCATGGAATATAATACAATATTCTACATCCATCCAACCTGACCTTTTAGTGAAAAGGTTGCCTGGGCTTTTCTGCTCTTGCATTCCCTTGCCGTATGTAAAATCTTTGCATTAGGTAAATGCAGTTAATTCACAGACTTTCAAAGTAGGCACCAACTTCCAACTAAAAACTGTGAAACTTTGTGATCTGTGTAACCAAAGGAACCTTATCCCCACCGAATGCACTGATAACCACATACTGTTACAAATATGTAAAAACTCAGGGAATATTGTCCATTTCTTAAGGGATCTACTAGAGAACAAGCTTCAAACAACCAAATATTGTAGAGACATTGAATAAGGAGCTAGAGAAATATTCCAGCTAATAAGTACAGGATGATCGACTCAGAATACACCATTTTGCAACTCTAATTGCAATATCATCAACAAATGATAACATCATAAAAGAGAACAACAAACCATGATGTACCTCCCAGTGAGAGTACACATCACCCACCCAAAAGGATCAAACTTGAATTTGATCAAAATTCTAACACTAACTACCCATCTATCCTTTGCAGAAAACACAAAGGATAGTTATCTTAACCATACCAGGCAAATACAATCATTAAAATCAAGACAACGAAAAGTATGCAAGAAATAAAACAGAAATAGAAGGAGAATCCATAGTGTAAAAGAGACTTAAGATATGTATTAAATAGTCATCATGTGTGGACCCTGTTTGAATTGCATTTCAAACAAACTACTAAAAAATTATGATAAGCAGGAAAATATGAACATTGGATATTTGGTAATAACAGATTATTGTCATTGTTTGTAAGTGTGGTAATGGTATGGGTTTTAAAATTATTTTTAATAAAATATTTACTGATGAAATAATGTGATGCCTGCAGTTTGCTTCTAAATAACCTGGTGGTGGGGAGTAGGTGGAGGTATACATGAAAAAGATTGGCAATATATTGGTAATTGCAGGTGACCCTTCAACAACACAAGTTTGAACTGCGTGAGTCCACATACTCAGCCTCTTCCCCCTGACCAGAGACAACAAGATCAAACCCTCCTCTTCCTCCTCCTCCTCCTCAGCCAACTCAACATGAAGACAAGGATGAAGACCTTTATGATAACCCACTTCCACTTAAGGAATAGTAAAAATACAGTATTTTCTCTTCCTTATGATTTTTTTAACAACACTTTCTTTTCTCTAGCTTAATTTATTGTAAGAATACAGTATATAATACACATACAGTTAATTGATTGATTATATTGATGGTGTTATCAATTAGGCTCCCAGTCAATAATAAGCAATTAGTAAAGTTTTTATGGAGTCGAAGTTATACACAGATTTCCACTGCGTACGGGGCCAGCACCCCTAACTCCAGTGTTACTCAAGGGTCAACCGTACTTAATCTGGGTGAAGGGTATAGTGGATTCATTATTCCATTTTTTCTCCTTTTGTGTATGTCTGAAATTTTCAATAACAAAACGTGCTTTTTTTTTAAGACACAAGGCAGGTTTACATGCACATACATTTTACTACTTCAGACTTGCATTGTGTCCTAGGAGAAATCCACCTCATGAATACTGTTGAGCACATAGAGGAACTGACAAGAAAGGTTGTATATAGGTTTTTAAAGTAACAAATCCCTTCTCCACCTGAGTTGCCACCACTTTCACCTTATTCTTCTTCATACTGCAACTCAATGGAATGCCTTTGATGAAGACTAAAATTCAGTGACTTCTCAAAGTGAGCATTTAAGCACAAGGGTACTCTTAAATGGTTAACTTTGGGCTTTAAACCACAGCCACCAAGGTAATTATCCCATGTGCGTGCTTGCATAGGGTGGCTCGCAGAAAAGAAAAACAATCCTGGAGCTTGAATTATAAACTATCGCTCATCTCTTTCTTCTTCTCCATGTTTTCTTTCTAGGTATTTCCACACAATATACTTAGGCATTCGAAGCCGACAGAGTGGGGAGAACGACAGATGGAGGTTTTACTGGAAAATGGTGTATGAGTATGCCGATGTGAGTATGCTGCACTTGCTAGCCACCTTTCTGGAAAGTGCTCCGCAGCTGGTCCTGCAGCTCTGCATTATCGTACAGACTCATCACTTGCAGGCCCTCCAAGGTAAGGGCTTGCAATTTGGTTTCTGAATTTAGGGAAAGATTGACTGGCTATTTTTGTCACAGTCCAAGGAACTGCTCTAATGCACTTTATCAACACAGTCCTGTTATATGTCTGCTGTTTTACCTGTGATTGGTGAATGATGCATATTTTCTTCACCATCACTTGTTTTAGTAGGAAAAAAAAATCTTTATGATTTTACACTTGGTCAATATGTGTGAATAGTGTCAGTTATCTGAGGCTTTCTGGTTTTTATGATAAAAGAATTCCCAATGGTTACAAAAAATTAGTAGCTATCTCTCTAATATAAGTACCTTAGTATATATATACATTTTATGTATATATATATATATGTAACCCCTACCATTTCCTTTCAACATTAAGAAATAGAGATTGAGAGAAAGAGAGAGATTAAAAGGAAATTGTAGGGATTACCTCAATATTCAAAGAAAGAAGGTCATATGGGAAAATGTTGTCAATATTTAATAATACATACTTATATACTTTGAAGTTTTATAAAATGAATATTATTATCAGATTAATATTTTTGCATTTTCTGTTGTTGGATGATCTCATTAGTAAGACAATTCCATTTATAACAGAGCTGCCCAGATGTTTCCCTAGAGCCTGCTGCTCAAACCCTTTCTAGAACAAGGTGGCAAGAAGATGAGACAGACTGGCCAGTAGAGAGCTGAATAAACGGGGTGGGTGATGGATATAGGCCATGTTCTACATAAAGCGTTTCCTTATGTTACCTGGTTACCATCTTGTAATGTGCTGGTTTTGTTTAAATCTCTGTGAGTCCCTCCATGTACACACACACTGCTGCCATGTTCTGGGTCATGCTCCAACTTGATACAGGCTTGGTCTGGGGAATCTCCTCGATGTCCTTACAACTTTTTATAGCAAGGAGCACTTTAGCATAGGCTGAGAGCTTTAATTTGGGGGAGAGGGTCAGGGTGCATGTTACCTGTATAGGAAAAGAAAGAGAGAAGGTGTCCTGGTAACCAACAGCACATTTATTCATAAATTTCTGGCCCAACCCTGGCTTCATAGTAGAATAGCCTTGGTCCAAGAAGTTTGAGCAGAGGGCAAAAGAGATCCCTGGTGTGTGCTTCTCAAATACTAGAGAAAACATTGGAAAAAAGGAAAAGTGGTATCTTTGCAAAGAAAGGGAAGAGAAAAGCACGGAGAAGGAGGGAGGCTGTGTGAGTTGGTTGTGGGTGACTGTGGTTAGTGGGGATTAGCGGTTACAGACCAGGTATATGGAGGCTCTGGCTCTGGTGATCTCACTACCTCACTGTAAAACCTTGTACAAGCCACTTAATCTCTCTGGGCCCAGTTTTCTCAAATGTAAAGATTGCAAATTAAACTGGATGATGTCCAAACTCCTTGACAGCTCCATTCTATCCTTGAATCAATGCCCAATAGGCATTCAGTGCCAACTTTATGCTTTATGAAATGGTCTGTAAACAAAAATACAAATGAAATTAAAGGGCAGCATCAAACTAAATCAAACTAAAGAATCTGTTGCTCATCTCCAGAGCAACGTGGCAATTCCTTGAAAAAGTCACACGATCGAGAGCAGAGGTGGAGACTTGCAAGTCGCCTTCCTGTGGCCCAAGGTTACTGGGCCACAATAGTTTTCTACTAGTTTTCTACTACTTTCTAGCAGAGAAAACTAGTTTCTCTACTAGTTTTCTAAAAGATTTAGAAAATTATAGAGAAGTTATTCTTCCAAAAATGATAGAGATACAGGAGAAAAAGTAAGAGAGGGTCTAAGAAAATGAGATCACTTTTCCAGTTTGAGAGCCTTATGTAAAATTGTTCAGAAAAACAATGAGGAAAGGGCAATCCTTGGTCTTCATCAGAGTATTCATCCTAAACATAGGAACTAAAAGTTTTTAAGTTGTGGCTCTTCCCTGACACCGGATGTCCCCAGCTTATTAACTACGCTTGACACGTTTACATCAGGTGTGTTACAGGCTGTGCATGCCGGACCCGGTCCCCGGCCAAGGCAAGCCTTGCTGTCAATTCCAGAATGCTGTAGGGAGACTATGGTCTATATCACTCCAAGGTGGTCAAAAGACAAGTGGATCCAAAGATCACTCAATGCAAGGCATTGAGCATGAGATAAGGAATAAGCCCACTAGGTTCATCTTATTGCTGCTACATTTTTTTAAGAAGGGAGGTGGGTAGAAGGTTGTGTTACAAGAACAAAGAGTGAAAACACCTGAGAGCAAACGACACCAACAAACCTTCCAGCAAATGAGACTGGCTGAGACAACACAATCTGATTTTTTTTTTTTTTTTAAGAGAAACCTATCTTCAGGGTAAGAGCTTCTAAATACCCCTCTGCTGCTAGATAATCCCACTTACAAATGAACTGGCTTATAAATTAAATTGAAGTGAGTTACAAGAACAGAGCTTTTCCCCTCTAGGAAAAGAAAAATAAATGTGATAAAAGAACCTAGTCTGACATATATTTTCATACATCTTTAGTGGTAAAAAATCCTTGGGATTTAAATGTAAAAACACAACTTTCTGCTATGAATGCAAATAATCAGTAGGCATGAAACCTGTGAAGTATTTGCAAACAGCTCTGAATTAAAATCCCTAAAATGTTCTTATTTAGCAGGTAGAGAATGGTCCTGAGTCTGCAAGTCATTCTGTATGTGACTATTTCTAAAATTACTATTTTTTAGGATAGAAATAAAATTGCTTTTTTAACCCAATTTCAACCACCTACTTCTCTCTGAAGGACACTATTTTTTAAGACAATAAGAAAATCAAACAAGAAATATGACATTTTAAAGCCGATGCTAAAAACCGTATCCTCTTTATGGAAGTTGGCTAGCCGTGCAACGCTGTTAGCTGTGAAAATCCCTTCTCAGCTTTCCTTCCTTGTCGAGTCATTAAGTCAGACATGCCGCCTTGTGCTGGAGGTGACAGGCTTAGGGGAGAACCGTTGGAGCATAATCGTTCCTCAGTTGGCACTGGCCCAGCAAGGACAGTTTGGCCTCTGTTCTAAGACCAGGACTCAGGGCAGAGCTGTGGCTTGAACCTAATCACCCAGCTTCTCTCCATGTCACCGTGGACATATTGTAGGGCACTAGCTGCTCTTCACTGGACCTGGGGTTTCCCCAGGACCCACTGTCTCTGGAGTTTAAGATGCACGGGGAGGTCCGACTGCACGCACGGCTGCAGCAGCAAAGGCGGGAGTGTGCCCTGTGTGGCCAGAGAATCTCAAGTTCACGCGTTTTCCAATCTCGTTTCCCACCAGGAAAGAGGGAGAGAGCTGGGGGGGGGGGTTGAGAAAGAGGATGGAAGGAGGGAAGGAAGGAGTGATGAAAGGAATGATGGAAGGAGGGAAGGAAGGAGTGATGGAAGGAATGATGGAAGGAGTGATGGAAGGAGAGAAGGAAGGAGTGATGAAAGGAATGGTAGTGGTCCTTGTAGTGGTCTGAGAGGCCATTTGGACTCTATTTACTCCCCGAACATACTTAAAGCCCTCAGTGTTCCCCTTAGCACTCACTGAAATTTAAAGCAAGATTCCTGAGCAAGATACAAGGGCCTTTATATCCCTGTGTTCTCCTCATTAGTCCCACTCTACATCCACACTGCCCTCTGCTCTCTTCTGGAAATATTACCATTTCTTCTGCACCTCAGGGCATTTGCACGTGCTGCTAACCTCTCCAGAATATTCCCATCTCCTTTCCTTTAGCCTGGCTCATTCTTACTCTTCCTCTGGAATTCAGCTTAACTTCCCCAGTGACCTTCCTGTCTGCCATTCATGTTTTTATTCTCGCATCAGTATTTCCTTGTAGTGTCCTGAACTTCAGCCCACGACTTCAGGCAACTTTCCTACTATGGCTCAGCCTCAATTTTCCCTTGTGCACTGGAGGATAATGATAGTGTCTGATTCACAGGGTTGCAATGCTTAAATGATATAATACATACAAAGTATTCAGAAAGACCTGTAGCACGTAGCATAGGGCTTCTCAGACTTTCACGTGCATAACATCTACCAGAAATCTTGCCAAAATGTAGATTCCGACTGAATAGATCTCAGATGGGACCTGATTTTCAGAGCAGGGAAATAGCTGGTGAGAATTTGATGGCATGTGAAAACAGGAAGAATAGTCCAAATTTGAGGTCATAAAACCCTAATTAAGAGCTCTGTGCTAGAAAGGAAGTGCAGAAACACTGTGAAGAGAGAATGGTGGGGTCGTATGGCAGACAGGGCGTGGACTAGGAGAAAGAAACCTCAGGCTGGAGCCTATGTGACTGAGAAAGGCCCTGGTGAAAATGAAACCAGGCAGGTCAGGAGGGGAGGCCATTCAGGTGGAACATTTGAAGTCTGAAATGGTAGAGGGCAGACAAGTTAAAAAGTCTTGTGACTGCAAAAAACAGGGCTTAGGACAAGCCACTCAGTTTCAGAGCTTTGATTCTATCTAAGCGACACAAGCAAAGGGAGAAGGTTAATGGGCGGAGTTATGCGCCTGGCCTTTGGAATGACCTGAGAACCTGTAAAATGAGCAGACTGGGCTGGAGGGTCTCTGCAGTTGCTTTGGGTTTTG
Organism: Cheirogaleus medius; assembly: GCA_008086735.1. Classification (NCBI taxonomy): domain Eukaryota; kingdom Metazoa; phylum Chordata; class Mammalia; order Primates; family Cheirogaleidae; genus Cheirogaleus; species Cheirogaleus medius. Next base: position 7,532,203 of record VBSM01001124.1, on the reverse strand, counting down.
TAATTGTGACTCTCTGAATATGCTGTTTAGGTTGCATAGACCCAGCCTCCCATAGTTGGCAGAGAAGACACTGACTCACGTACCACTGTGCACAGTCCTTTCCTGGCAACACAGTGTCACTCGGTGCTCCCTGAGGTCAAAGGTGGCGCTGGGGACACATACAGGGTGACGTTCACAATGAGTGCGTGTGAACCGCAGCCCAGGCTGCGTGCAGCACAGTCACCTGGCTGCACAGGGGAGCCCTGGTGCAGAAATTATGCTTCCTTGTAGAGGAACCATCTAGGTAAAGCAAACAAAGAAAAATCAGGCCTTCTCCGGATCGATCAAGTGGGTGCCAATCTACCCACACAGATGTTTCCACTTTTCCCAGAAGGCTTTAGTTCTTTGTTTCCCATTTCTACCTTTACCTGTTGCTGCTGGAAAATCCCTTTTTATACTCTAAGTGTATTTAGCTGGAGTGTGCCGAGTGCGTTACCAACAAGTGCCTTCCCGCAGGCCGCATGCCCAGGAAAGCTTTGCACGCAGGAAAGAAACACCTACACCTACTTCTCATTTCTTCGTATTCCCCAAACTGGCATGTGCTGCCCCTTTTGCCAGCAGTTCATCCTGAATACATTGTGAAAGGAAGAGAGGAAATGCAGACTGGAGAAAGTTTCTAATTATTCTTCTCCAGTCATGCATCCTGTGAGGCTCTGGGGGAAGCCGGGAATGAAGGGGCCGTCCCCGCACATCCGGCAAGCACTGTCTCCTGCCAACTGGGGCAACTACGAAATCCCTGAACTGTGAAAACCACCTCATTTGTCATATCCTGGTGAGCATGCTTGGAACATAATCATTGGATTTCATCGTGAAACAGGTAGACACAGGCCCCAGCCGCCTTTACTTGGGTTGGGTTAGAGGAGAACCCAGCCACCCCATGCCTAAGTCCCTCCTCTGCCACTTGCCACCGTCTTCCAAACGTGCCCGGCTCCACCTCTGGATTCTGCCGAGGAGGAAGGCGCAGGCGAGAGTGCCAGTCTGTGAGTGGGACTGCGCTCCAAGTCCCTTGAGATCTGTCTGCTTTGCAGTTGCTATTTTAGTTCGTTAATTAACACATTTATTGAATGTCTATTGTGTGCATGATGGTGTGTGAAGCTCTGAGCAAAATTTGTCCTAAAAAAGTTCACATTTTACTAAAAGTTTATAATGCGACATCATAAACAACATGACAAATTTATCTGGGTGAATTCCAGACTGAGCAGTTCCATTTTCTAGATGGAATAATACAAAATGAGAGGAGCCCTCAAAGCATATCTACCTGGCCCACCTTCCCCCAGTCAGGGGCCACACATCCTCTGCCGGAACAATCCTGATGCACTGAAGCAGACGGTTCTGGTCGGACACGTGGCTCATCACCCTGTGCGACACGCGGTCTCCACTCACAGCCTCCTGTGCTCACCCCGTCCTCCACAGGGTGACCCTCCCAGGAAGGCTGCTCCTTAGCATAAGACTCGTACAGTAAGAACTCTTCTCCCCAGCTCTGGTTAACCAGCAGCCTCTTCCCTCTCGAGAATGTTCTTCCCAATGCCCTTAGTACATTGAATATTTATGCCAAGTAGGTTACTTTCAGTCCACCAGCAGGAGAACCTCCAGTTGAGCTGAACACTCAACAGAGTCAACTTGAGTTTCTGAAACTGTTTATTTTAATGTCCTTCTTATTGTAAACTTAGTTTTGCATTACTTAGTTTAATTAGCAAGTTATTTAATTTAGTTACTTTAATTAGCATATAAACTGATGAAATATGCGTGTGGAAGGAGAGTTGTTTCTATGAAATCTACATTGACAGCTTTGGGAAAATTGAGTAGAACCAGGGCAAGGTGGTGTGTTTCTAATCATGTCTATGTAGCGCCAAAGCCATCAGGACCCCTGGGAGGAGGTTCTGGCTGCCCTAGAATGTCACGGACCACGAGGGCTGCCCTGCCCCTGCTCTGCTGCAGCGCCATGTGCGGCCGGCTGTGGCACTCCCTTGCACGATGCTCATAGGAGCTGCCTGCACGGGCCAGGTACTGGCCAGCTACTGGCAGCACCTACCGGGCAGCCAGCCCTCAGGGGTCTGCAGAGCCCCGGCCAGCCCCACCTCGCAAGGTGGTGGGAACTGTTACGTGCTCCCCATTCTCTTTTGCTACTTTCACCTGCTTCCAGCTGAGAAACTGGATAATCAAGGTTGTTAAAGCTATTCCCAAGTAACATCTGGAGGTGAAAGCCTGAAAGACTACGGAACCAAACAAATGCACGAGCTCTAGATCATGGAGGTTATGTCATGAGATGTCCCCCAAGCAGCCGAATCTGGCAACCACATGTCTTTCCTTACATGTATGAACACAGACCTGAAGCGGTCACTCATCACCCTTCAACATGCCTCCCTTTTCCCCCTTGAGATTCACTTTCCTGATCCAAGATGGACTGTTTCCTCCTTTCTCCTGTGTCCCCATACTGCCAAAGGTCTGCCTCCATTATTTTTAACTATTGGCCTCACTCCTTATTCCAGTGAGAAAATAGAAGCAATAAAACAAGAGCTACCTTATTTCTCTACCACTGTAGCCACCAGCATCCCCGCTTCTGCACCTGTGCATCCTGCCCCACCTCTGCACACGTGCTCCTACCTAAGATCCGTCTCTCCTCGTTCGCACTGGAGGACACCCCTTCTCACCTGCTCTGGCACCTTGTTCATGAAATTATCCTCTCTCTCCCTGTTCTGCATTATCAATTTTTCCTTGCTACTGTATTGTCGCAGTCATCACATAAGCAAACGTGCTGTAGTAAGGAAAAGTAATAGACCCACATCACCTACCACCATGTCACTTTCCTGCTCTTTGCAGACAAACTCCTCAAAAGATTTGTCTTATTTTCTGTCTCCTCTTCCTCACTTCCCATCCTCTATATCTGTTTCTGTTTTATAATTTTTAAATGTTAGTTTTAAAGTTTAGCACACATGCATGTACCCAGTTATAAGAAAATACCACCCCGGCAGCATCACAGAAGCTCTTCCCAAGTGTGATCACTGTTGTGAAAAAAGTTAGTTTTGCAGGTTGTTGAGCTTTATACAAAAGAGATCATACATTATTTTGTGCTTGTGTGTATGTGTGTTTCTGGATTCTTTTGTTCTCCATTATGCTTATGAGATATAGTTCCACATAGCTATAATGCATTCATTTTCATTGCTCTACAATAATTCATTGTAAGAGTAAACCTCACTTCATTTATCCATTCTATGGTTATTGATGGACACTTGGTTTGTTTTCAGTTTGGGGATATTATGATTAATGTTACTGTAGATGTTTTTTCCTATGTCTTTTGTACACATGTACACTTATTCCCGGTGGGTTAATCCCTAGGAGTGAAACTGCCGAATCACAGTGCACAGACAGGCACATTGAACTTCAGTAGGTGATGCCCAGAGTGTTTTCCAGAGCAGTGGTTCCAATTTACATTCCCACCCACAGTGTGTGAGTATTGAGATTGCTCCAAATCCCCTCCAAAATTTGGCATCATGAGTCCTCTTAATTTTAGCCTTCGGTAGTGTCTTGATATGATTTTAATTTGCATCTCCTGATAATGATCAAGCTATTATAAAAGGTGTCCTTGATTCATCTTTTTCCTCATCCCCAGATCCAGTCCATCAGCAAGTCCTGTATGCTCCACCTTCGAAACATATCCCGAATCTGACCACCCATCCCCACCTCCACTGATAACACCCTGGTCCACACCACAGGCTGGCTCTCCTTCTCCGGGGAGCTGGTGGCTCTTCGTCCTGCCTCCGTACAGTCCACTGGCCACACAGCAGCCACAGTCACCTTCCTGTCACTCTACTTCTCTCTTTAAACCTCTGTGATGACTCCTCATTGTAATTAAATGAAGTACAAATTTGAGGAAGGATGAGTCCCAAGGCCCCTTGGTCTGGCGCCTGCACATCCCTGCACTCTCCCCCTGGCGTGCCCAGACATCCTCTGTTTCCTAGACATGCTGCGTCTGCCTCCGCATCAGGGACTTTGCGTTTGCTGGTCCTTTGTCCTGCTGTTCCCCTAGACCTTTATGTAGCTCATCTCCCTTCATTCAGGACTGAGATCAAACATCGCTTCTAACACATAGCCCTTCCCACACCTGCAGACTCTGCCTACCTTCTTACTCGGCATTTTCTCCTTGGCCATTTTAACTCTTGTTGATTCGTATGTATTATTAGTTTTTTCTCTGACACCTTGCTAGAGGACAAACTACATGAAAGCAGGGAGTATAGAAAAGAGCTTATAACACAGAAGGACCCAAAACTTATTAGAGGACACTGACATACATATACCATGCTCAGAAGCTGTTTTATTTTTATTGGTGTCTCAATTTGACTAGGCAGTATAGACTGCTGACAAGTTTTTCTGTTCCAAATCACAGTGTTATTTTATAAAGATGAAAAGACATAAGTTCTCATCCTCCAAATATTGGATTTGTAAAACTTCTACATATTTGGAATTACTAAAATATCAACTTTTTATTTCCTATTACACTTCCTATTGAAGACAAAATAGAAAACACAAATATGCACAAAGGAGAAAATACAAATCACCTTCCTGCCACTCAGAAATAAAAATTCTGCCACTAAGAAATAGGAATTATATTTTGTTGCTTGTCTTTATATACCTTTTCCATGCTTTAATGTATATTACATTAAAATAGAATCAATATGCGTATACTATTTTACCTCCTTTTTTTAATAATATATCATAAACATATGCCCATGATAATATATATAATTTGACATCATTTTTGATAACTACATAATATAGCAACATATGTATTGTCCTTTAATTTTCAAGTAATTTTCTATTTCTAAAATCATAAGTTACCATCTGTATTTGCTGTAATATAAGATGCTATGATAAACATATTATGAGCTAAATCTTTGCCTTAATTATTTCTCAAAGATAAATACCTAAAAGTGAAATTGCTGGATTCAAGGACAAGCATGGTTTGAAGGTTTTTGATAATAATGTCAAATTGGTCATTTTAAGGTACATTTCCTAAGAATAATTCTGCAACTTCTCCAATTTCTGATCCAAATGCACGGAAGTCAGTGAGGGCAATTACTGTGACAAAGACTGAGAATGGGGCGGATCTCTTGAGAGTTAGGGAAGAGCTCTTAATAATGCCCCACCTGAATATAAAGGGCATAATTCTAAGAAGTGTTCTAATTTCTTCCCTTCTTACTTTATTGCATCCACCTTTATAAACTTTATTGAATCTATTCTATTAAGTAGCAGTAGTTCATTATTGATGAAACAAAATTTTCAGAGCAGCTCCCTTAGAGATTCAATTTGAACCAAAATTGTAAGGGAAGCAGACATAAGTTCCTCAAAACACTTGACAAAATTCTGCCCAAAGAGAAACTGTGAAGAGCCAAACCTTACAAAAATTTTACATAGCAGCCTCTACCCTCAGACAGTTGTGATTTTTTTTTTTTTGCTTTCTAAATATATTAAATTCATCCAATAACACTTAGTGCCAAGCCCTAAGGGGCAAAGTTGCCAGTGCTGGCAAATCCAGCAGACGCCGTGCAAACAAGGTGGTGGCAGTGACGATGCCAGCAGGCAAGGCGACCTACCGCGCATTCTTCCTGGCGAGTGGGACCACTGCACTCAGCACGCAGTGGGCAAGCCTGGGTGTTTGTTGAACAGAAGGAAGAATGGATGCCTGGTATGTGACAAAGCCCTGTGTTAGGCAACACTGATACAAACACAAATGGTAGAGCCCCTGTTCTCAAGGAATTCAATCTAGAGGAAAAGAAAGACCAAAAAATTATTATAAGGCAATGTACTGTGTCCTAGTGGTGGTCGTTCTGAGGTCCTTTGGTGACTGAGAGTAATGTCTTATGGAAAATGATACGGGGCGACGGAAGTGCCATGCTACGGTGTTCGAAAGAGAACATCAGGGAATGCGGAATCAGAAAAGTTTTGTGTAATGAGTGGCCTTTAAGCTGGGTCATGAACGCTGCCTAACACCTTGTCATGATGAACTGACAGGAAAAAGGATGTTCTGTAATGAAAGGAAAGCAACAGGAACAAAACCGGAGTGGAGATGCTGGTGATAACAGCCTTCTCAGAGCAGTGGAATTGTTTCTGTTATTTACAGCAGTGGTCCCCAGCCTTTTTGGCACCAGGGAACAGTTTCATGGAAGACAGTTTTTCCACAGACCAGGGGTGGGGCAGAGGGTTGATGGTTTCAGGATGATTCAAGCGCAATATATTTATTGTGCATTTTATTTGTATTATTGTTACATTGTAATATATAATGACATAATCCTACAACTCACCATAATGCAGAATCTAATACCACCACTGATCCGGCAGGAGGCGGTGCTCAGGCAGTGATGCGAGCAATGGCAGTGGCTGTACACACAGGTAGAGCTTCACTCGCTGCCGCTCACCTCCTGCTGCGTGGCCTGGACCCTAACAGACCACGGACTGGTACCGGTCCACGGCCTGGGGGTTGGGGACTGCAGATTTACAGCACATAATTAGATGTATTCCTAATACTTGAAAGAACTCTCCAGTAGTAGCAGGGCAAATCCTTGTTTATATACTTTTAAATGTACCACAACCTATTTTCTAATACTTCTTACTTTTAAGTCTGTGTTTTTGCATTGTTCAGTACTTGGGGATACTTGGGGATCAGTAAATAGATCAATAAAATAGTAAACCATTAGTCTGCTTAACCAATACTTACATGGAGTTCAGTTTTAAAGACTCATCACCAACAACTTTGTAAGGAGAAAAATCACACAACTCACCTGACATGCTGGCCATATAACTCCACTTTATTTAAAAGTATTGGCAGAATAAATAAGGAGTGTCATGAGGGTGATGCTGTTATTGACCTCTTTACTTCACATTCAATAGTCTCCGAGTCATGGTCCCACCCCAAGTTATACTTAGAAGAACAGAAAGATGCTTCATCTGCTTATCATTAAGTGCTTGAAATCAACTCGGTATGTATACCAGCCCCCAGCACAGCTGTGAATAGCTTTGAATTTGAATCATTTTGAACATAATATGAAATAAGGCGCCTGACTATTTTTAGGCTCTACTTAATTATCTCCAATAATCAAGCACAAATCTTTGTATTTTTCCACTCAGTATGCCTTCTCTCTCCTCTCTCTGCTTCCCTCCGAGGTGTAAGTGAGCACACGTGTGTGTCCAGGCGCAGGGTGATGAATGGGGTCACATATGTGGTTGACAGACAGTGTGATTAATTGCATGTGCAATGGCAATGGAGAGAAGAGGCCTGGAGAAAGGTCCAGAGTGGTTGGTTCAGCCCAGTTTAGAATGGAGCCGAGGTATCAAAGAGGTCTGTCTGCAATAAACAGCGCCCCAGACAGTTGCTGCTCCTTGCCTTTCTCATGGCTTCTTTGTCTGCCAACCTCTCACCTCCCAAATTTCAGTGGTGGTTTAGCACTTCATACCTCTTAAAGGAAACAGAAACCCATTCTTTTCCATTTGCTCGACCTTTAGCCAGTGGCCAAACTTAGAGCCAATGTTTGCTTTGACTATCAATAGACTGTGTTTATTATTTCTAAACACTGAAAATAACCACTGTGAATGGCAATCAAAACGCTTGCTGAGCAGGGCAAAAGGGAAGACGGGTGAGGTCAATATAATAAAAATTCAGAAGTGGCTTTACTAGGGTATTTTCCCAAATAGCTTTTTTCCCCCTAAGAAGCCACTGACAGTTATATGATGAATTCTGATCAGATGAGTGGGTGGATGGGTGAGGGAAGCTCCCACAACCTCTTAAATAGTTTTCACGTCATACAGTGTACATTCCTGTATAGAAATGTATTTTGCATTTATTCAGCAGATTGGAGTTGGGCTGAGTTTAAAGCATTCCTCAGACATTTAAGGTAATATTTTCTTGGTGACTCAGCAGGACGAAAGAACCAGGATCATTTTCCATTGAATGATTTAAGAAAGGGTTTTCTTCATCGTCATTGTTCAGTGTGTGCCCATACCTTGGCGGGTACACATGTGGAATAGAGAGAGAGAGACAAGCCCTGCACACTGTCAGAGCCAGATGCCAGCATGCTGGGAGGGAGCTGCTGACTCAATTGGTATGTGAATGTTTGTTAGTACAAAATCACATGGAGATTCACTCTTCACAGCTCACAATGAGCTGCTGATTGCAGAAGGACAGGCCTGCTAAGCTCTGCCTGGCTCAGATTTTGTCAGCACTTTCATTGTGATCTTCAATTTCTACAGCTTATAACTCAGCTGTAGAAAAAGTCCGAGAGTCCATGAGACCAAAGAGACTCCAAAACTTTCTGAACCTCCACAATATTATCAAGTCAAATGTTGGACAATTCTATGTGATATGAAGTTTTCCACTGTATGGTTGAAAAGTGGGAGTTTCCAGTGTGTAGCCTTCATAAAAGGTAGCCACTTCCAGATTTCTTTTTAGCTAAAACACTGAGTCAAAATTCAAATTAAAAAAAAAAATCTAAAATGTTCTCTATGATATAAATAGGAAACAAATATTAACAAAGACCTTTGGAATAAATGATTGAATAAGTAAGTGCAAAACACTATTTTACATATTCTTTTTAAAAATCAACCTAGAAAAGCTGTTACAAAAACTATTTGAAATAAATTTTATTTTTTAAGTATATTGGGAACACAGAAGGAGATTTTTATTTCAAATTCAAAAAGGCCAGAGAGTTTGATGGCAGAGAGAGTACTGGACCTTGAAGAATGAGTGAAATGATTTCAAACGTAGAAATGCGCAGGAGGGAGATCTGCTAAGAGCAACTCCGGGAGTGAGAGCAGTGAAAGGTCTTCCCAGGCGCAGGTGCAGTAGCACCTCCAGCCCCAAGACAGGAGGGGCTAATGTGCTAATGTGACCTTGATCCTGAAGCTCAAGGATTCTGAAAGTCATTCTTTGTTCTTTGGGTTCTACAACACGGCCCCAAAGACAGTCTACAGTGTCTTAATTAGGACCCAAAGGAAATCTTCATTAATTATTGCATCCATTTATTCAATAAACATTTATTAAGTACCTATCCATGGCAAGCACTGACTTGGATACTAGCAAAATGAACATGACTAAAACCGTTTACCTCCAAAGGGCTTATAGCCTTGTAATGGGGAGCAGCATGTGAACAAGCAAGTGCAAAGGTTGTCATGGGTAGACCCATGGGTAGACCCATCAGTAAGTGGCTGATTCCACCTGAACAGAATTGGAAAGGCTTCACACAAACTGTTGCTTGAGCTAAGTTGGTAGTTGGTAGTTGAAGTAGTAAAAACAGAAGAGCCCCCCTAGGGAGAGCTTTCCGGAGGAGAGGAAGGCCAAGGACGGACTCCGGGGGACACCACCACGTAAGGGTCTGGAGTAGAAGAAGAGCCAGAGAAGGAGAAGGAAATAAGAGAGACGGGAATGTGTGGGAGGGCACAGTGATGTGGTCCCCAAGACAGGGGAGTTTCAGAAGAAATGCCAGTGAGAGACCAGTCACAATGAAACCTGGAAAGAGCCTGCTAGATTTGACAATCCAGACACCATAAAGGCACACAACAGAACACATCTGTGCAAAGTTTGGGAAAGAAATAAAGAATGCAAATTAGAGAAGAAATCGTGGGAGCAGGGGTAGAATTTCTAGACTACAAAGAAAAGAATAAAATTAGCAATGTGGCCAAGAACACAAGTTTTAGGACAGAGATATAAACAGAAGTATGGGTGTGATGACAGGCCGTGAAAGGGTGGGCTTGGGAAACACAGCGAAAGTCAGTCTCTCTCTAATCCAGTCCCTGCCCCACCCCAATGCACTGTGGGCTACCAGAGATGACACCACGGTAACAGGGCGAGCCGTGACCAGCACCCAGGGCTCTGGCTCCTTCTCACCGGGGCAAGGACCTCAGTGTGGAGAAATTCTATCGTGAGCAATTTTTATGTTTTCACTCACCACGTGGCCTTGAGGGTGTGACTTAACAGCACCAAGCCTTAGCTTTTCTCACTGGAAAATAATTTTAGTGATTTAAATTGCAGGGCTGTGTTAGAACAAAATAAAATAAATGATGTAAAGAACCTAAAACTTGTGACGCATGGAGAGTGCTCAGTATCCCCCGTGCCATCTTCCACTTCCTTCTTTCCTGAGCCACGTGGTGGAGAGCAGCACCCTCAGCCTGTTTCTAAATTTGATCAGAATGAGTTTCCTCTTCACATTCCATTTCTCTTTTAAACAGACGTAGGTCGGTTTGAACTCGTTCCACCTAACCTTGAAGTTAAACGCCCACTCTCCTCCCTGGAGAGTGCTCTACCTGGGCTGAGCCACGCACGCCTCGAGGCCAGCCCCACTGACTGCACCTGCTCTGACCTCATCCCCTCAACCCCAATTGTCCCACTAAATTTTGGCACCTCAGGAATCTTCAGCAAATGGCCTTTAGGCCTTGTTCTGTCCATTGACCTAAATTTTTAGTACAAAATATTTTTTGCCTTAGTGTTTTTTGAGAGTGTGTACATTTATGAGAAAATAATAATTGTGCATTTTCTATAAAGTTTCTTAGCATATCACCTTCACTCTATTGGATGTGGAAACTAATCTTTTCCTCACAAGCTCATTAGCGTTTACATCGCATGTGTTGAGAGACTTCATACAGTTCTAGGGAAGTATAGGATTCCTAAACCTGGTAGCCATATCTTCGTGATGTTAGAAGCAGTCTGGGCTGAGTGCATAGCATTAATTCAATGAGTCTTCAAAAATGATTATATATCTTTCCGTTTTCTCATCTCTTTATCTCTCTCTCCTCCCCCTCCACCCCACCCCACCATCACTCACACACACAGAGCACACATATACCTGGGATAATAGGCACAGACTACTTCTCAGGCTGTAACGCAATATTTGCAAGTCATAATGCCTGATGACATTGGCACTTGCCCCCGCCTCCACCACCACCTGAAGAATGAAAGAAGTACACAGGCTGCCTCCGCAAGTTTCGAGTTTTATGATGGAAAGTTCAGAGTCAGAAAGACCTCTTTGGGAATCTTGGCTGTACCACTTAGTAACTTTGACCTGGGGTGCATGTCTCTGCCCCTCTGCATCTGTTTCCTCATCAGAGGAGCCTGGAGAGTAAACTGTACCTCACAGGCAGGCATCCGGGAGACAATGTGAGGGTGGTTCCACATATCATTCCTGGTATATGGCAGGTATTCAAGAAGCATCCTCTTCCTCCTTGTCACACGGAGAACATTTAGCTCTGATGCATCAGTATGGATGACAAAGAAACAGACCATGTAAGCCAAGGTCTCAACCTTACAGCCAAGGCTGGACGGAAGAAAGAGGAAAGGAAGGAAGGTAAGAAGGGAGGAGGGAAGAAACAGAAAAGGAAGGGAAGGAGGGAAGGAGAAAGAGAGGGAGGAAGGAGAAAAAACTAAATAGCCTGCAATATGAAAAGTCGGAGGAAAACCCCCAAATGCCGTGAGTTGATCTTGCCTGCGCGCCCGGCACTGCCCCCGTGCTCCCCTTCCCTGCCACTCGCCCAAACACCCACACGCTGCGCCTGCACCTTGTGGAGACAGGGGGACAATATGAAACAGAAATCCCATATTATCAGACCCTGGAAAGGCACTTCTGGAAACACTAATTAGATTTTCTTCAACCTTTTTTAATTTAGTGAGTTCTAGGAGAAGATCACACCTCTCCTAACACTTATAAAGAGGATTTGTGAGCAAGATTGCGTGCAAGTAATACCTATTCGATGCTCGAGGCAACCTGTTGCCATGGTACCAATCAGATTTTTGTTGTCATCGGGGAATAGAAATTAAAACTGACAATGCTTGAGTACAAATGTTTGTGTTTGTCCCTGTGAGCAGTGTGAATGAATGCTTGGGAAGGGAGGAGGTCTGGTTTTTATGTTGTGGTTTTCTGGTTTTAAAACAATAGTAAAATTAAACTATACAGACTCCAAAATAGTGCAGTGAGTTTAGAGAAACAAAGAATCCCCAAAGGAGTGAACTATTCTTATAAATTTACATTATCAAAGGATGTGGAAATGCCAAAAAAACGAGTTCTTAATGGTCAGAAGCAGCAGTGCCATCTCAGAGCCACAGAGAGTTGTCGGTGACCAGCGGGTGCAAATGGAAGGCTGATGTGGAAGCCTAACTGGCTATTTTTATGGCGTTAGAATTGTGATCTGATCTTATATTAGAGCTGTAAAATATCCATTGTGCTTTGGGGAACATCTGTGCATTTGGCTCATAATAAAAGAAACATTGAAAATCAAGAGAGGTAGCTTGCTATGGAGAAAAACAAGAGAATGATTAACGGGAATTTCAGGAAACCGGTTGCCTGTGGGGATGAGACAGAGGGAGGAAGGGGCTTCACAGACATCGGTAATGTTCAATTTCTTCAGTTGAAGAGCTTTTTATTATTCCTCTCGGAACTCCACATAGACATTGTCTACACTCACAATAAAAATTTACATAAAAAGCTAGAAGGAGAGAAAAATAGAATCTGGCCATTAAATGAGCTGGAGGCGGCAGATTCGAGTCTTGACTCTACCGCTAAGTAGCTAGGGACTGCATACCTGCCCCGTACCTTGGCAGAGATTCAGTCTTCTCATCCGTAATAAGGACATGCTAAATGGTCACCATACTCTCTTCTCGCTTGAAAACTATCCAACTGTATGTATATCACATGGTATACAGTATTGCTGAATGAATCATGGGGAAATACTGTCTTTTCTTCTTGTAAAAAGAAAGAATCCTGCAGCTACCACCCAATCATCCTTCCCAGTTCAACAAGCAGTGCGAGTTACTCTGCTATTCCGCGTGGACCCTGTGAGCAACCTGCTGTTCATTGAGCAGAATTGGGAGATTTTTTTTAAAGCAAGACTGTATGAAGTCAGTGACAGGGCTCACGGCCTGGGAGTCAGAGATCCTGTCCAAGGCCGACACTCCATGCTTCTCTGTCAACTTGTTTTGTCAGCTTTTCTGAATGCAAAATGGCAACATAATGCACTCAAGAGCCATCTAATTACTTCATGCTCATTAATTGCACATCAGATGCTGTCAAGTGCTTCATATTTTCCCCTGAAATTACTAAAAACTTACCAAACTTACAGGACTGGGCTAATCACCATACTCATCAAAAATGTTTCAAGGAAATGCTGGTTTGCAGCATCAAGAAGACAGAAACATCCTCTTTCCTCCTTCGTTCAATGCTTGTTCATGAAGCCTGCTGTAGGCAAGTCCTGTGCTGCTTACTGTATCCTACGTAATTTCTCCGAGCACAGATGTGAGATGTGATTACTGCAGACGTGCCCTGGGATGTTGCAGCAGTTTTCCAGGCACTGTTGTCTACTCGCGCTCCTCTGTCTAATGAGAACAGGTAGATCTGGGCTGCTGTCTTCCACCTCTGGTTTCGTTGCAGGCTCTGGTGTTGGGGGAGGCAGGATGCACTGTGGTTGGCTGGACCAGCTCCTGACTCCATCCTGAGTGAAGTGCTCACAGGCATCCCGTGGTGGGTCCCCTGGCAGACCCCTTCGCCTCCTGACGCTGCAGCACGACCCACCATCCAGCCTCTCAAGTCCAATGCACCAAGCTCTGAAAACTGCAGCAAATTTCTCAGCCTTCTGGAAGCTCATTTATTCCCTCTGAAATACGGAACCACCTCAAGTGTCATTATGAACACTATGGACACATGATGTCATGCACGTAAGGCACTGAGCCCAAGGTCTGGCACTTAATATTGACTCGAAAAAACATTAGCCATGCTCCTTCTTGCTGTTCTGACATGATTAAGTACTCAGTCCTGTTGCGAAGGGAACGCATTTATCCTCAGAAGAACTCCCTGCTGCCTCAGTGCTCCGTGGGTTCTGATGAGAGACTGCAGACTCTAGTGGCATCTGTTTCTCTCAAATACACCCAGGCATCCTTGGGGGACAATCAAATTTGGGCACACCCTTAAATGAAGGGGAACAATGTCGGGCACCAAATGAGTTGTGGCATCCGGGGAAACAAAATCAAAAGGCAGAAGTCATCGGGAGACTAATTTGAAAATGATTCAGCCACACTCCTTACCCCAGCCCCCTTCAATATGAGTTGAGTATAAGGATTAATAAGAAAAGTTTGCAAATGTCTGCAATAATCTGTGAAAGAGTACAAGCTGTTCTTATAATAATCAAAATTATCCAGAAAAGATGTGTTCATTCTAAATGTTGAAAGAAAAAAGAAACCCCTCAGGAAATTAAGTCTGAGTTCTGGGACTCTTTCTGCGAACATCCAGATAGCAACAAGAACATGCAATTTATTTGAACTTTCAGTTGCTGTATTGTTCTCATTTTATTGACTCGGTTATTTTTAGTGTTTTCCATTTATTCAGAGAACCAGTGAGTGATTTCTTGTGGGACGTTAAGTGGGGTTTAAACCCACATGCAAACAGAGAAACTAAATTCTATCCACTAAATCGCCAGGAGGACAGTCTAGGTCTCTAACAACTCACCCTGCGTGCTCTCAGGACTTCCTGCAATTGATGTCACAGACATCTTTGTTATCTCTAGCAATTGCTCTGTGCTTAGCGCATACTATTAATTCACATAGCAGACCCCAACAGAATACTGAAGAGGTGAGGTATGCATTTGATAAAAGAATCAAACTAGGTCATCTCTAAATCTAAGATTCAAAATAAGTAAAACCATGTTTATTTCAGTCTATAAAATGTTTTACTAATATTTTGTTCATCTTCTTTGGAGAATCTAATATTTAATCAACAATTTCACATTTAAAACAATTTCACATTTAAAAATAAATGCTAATGCATTGAAGATCCAATATAAGAGATTTGAAAATGCATATATTATATATAGTCAACAATAAAGTCAGGTTAAAAAATCCAAATTTATTAGACATGATGAAAAATAAGTGATTATTTTCATTTCAAGAAGAAAAATTAAAATTACTCTGCAGATGATGTATTTCAGATCTCAGCTTTTATATTTTACCATTTTATTATTGATTCCAAATTATTTTTCTTTGCCTCTTTCTATTAACTGAGAGATGTTTTATTTTTGTTGTAAGGCAAAGGAAAATAATTCCGAATCAATAATAAGATGTTTTAGTTCCTAAATATGATTTCTTTTGTGGATGTTTAATAGGTTCCAGAAATAAACATTTAGTCAGGGTTCTTCAGAGAGGTAGAACCAGTACGATATATGCATACATAAATATGCACACATGCGTGTACATATATATATGGAGAGGGAGGGGGAGATGTATGAGAGAGAATGTATGATGAATTAGCTCCTGTGGTGACAGAGGCTGAAAAGTCCCTCAGAAGGCTCTCTGTAAGCTGGAGAACCGGGGAAGCTGATGGTATCGCTCTCAGTCCAAGGCCAAAGGCCTGAGAACCTGAGGGGGCCACTGGTACACATCCCAAAATCCAAAGGCCAGACTACTTGGAGTTTTGATGTCCAAGGGCAGGAGAAGAAGGGTACCCCAGCTTCAGAAGAGAGAGTGAAATTCACTTTTCCTCTGCCTTTTTGTTCTCTCTGGGCCCCCAGCTGATGGGATGGTGCCCACCCACACTGAGGGCAGATCTTCCTCACTCCGTCCACAGACTCACATGCCAGTCTCCTCCAAAACACCTTCGTAGCCATACTCGGAAATAATGCTTTGCCAGCCATATAGGTATCCCTCAACCCGGTCCACTTGACACCTAAAATTATGACATTGCCATATGGCATCAATTCACTGAAGGACTTCCCCCTATGTCACATCTGTTCCCATCCCCACATGTGGAATGTGTATTCTTACTCCCATTTTCCAAAGGGGAGCTGAGACCTAGAAGGTTAATACCATGGCCAAGGTCAAATCAGGTCAGAAAGAGACCTTGTGTTTTCTCTTCCAGTTATGTTGTGTTTCTATTATAAAGCTTCTCCAAAAAATTAAATATTATGCAAATTCTAAATACTACATCAGAGGAAAGAATTATTTTTTAGATCTTTATAACATTATAATTGGCGATGCCTTTGACAACTTTTCTCATTTTAAACAGCCAGGAAAAGCAGTGAATTATTTTTCTGTTGCCGAGGTTTGGTATTTTAGTAGAATAACTCAAACTATGACTTGTATTTAACTTTATTGCAATAGGAATATGAGATAATGAATGGAAGTAGTCATTGACCTGGAACAAGATCACTTTGAACATGACACTGTTACAGAAAGTGGTAGCATTTATTTTCAAATAACTACATTTTAAAAGCAGTTGTGAATATATTCCAAAGAATAAAATGCTAGCTACTTGGTTTTGAGAAGCCGAATAAAATACGATACTGAGTTACTGAGGGGTGATAGATTTTAACAGATATGGCTGAGGTGGTTTGTTTTAGAGTTTATAGCAATAAAGATAATCAGGCGGTTCTTAATGTTGCCAGGAGTGCTGCAGTGGAGCCATTAAAGGAAGGAGAAAGGGAGGGCATTGGAAAGGTCAGAACTTTGATTCTGGGAAATTTAAATTTGGTATTGATTCCATTGACACTTATAGCACACTAAAGGTGGAAAATTAGTTTGTAAAAAAATGTTTTGTTACAGAAGATTGGGTGGATGCCCAACTAATACCAAGCTCTATCAGCTTGTATTCTGGAGGGAGGTTCCGTTTATTAAGACTTGATTATTTTTTTAGCATCTCTTTTTTTAATCACTAAGGATTTTTTTAGGTACATGGTCTCATTAATTTCCAAAATATTCTCATGGATAGGTGAATTGCGGGAAGTCAGTTGTGTAGATGTGTATACACCACAGACCAGGGCAAATGTTGAGTGAGTAAATGAATGAGCAAATGTTCAAACTATAACAGACTGAAAGAGCAATTACACTGACCCAGCCTTTGATTTAGCTGATTACAACTCTGAGCTGAAGAGGCTCTTTACATATCTCAAGTCTCTGGCACAGAGTTTGATCCTCAGTACATACGGCAAAAGCCACAGGAACTTCCAGGTGCCCAGCAGAGGGACATGGAGTAGGAGAGTAAAGGGAACCATTGAGATACTCTTAGTTTAGGCATTCTGAGTATTTGGAAGAGCAGGAATTTTTGGTTTTGTTCTTTAACTTTTTGGGATACCATTTTTATTTTAGGCGAATTGAAACTATAATTTGAAATTTTCTAAGATGACTGATATTAAATGGTTAACATTTCTAAAATGATCCCATTTTTCTAATAATTAGGACAATGTACTAATGGTTAATGTATTAATTGCATTTAATCCTCCCAATGGCCTTTAAAGTTCTATTATTATCCCAGTTTTATATATGAGGCTTATGAGAAGATTGGGTAAGTACTTTATTATCCCAATGTCACTTATAAGAAAAAAAAGATACAGAAATATAACTTGTCTTATGTTACAGGAAGAAAAAAGGGCAGAATTAGTATTCATATTCAGATAATTTGGCTCCAGAGACAGCACATGCACCCTACTACATGACACTACAAACCATATTTACTCATAAATTGTCTCATACTCTGACTTATATTTTAATATATTATTCGTGAGGGGATACGTCAAGTAAGAATTTGGAGTCCTGATATGCCAGTCTCCCTTGCAAATTGTCTTCAGTATTATTGCATCAATTTTGGACATGCAGAATGTGACTGCAGAAAGGGAGAAGCAGAGAGGAGGACTTTTCAAGAGGAGGAAACAGTACATGTCACAGCGCAGGGCTTGTTTCAGGAATAGCAGTTTGTTCTACATGCCTGCGGGTGATGAGTGAAGCTTGAGATAGGAAGTTGTAGGCTAAGTTTGGAAGAACATGCTGGAATTAGGTCTTCCTTCAGGCAGAAAAAGTCATGAGCAAAACCATTCGGGGAAATAATTTCCCACTTTCTGGAGAAAAGGCATGTGTGCATTGGGAAACTGTAAGATGGCAAGTGTGCTGTTTATTTTATATTATTTTATTGACTGTGTTCAACTTGTCAGATTGTGGTTAGAGTAAGAATGCCCACAGGACTGGAACAAGAAAATTCTAGAAATAGTGGCCTTGTGACTTACCATTTGAACTGCTGAAATATTTCTACCATGGGAGAGAAGAATGGCTGAAAGATAGAATGAGAGATGGCCATTCCAGGGAGGGCTCTGTGCTTTTTGCTTTGTTTGTTTTTAACTGATCCATTGGATAGAGTTTTATGTTTTATTCTGGCTGGGAGGAGAAAGTTCCCTGAAGATAGGGAGGTAGACAAACACTTAGGAGAGATTTACCTACAAGTTAGTAAACAGGGAATTAGGCATAATGACAGTAAATATAGGCTGTCAAGAAAACCAATCAAAGCCAGTCGCAGAGAGCGACTACAATGTGCCTCTAAAGCATCCATCAGCCCACGCGACTGTGTTTATAAGGCAATAAATCTGATTCTTTAGCAAATACAACCAACTTACAAATTGCAAATAATTTTTGTTACCTCCAAAATAGACTCCATGGGTGAGCTCGGTAAGTTATTCTCAGGGCTAAAAATACACCAGGGACTCCTCTTTGAGAATTGTTTACGTGACTGGTGATTGTTCTTTGGAATGGCCTTAATACAACAATATTACATCTTTTTTTTTTTTAAAGTAGGTGTGATTTTTGGAAAATGTCAAAGAAAATTTACAGATTTAAGTCTGGTAAAGAAAAATACTCAAAATTGGTAATATGCTGTAGGGTCAACTAAAAGATTGTGATTATAAAGAAAGAGCTAGGCGTCATTGACCACATCTTACGCTGGCTCTGAAGGCCCCTCTAGCCCACCGACACCCTGCCTGCATCTGTCCACCTCATTCTTGGATTTCCCATCATGCCCCACTTGACAAACACAGCCTACTGGAAGGAGGCAAACAGGCCTCAATACTCCAGCCTGTAGGGATTTTCACTTAGTGTTCACTGGGCCTTACCCACTGTTTCAGTGTGGAGCATCCTTCCTGCTAAGAGTTTGTTCAGTTATCACCTCCTTGCTGTGAAGCTATCTCTAACCCTCGGCATGTTCTTTACTCTGCCCTTAAAGTCAAGAATCCTGTTTAATTTATCTTTAATCTGTAACTTCTACAGAGTACCCAGCATGGTAAGCACTCAATAAATATCTGCTAAGTAAGTCAATGAAGTAAACCAGTTCCAGAGACTGTGAAGCAAAGTAGCATCACAGAAGAGAACAGATAGAACAGCCTTCCAAGAAAATTGCTTTGAATAATCAGTCACTCTAGCTCTGATATGTACGTTTTGGTATATTTGACTCTTTGAAGTCTCTCCTTTTCAAAAGTACATAACCACACTCAGATGTGCTTAACCTGTTAGAACCAAGAGGAGAGACATTCCATTTTACCAACAAAAAATAATCCAAAACAAGAAGAACCAGCAATTAGTATGATAGAAACAAAAATGTATTTTGTGCCTCCAAATTCTTTGTGTTGCCTGAATTTTTTTCTATTAATTGCTTAGATATTGCATATGTATAATTTTAAAAATTCTTTTAAAATCGTTTCATCCAAAAAATAAATAAATAAAATAAAATCATTTCATCCAAGGCATATTTAAAGTGAGTCTGAAAGCAGAGTAGCTGCTGTGTGAATAGGAATGCACCCACGCCTGATACATGTCAAGACATCAATGCATATCCATTTTATACCACTAGGAAAGAGCAAATAATCACCAAGGAGAGCCAAAATGTCCATGATGTCAAATTTAGGAACATTCAAATCCTCAGGGACCCCTCGTTGGTATGGGGGGAGACGTCTTGCATCACCACCTTGCTTTGAGTCCCCTGAGCCCTCCTGAGCCCGTCCCAGAGCCCACTGCAAGCCCACTCACATGTGATGCGGGAAGCCCCATGGTCCCTGCAAAGGGAGTTCGGGCCTTGAACTTTCACTGGGGCTCCTCGTCTCCAGTAGCTAATTAGCACATTTCACAAGGCACTGATTAAAGCCTTTTTTATAAATAAATAAAAAAAAAAAATCCCACCTAATGGTCTGGATATGGCAGCCAGAAAGGCGTTCATTCAAATAACGACCATGCAGATTAACACCTTTTGCAAATCTGCGTTCCACGATCCTAACTGCTGATTCAGTAAGAAGTTTCTGTACCGTTAAAGTCCTGCCCATTATTGCCAAGGTGGAAATTTGAAAATTATTACCACATCTGTTGCTGTTATGGCAATTTGGTTTTAATATATCATAGGATCAAATAGGAGATACGTATGCATCCGGATAAATGCGAAAACTTCTGGCCCCCTGCATGGCCCAATGGGAGGTGGGCCCAAACTAGTAGAATTAATACACTTTGTTTTAAATTGATCAGATTAGTATTTCTAACAGGTTTATTTTCTTTCATTCTTAAACAAATTTTCTTTTTTTTATCTAGGAAGAAACTTCATTATAACATGTATTATATATGGTAATCTCTCACTTTAAAAAAATCCAGATCTAATACATTGTATCATATAGCAAATATCTATAGCTCCTGCAGTTATTAACAATATTACATGTTGATAAAATACCATATGAACTCACAGAGACTCTATATCTTGGTCTTAATTTGGCAGTTTCCTAGTGCTTTTTGCTGGGCTGTCTGTCTCTTTCCCTGATCTCCCAGTTAAGCTGTTGGGGGGTCTTCTCTGTGGTATTCCACCTGGCCGTTAGGCTCTACTAACTAGTAGGTGATCGCTCTGTTGTTTTTGACTACACTCTGTGGCATAAATTGCCCCATGGTCTGATCTGATCACTCTGTAGGGGAAGGGCATTGCAGGTCTTTCGAGCTGCTTTCACCCCAGGAGGGCTCTTCTCAGCCACCTATTCTGTCCTTGGTTCTCCCCGTTAAACTTCCTGCCTGTCTTACTTTTCACTCTTGCCATAAGGATCATGGATCACCTTTACTGCTCACCTCCAAGATCTCCATTGTTTCTGACAATGCCCTTAGGCGTGAATTTCCACATGCTCTGTTCTAAATAAAGTTCCTCCCTTTTGACAGGGATGCTGGAGTTCTCTATTTTTGTGCCTTGCCTCTTGCCCCAGGCAGACCCTCTGTGTGCCTGCCATGCTGGGCTCCTCCCAGAATAACGCCCCTGCTCTGTCCATGGGGGACTGGGTGGGGATGGTAAACTCTAGTCTTCTCAGCTTGCCCCTCCCTGCATGGAATTTCTGCCCTCTGAGTGAGCTGGGGCTAGGGAGACCAGAGCCCGGTATTCTCAGCCCACCGTGCCTGGATTAGAGCTTCACTGCTACAAGTGGGAGGTTGATGAGAGAATGCCACATCCTCTCAGCCGTACCCACCTAGCATAGAGCTGCAACACAAAACTGAGGGTAATGAGTTAGGCCAACAGCTTGTCCCTGTCAGGGTGAAATTGTCGCTCTAGACTGAGAAAGAAGAGGAGAGGGACCCCATCTTCTGGGCTGTACCTATCCAGAAGGGAACTTCTATCTCATTGAGCTGGGAGAGGGGAGTGGTAAAGGTGAGCAAGCCATGGCATGAGTATCAAAGTGCCTCATTGTTCTTACAGAGATTTAATAGATTTTCTTGAATAAATATTTCTCCATTTGTTATGGTACCTTAGGACAATTTTCATATTTTATTTTTAAATGGTAATTTTCAAAATAATTTTCAGCAGTTAAAATGGTTGTTTCACTAGGAAAAATGTCTATCAAGCTCCTAACTCTGCCATATAGGAAGTGGATCTCTACCTTAAATGTTTGTGATCTTGGCAACCTAAACACTTACCTTCTTTTCATTGTAGGTTCAGAAGAGTGTCATTTAGTGTTAACCAATGTATTGCTTTGTAAATTCTAATATATGTGTCCCAGCATTTCAACAACATAATTTACCATTAAGGTCAAGAATGTCTTATTCTTGATGGTGTCCTCTCTAAAGACTCCTTCTGGAATATAAAAAAAGAAAGCAATCTTTTACTCTTAAATTTTTCACATTGACAGGTGTCTTAATCCATTCAGACTACTATAACAAAATACCATAGACTGGGTCGTTTATAAACAGCAGAAATTTATTTTTCTCAGTTTTGGAGGCTGAGAAGTCCAAGATCAAGGCACTGGCAGTTTTGGAGTGTGTGAGGGGGGCACTTTCTGGATCATAAATGGTGCCTCTTGCTGCGTCCGCACATGGCAGAGAGCAGAAAGAGAGGAAGCAAGTCCTCTCACATCTTATTTAAGGGCACTAATATCATTCATGAGGGCTTTACCCCCAACGGTCCCCCCTCCTAATACCATGACCTTAGAGGTTAGGATTTCAACATATAGATTTTGAGAAGACACAAACATTAGACCATAGCAACAGACGTCCTCAGCCACGTCCACCTCACAGGATAATGAGAGGACAGTGGACTCAACTAACCCCACATTAAGATCTCTCGTCCTAGGACTGAGCTCAAGCATTTAGTTGCCATTAACTAATTTCCATTGGTGATCTCACCACTAAGACTCTGTTATGGATTGAATTGTGATACCCAAAAATATGTTGGATTCCTAACACCTAGCACCTCAGAATGTGACCTGATTTGCAAATAGGGGTCTTGCAGATGTAATTAGCTAAGAAGAGGTCATTAGGGTGAGTCCTAATCCAAAATGATGTGTCTCCTTTTAAAATGCAGGAATTTGGACACAGACACATGCACACAGGGAGGGTGCCATATGACGATTGGAGTTACACTGCCACAAGCTAAGGAGCTGCCAGAGCTGGAGAGAGGCCTGCAACAGACCCTTCCCTAGCCCCATCAGAGGGTGTGTGGCCCTGCCAGCACCTTGATCTTGGACTTCCAGCCTCTGGAACTGTGAGACAATAAACTCCTGTTGTTGAAGCCACCTAGGTACTTGGTTACATCAGCCCCAGAAAACTAGTGTACTCTCCATACTCACAGAAAGTGGTTCCTTGCTGGCTAGTGTGTCACCCCAAGTTACCTGTAAACTACTCAGAATCTATATAATGTTCAGAAGACTCCAGATTAGTATAAATCTGGTCCTTTAAAATAAAGAGCGATAGAAGATAAAGTTTACATAGTGGCTAATAGATTGTTTGTCTCATGGAATCCATCAGAAAATATCCTGGAGGCAGTGCATTTCGGTATGAAATTTCAGGGGAAGATGGAATAGATCAACTGGCAAATAGTAAAGAAGGAGTGTAGCTCTACCATCTGTATGAGAAAAATAAAGTCAGTGCTAGATTTTCTCTCCTGTAGCATCCGTGCCAGGGTCTCCCAGTCATTTACTCATTTAACAAATATTTATTGAGTGCCTCTGGTTTGCCAGGCTCTTCCAGTCTCAGTGCTTATTAAATATCTGGGGAAAATAAAATGGAGTTGTAAGCTGTCTTTAAGTCCCTAGCAACACGCTCTCATCTCTGCTTAGTTACCGCTGTCTGCAGTTCCTCGGAAACACACCCGTGTCCTCGGGTCTCTGGTGCCTGCTGCAACCCACACGTCTAACATTTCTCTTTCTCTAACCCAAGACAAAGTCCTTGCCAAAGGCTGATTTTTATGTTCTAATTGTTATGTGCAAGTTGTGCAGGGGCCTCTGAAATGACCCTTGATCCAGGGGGAAAACGCTAAGGACAAGAACCAAGCTTTGACAGATGGAAGCCGGCCTGTAGTTACCTCGATTTCCAGCAAGGTTGTCCATAAGGCCGACAGATAAATTTAACAATTCATTTGTGAGCACGTGGATGCTTCTGGCTGAGATATATTTAAAAACAAAAAGAAAACCCAGTTTTTTTCTCTAGTTAACTTCTTGGCCTTAGGCTTCTGGGGATGTTTTGTGTGAATCACACTGAAAAACCGAAGAAGAAAGGTTAATGGTATAATTCATCAATTTCAATTTAATGTTTATGATTAGCAATAGAAAACCTAATAATAGATATAATGTTAGTATCAAAAAGAAATGACAGGCTTTGTCCTGTATATTTGTTCTTGAATTAGAAGACCCTGAAGAGGATTTTTTTTAAGTAAGCACTGCATTTTTACTCCGTCAGCATACATTATAGGTTGCATCAATTGATTTTTTCCCCAACATACAGAAGACCCTAATGTTGTAAATACCTGTGAATTAACTCTTTATAACTTTCTCCCTCCATTAGAACCCATGTTTGCTTAAGTTTGGACAGTGGGTAAGGGACTCCCATTCACAAAAAATGTAGTACTATGTGCCTAGGCATTAGTGTTTGAATCCCTTTCTCACACGTTGATTTTAAAATGTTTTGCTTTCTCCCTGCTGTTGTTTTCCTTGAACCAACTTCTGGCCCTGAACCATCAGGAGCTGGTTGCTTCCTCTGCACCACAGTGGTGGCCACGACAATGAGTTGGCTCACTGTGCGTTGCCAGGTACACTGAGAGACTGACTTATCGGAGGAACACCCCGCCCCCAGTACAATTATAGAAAATAAAATGAACTTGAAAGGCATTCTCAACATTTTCTTTTCCTGCTACCAAATTGTTAAACTTAAAAATAAATTTGAAAAATAAATAAATAAATACATTTGAGTTTCCAAATTGGCAGGTTACGTGGTAAGTTAGATTAAATGCTTTACTCTAAAAGTCCCAAAAATTTGACAACATTCTATGTTGGTATATGAAACACACAAAAAAAGAATGCTTTGCCTCCCTCATAAGAAGAGACCAAATAAAAAAAACACTGAGATATTATATCTGTCCTAGAATGTGGACAAAAGTTCGAATGTTTGTGTATTTCATATTCTCATCCAGGAGGGCTGTGGAGAGGACAGAGCTATCATGTGTCACTGATGGGATGCCAGGGACAGCCCTATGGATCAGGACTTAACACTGTCTAACAACAGTACAGATGCACTTCTCCTCAGCCTGCCAACCTCTCTTCTTAGACTCTACCCTGAAGACACACCTCTAAAATAGGAAGCAATATTTACACAAATGTATTCATTGCAGCATTATTTATAATAAAAATTTGAATCAGCCCAAATGTCCATTACTAAGGAACTAGTTGAATAAATTATCATATAGCTACACAGTGGACCATCATGCAGGTTTAAAAAGAAAAGAAGAAGAAAAATAAATCTAACTTCCAATTGGAGCTATTTCTAGGATATGTTGTTTAAAACTGTAAATTAAAAGAAAAAAAGTATGTATAGTATATTCCCTTTATGTAAGTAAAAAATATGAACACACATAAACATCCTTATTTTTTTAAAAGGAAACACTAGAAGGGCAAACCAAAATTAATGAAAATGGAAAAGAATGGAGGAGCAGAAATGGAAGGATACTTCTCTAAGTGTGCCTGGTTATATAGATTTGACTTAAAAATATGTTTCCCTGTCACCAGAGCAAACAGACAACCTACAGAATGGGAGAAAATTGTCGCAAGCTACATATCCAATAAAGGGCTGAATACTAGAATCTATTTAGAACTCAGGAAAATCAGCAAGAAAAAAATCAAACAACCCTATCAAAAAGTGGGCAAATGACATGAACAGAAACTTTTCAAAAGAAGATAGAATAATGGCCAAAAAACATATGAAAAAATGCTCAGCATCTCTAATCATCAGGGAAATGCAAATCAAAACCACAATGAGATATCACTTATCCCCAGTAAGAATGGCCTTTATAAAAAAGTCCCAAAACAGGGGGCGGAGCAAGATGGCGGACGAGAAACACCGCCAGTTAGAG
>VBSM01001124.1:7469694-7506439 GCA_008086735.1 Cheirogaleus medius | reverse complement strand
GTACAACCTCTGTGGAAAGCAATATGGAGATACCTTAAAGAGATACAAGTAGATTTATCATTTTATCCAGCAATCCCACTACTGGGCATCTACCCAAAAGAACAAAAGTCACTCTATGAAAAAGACACCTGCACTCGAATGTTTATAGCAGCACAGTTCACAATTACAAAGATGTGGAAACAACCCAAGTGCCCATCAATACATGAGTGGATTAATAAAAATGTAGTATATGTATACCATTGAGTACTATTCAGCTATAAGAAACAATGGTGACATAGCACCTCTTGTATTTTCCTGGATAGAGCTGGAACCCATACTACTAAGTGAAGTATCCCAAGAATGGAAAAATAGGCACCACATGTACTCACCAGCAAACTGGTATTAATGGATCAACGCCTAAGTGGATATATAGGAATAACATTTATTGGGTGTTGTGCAGATGGAATGGGGGAGGAGGGGGTGGGTATATACATACACAATGAGTGTGATGTGCACCATTTGGGGGATGGACACACTTGAAGCTCTGACTCGGGGGGAAAGGGGGAAGGCAACATACGTAACCTAAACATTTGTACCCCCATAATATGCTGAAATAAAAAAATAACAGTATTTAACTAAATATATATATATATTTTGATATTCTGAAAAAAATGTTTCCCATATTCAAAACATAAAAACAAATAAAATGTAAATATATTTTTAAAATAAAAATAGGCATACAAATAAATCTATCTATGGGCCAAGTTAATGACATATCTACAAAGAAATTATCTAATTATCTATTTCAAATGTTTTAAATCAGTATTTTGGCTACACTAACTTAGTGAGACGTAAAGAAAAATAGAGCTGCAAAGAAATACTAAACTTCAGTAGTCAAATTTGTCATTGTAGTATTACTAACAATCATTTTGAAACTCTCCTAATAGGGTAAAGAATGGTGAAAATAAGCAATTATGTTAATATTGCTAGCAACCAAGGCTACCAGTATAAAAAAAAGTTATAAGTATAAAATGAAATAAGATAAGTAAAAAGCTTACTATTAACAGTTAAAATTTAACTCATCAGTATGGGCTCATGATTTTTTTCAAAACTATGTATTTCATATGTATGTCCACTAAAAAGAAATAGAAAAAAATGACAACCCAACTGCAGTAGACACACCAAGAGCCCTGGCTGCCAAATCATTCACTCCGTGTCATTCACTACCAAGTCTCCTCAGGGGAATGGCTGATTCCCACTCCAGGGGAGGAAACCTACAAGATGATCCTGGAACATCTTATTGTCCCAGAAAGCAAAGAAGCTGTCAATGACTCCTAGATCATATTAAAAGAAAACCCAGGACAACATGAAGGGACTTCCATTGGCCAGAGATGGCCATTTTAGTGGCCATTTTAATTAGAAGAATAATGAATGCAATTGATTGAAAAACGTGAAATATATAAGAAATAATATGTTTGAATTACTAATTAAAAAAATAAAAGAGGAAAAGCCCAAAGATGGGGGAGCAGGGACCTTATTAAACATTCTGGAAATAACTATGATTATCAATGTTTTATTCTGAAAGTTGGCAATTAACAATAAAGAACTAAGCATTTATTTTGCCTTTCCCATAAGGACTGGATTTCAGGGTAACCATATTCCCCAGCTGATGAGGGGAAGTTCTTGTTAAAAAAGAATTTTGGCTAATAAATCTGGAATGAATAATAGACTTAGAAACTTCATCATTTTGAAACTCCAAAGGAAATAATAGATTTAGCAAGTATCATTAAATTAATGAAAGCATTTGATGAAAGAGTGATGGGAAACTTCATAATGTAGAGATCAGACTGTCTTAGCACCATGAAAAATGGGACAACAAGATGTGTCTCCTAAAATAATGCACCATGAAAAAGACATCACCATCTCCTCGCCAGGAAATAACAAAAATAAAACCAAGTTAAATTACACTACCATCAAGCAGAAAATTCTGAAATATGAGATTTCTAAAAAATAACTGATCTTGTTTCCCTTCTAAAGTGTATAAGGATGAAATAACATGATTGGAATATACTTCTTAAGAAACAAGGAAGGAAGGAAAAGCAATGGGTGAAGCAATTGTGGCAAAGTATTAATAACAATTGAAGCTGTATGATGGATATATGGGGGCTTATTAACTAGGCATTCCACTTTTGTTTTGTTTGAAATATCTCTTAGTAAAAAGTTAAGAAAATGTTTTGTTCTATGGCATATAGAAACCTTGGAGCAATCTGGCCTGCTCTGCTATCCACAATACAGTTGTAGGTAACACTATGATTGGCAAAGAAGGCAAGGTTGGAAGTTGGCAAGCTGGCTGCTAGTTTCAGCTTAATATCCTAAGTGTAGAAGTTGGGTCGGTAATAATAAATAAGCATTCCTTTAAAAAAGATTGAACCATCTTAAAGCACTACCCATAAAATATGAATGCCTCCCTTTTCCAGGTAAATAAATGAAAACTAGATTTTTTTTCTTTTTTCAAAAACTTGAGATTGTGCCTACAAGCCTGTCTAAGTAATTCCCTCCTGCCCAAGCAAGTTAGTCACCACCAACTGGAGCTCCAGCATGATGCCTTTATGGGCACAGAAAAGATTAAAAAAAGAAGCAGCCCCTGACCATGAGAAGTTTAATTGGGAACACAGAACAAATGCAAGAAATAGATGTAAGGAAAAGACAAAAATAACCTCTCAATTTGGTAGCCAAGATTACAAAACTAAACTGCTTTTCTAAAACCCAAGAGAATCTCATTCTCAGCACCCTTCTGAGAAAAACAAACAAACAAACAAAAAAACACCCAATTTTTACATTCACTATTAATTTTAACTAGCTCTCCTTCATTCAATCTCCCTTGAATACTAACTGCGTACTGTGGGTATAGGAATGATGATGTGCTTTATGTCTGCAAGGAGCTTACTGCCTGGTAAGGTATTTTGACATCTGAGTAACTAACTACAGGAGATTTCACTATTTGAAGAAAATCAATACCAGCAAAGGGCAAGTTAAATTAGCGCTCAAAAAAATTGATTATCTTTATCTTGAAAAGTAAAACTAAACATCATGAAAATAGATTTATTTTATTATATTTAATAAGACATAGTTTAGACTTAGCTCCATGCACTGATTCATAGAACAAAGAATTGCACGTGTTGATGGAGAGTGTGGGCATAATCTCACCAACAGGTTACATAATAGCATGATATAATACCACTTCCTGAGTGAGTTTCACAGCGTGATCATACACAGAGTTATTTAAAAACGCATACAAGTTTCACTAGCTTTTCCACAAGCATCTCTTACTCAGTTCTCTTCAAATCATTCTCCCCAAGAGCACCCATCATGATGTTAATTATCATTTTGAGTTTTCTCTTCTTCAATGATCTGGTCTTCATATACCAATATCCATTTTTCTTGCTTGCAATTTAAAGTTTCCTAGAATCAGTTTCATCAACTTCATGAAATTCTCTATGTTTTCACCTTCATTTTGTAATCACTTTGCATTGAATTGCCATCCAAAAATCAGCAAGGCTGACCAAGAGGTACCACCAAGATAGATGCTAGCATTAATCAGGAAGGCATGATTGAGAGAGATAGTTGTACAAGTTTATCGGTAACATTTTACTTCTCTCTGGAGTGGTATAATTATGACTGGGATGATGAATGCTCAGATGACGAGCCCTCCTGAATAAATCAAAGCAACAGTGTGCAACCTCACCACCTCGGGGGAGGGACCGAATCACCTGAGGAGCTACATGAAGTGTTTTGGGGTAGGGAGGGAGGTTAGGGATCATTAAGAAAGCTCCTCGAGTAATTACAACAAGCACCTCTTTCCACGAGAATCGCTGAGGAATAGTGGGGAGGGAACGTGCTATGGGGGCTCGAGCTGACGGGACAGGGGCTCATGCCAATTCCAACGGAGAAAGGAGCACACGAATTGGTAGTTTGCAAGCAGATAATGGAGGGCGAGATCGTCAGGCCCAGGAAAGAGCCTGACCATGAAGTAGAAAAGCGAGGAGCTTTTTGAGAAATCCTCAGTCGTGGGCTGTCATGAGAGCACAGGCTGTGTACCAGGTGCACTCAAATAGGAGGCACCGGAGGTGGACAGACCCAGACCATAGGACATCTAGGACGGGACAAAGTTCGGCATTCATTCGGCAGATAACAGGGAATCAGTGAAAACTTCCGGGAGGAGAGGGGACTGGCCTTCACTCTGCTGGACGATGGTCACCGAGCAGAATGCAAGGCATGACTGAGATGGTGAAGCAGCAAGAGATAAGGACAAAGGCCCAGTTGGGAGGGGTCCCTCCTGCCTGCCCTAGGGCTAGGTGGAAAGCAGGGGGGGGCAGAGTGATCATCCAGGAGCCATGATTTAAGGAACAGTGGGGAAAACTGCCTAAATCTTAGTCCATTTTGGCTGCTGTGACAAATCACCATAGACCAGATGGCTTAAACAACAAACATTTATTTCTCACAGTTCTGAAGCTAGAAAGTCCAAGATTAAGGCACTGGCGGATTTGGTGTCTGGTGAGTGCTCACCTTCTGGTTTACAGATGGCAGCCTTGTCACTTCGTCCCACTCTCATGACCTAACCACCTCCCAAAGGCCCCACCTCCTGATACCATCACCTTAGGGGTTTCAACATATGAATTTGGGAAGGACACAAACATATAGTCTGTAGCATGCTTTACCACAAAATATTTTCCCACTGACCCTATTATAGTGCTAACAATTTTTATATTACTCAATCCTTCCAGGACTCAAGGCCTCTTTTGAAATGCATGTGCAGTTTGGCTGGGGAAGAGCCACAGCAGGAAAGCTCTACCTTACTGTCACTGGTTTCTCACTTGGGCGAGGCAGGTGTCCTGCAAACATTGTGTTGGGACAAAGGGCCAGGGGAAAGTCTGTTGCAAAGGATGAAATCAGTGTCGTGGAAAATTCAGAAGTCAGGATCGGTTTGAGAGCATCAGCTAGCTAAAGGGAAGACAGGGTAAGAGAGGATGAGACCGGTCCAGGAGAAGCCTGAAGACAGGTTTCCCCTAATCCACCGTTGTGCTTGGGACCAGCGTCTCCACCTTGTGTTTCCTTTCATTCCTCGCTCCTCGATATGCCTTTGGGATAGGAAGGTAAAGCAGAATTGCAAATGTTTTGTTGTGATTTCTTCAGAGAAGAATGTGTCGTGAATGCAAATATCTGTGTTCATATCCCCCATCCAGCCTTGTTTGGTTTTTTAAAATAAATTAATGAGGCTTAACAGTACTTTAATAACTAAAACTATGCTTTAAAGAATATATGTATTTACTTCTGGATTTTCCAACTGTTGTATGGGGCTGGATTGTATTCAGTATAAAATAAAGCATAAAATCTACTGAGAAATCTATTTGAATATATTTTCCAACATCTGACAATAACCATTGTCACCCTTTCAATTGCAGGGCAGGGGTTTGCATATTATCACCCATGTAACAGTATAAGAAAAAGAAAATTTAAGCTAATTTTCCAAGTCTGTCTTTTTATTCAAGGACTGGTATTTCTAGATGATTGGCTGACCTAATTCTATGTCTGCACATACAAAGAAAGAAACAAGGCAATATTCTAGATAACTCAGAACAAAATTAACTTTTGCCTCAATTATTCTCTTCATTTCAAGAGAAAAACTTTTAAGAGGTGAATTATGTGGACATACTTCACTTCTTCCCCAGACACTGCACAGGTTCAGGGAATGTGAATCTTATTTACACTTCCTCTTGCTGTGGTAATTCTTGTCTCTTTTGTGTAACTTCCATGGGAAGATTTTCAGGGAAAAACACGGGGAAAGCCGTCTCATAGTTGTATTCAAAAGACTGGCGACCCCCAGCTGCAACCAGCACACCCAGGATAAAACAAGTGTCTGTCTGCTGTGGGTCAGGTTGGGGTTCAAAAGCTTGTGACCAGAAAGCAACAGGTGGTGAAATGGCGCAGTCGGGAAGAATCGAGATTAATACTGTGCAGTTAGCGGGGTGTGACCTGGCCTCCGTCAGAGCTGCCATCCGTAACGTGCAAGGGTTTTTTTTCCTCCCAGGAACTCCTGCCATTGCACCCCATGACATGTGCGTGTGTGCACACACACACATGTGTACAGACACGTGTGTGCACCACTCCCAAGCCCAAGGGTGCGTTCTAAGTCCCATTGTCACAGTCAGCTGATTTTCAACTAAGCCAGCTTCACTGCAAGTCCTTACAAACCGGGGAGGGGTGGCGGGGGCAATGTATGTAACCTTAACAATATTTGTACCCCCATAATATGATGAAATAAAAAAAAAAGGAAAAGGAAAAACCTTGAGGCCCTGATCTTGCTCCAACCTCAGCCACTCTGCGGTCCTTAGCTGATGGGGATGTTAGCAGGTGCTGTGTAGGACTGTCAGGCCCCAGGCAGGAGCCCAGCTGCCCCTCATCCCTGAGGGCGGGACCCCTGAGGGGCTCT
The DNA here is from genome assembly GCA_008086735.1 of Cheirogaleus medius. Classification (NCBI taxonomy): domain Eukaryota; kingdom Metazoa; phylum Chordata; class Mammalia; order Primates; family Cheirogaleidae; genus Cheirogaleus; species Cheirogaleus medius. The sequence continues at coordinate 7,499,970 of VBSM01001124.1, read as the reverse complement.
TCCAGGCAAGCCACTCCGGGGCTGATCTCCTCTTTGAGGAGCCCCCACGGATGTGCTGCCGCATTATTGGAAATCAGCCCAACCCAAACTATCCCCCAATTTTAGTGAAAACCCATCTAGTCTTTTTCAAGTAATGTGGTAACAGAGAAAATCAAGTTTTATATATAGAAAAGACTCCTATTATCCCCACCAGGAATATGTGCACTTTCAGAGGAAGGAAGGGACAGAACTTTCCTCTCCCTCCTCGATACCGCCCTGTGTCTCCAAAAGGCCTTCCTCAAGAGCAAAAAGTGTTCCCAAGAGTAACCCTGACCCCACACCTGCTCACCCAGAGCAGCTTCAGAAAGTGAGGTAAGGAGGTCTTCCATGGACCACCATACACTCTCACCCTGTCTCTACTCACCTAAATTTGGGAGTAAATGGCAGCTAATCAGGGGTCCTTGCTTAGATATTGTTTAGATATTGGTCCAGTGTCATCATTCTGCAAATACTGTTTTATGTCTTTATGAATTTCCACATCAGTCTAAAATCGTATGTTATTTAAAAATACATCAGAATAGATTTGTCCTTTGTTGGTAGGTTTAAAAAATATAATAAGCAACAGAATCACGTGGTGAAAAACACAGTGCAAAGGAGGGTGTTAATCTCTGCCTGGGCATTAATTGGCTCTGCGGCTTTAGGTAAATCACTTTACTTCTCTGGACCTTCGTCTTTAAAATGAAGACACTGAATAGAGATCTAGCATCAGATTCATAACCTTCAGGAAGAGACAAAAAGGAACCGAGAATGAGTGAAACCAGACAGGGTTGTAAGGAAAAACGGCTTGATAGCAAAAACTGAAGACATTTATATTTAAAATTTTAAGGCCAAATAAAAAAGGTTGACAAATTCATTGCAAGGACCACCAAGGTGACCTTTTCACTAGAGTCTCTTTCTTGTTGCCATCAGATATTCTCATCTGAAAAAATAATGTTTTGGTGCATTTCTGACTTTATAGAAACCATCATAGTTTTCTTCAAAAGTTCCTGTGCCTGCTGAATTTCATAATATTTCAAATTCAAAATTTCATTATTTGTTATTACAATATTTGATTACACAAAAGCACTGTATTTCTCATTCCCCTGAATACCACCAACAAAGAATTTCTAGAAACAGTAAGTTACAGTGTTGTTCTCTAGGCTTACTCAAAAGAAAGATATTTATTTCTAGTGGGATTGGAGTCTGTCTAGACACTGACTTCCCAGCAGGGAGCTTGGACTTTCCACACATTTGTCCTGGCAGGACGTTTGGCATAGCCACTACACACTCTCCAGAATCCCCTTCAAAAGTCAGCCCTGACAAGGCCTAGCACCTTCTGCACCCATCATTGTCTACGTGTATGGAAAACGAATGTCTGGCATGGAGGATGGCAGAACGAACCAAAGAAAGAAAGATATAATTAAGTCTGAAGTACAAGTGGCATTTATGGCCACTTTTTCTGGAACGAGCCGGTAGCTAAACAATAGGTTTGTGAGTTAACTTCTTCCCAGTGATAGCTCATAGGCTACAGGTTCGCTCTGTGAGCAGAATAGTTCCTATAATCTAGATTTCTACCTGATTTTATTAAACTTCTCTTGCTATTCCTGTCTGTCATTTAAAATGCACGCTCCTATTCCCATCTCCACCTACAAAATATGTAGAAATGCACTATAGACTTTGAAATCTTAGAATAAGGGAACAGACAGGAATCCAAATATGGAACCCCCGTTGTCCTTGGGAAGGAAACTGCTCGCAGCTCTCTGACATGGCTGCTCAATGCAGCCACCGGGGAGCGTGGAGCTCTGCTGGTTGACCTAGGGGACCAGACAGAAGGATCTGTCTGTCTTTCTCCTAGGTAGGAGGGCTGGGTGACCAGAGGGAACAGAAGAACAGAAAAGGAGGAGAGAGCAGTCAAAGGTGGCCACAGGAGTCCAACACAGACAGTCACCAAGGCTGGGAAGACACACGGCACAAAACCTCCCAGGCTGGAGCAGCCCGGCACGCCTGGGCTCTGGGAGAGAACATCAGGGAGCTTCAGTGGCCCCGTTTGTTCCCACCCCCTTCGGTTTTTCTCCAGCACATTAAGTATATGCTAATCTCCATAAAAACTTCTGCTCAAGGACAGCTAAGAGCCATGTGTACCTTTGTCTTTCTCAGCACAGTTCAGTTGGGCTGCAGTTCTCAAAGCACCCATAAATACTAAGGGAAAATAAGGAGAAAACCGTTTCAGAGAACACAGCCAACATGTAAGTCAGTTCTCCAAATGACAGGTGTCAGGTCCTGCAGAAACCAACGGAAGTAGCAAAGAACTCTACTAGACCCCAAATTCTCCAGTCTGTGACAGGTGCCACTCCTTTGATTCATCATGGGATACACCCACACCATCTTGCTTCCCATCCATAGACGTGATCTGCCTAAATATCATCTCTAAGAAATGCAAAAAAAAAAAAAAGGAAAAGAAAAAAATCTAGCTCAGACCTAGATTCCCACACCTCCCCAATTCCAGTTTCCGATATCATGCCCACAACTGAGTTCCAGCTCGCCATGCCCCCACACCATGAATTCCATCCTAGTCCCGGTCATCAGCTATACACTCTTCTGGAAGTTTCTATGAAAAACTCAAATAAAGACCCCACCCATACGGATCAGGAAACTTCCTCTAAATCAAAATCACAATATGAAAATATGTAATGAGCATTACGCAGCAATTTTTAAATTTGGGTTACACAAGAACCATCTTGGGACTTCATAAATACAACCCCCTGAAACTCCCCACCCTGATCGTTCTGGTGCAACATGTCTGAAGTGGACCCTAAGGGGCAAGAGATCACCAGACCACACTTGGAGAAATATCTCAACAACCCAAGTCCCTCTGGGATCATTTTCTCTGTGAGGTTGAGACAAGGTAAGAGGAAGAGGGAGCCAGTGAGTTGAGGCAGAGGGTGGCAATAGGACAGTTTGAGAATTCCCAGCATATCAGATTCTCTCCGTGCTTCCAAATGTATGGGCCTAACATAAATCTCAAGAGGTTTCCATCCCAACAGTGAATGGAATGACACAGAGGTCTGCAAGCTGGGTGGGCAGCAGTCAGCTGAACACAGACCCGGACATATTTATGTATTGCTTTAAAATCTGGAGTAGCTGCTTTGCATTTCCTAGTCCACTTTGTGTTCGCATGCTTGCCCGCCTAGCTGCTGCACTGTTCTGTGAATCTTGTGAGACCCTCCCTCCAAGGTGACTACTGAAGGCCTGATACTATGAGGAAATGCCCAGAGAAATTTGAGGTCATGGTCTTAAAGGCAGGCAGAGTAGGAAAAGCAGCAAGCGGGTGATGCACCGATGCATCCACTGGGCCACACACAACTAGCCCTGGGCTCGCAGGCACTTGGCTGCTCAGCCTTCCCATAGGGCTACCTGATTAGGTCAATTCCAGGTGCCTGCCCCAGGGCAAGCAGGTGTGTGATGGAGACACACGGGAGCGTGCACTTGCACGCTGCTCCCCACTTCGGGTGCTAGATACTGCTCAGATGCTTTGTGCTCCACTTGCTCCACCTGCAAGTGGACAGAGCTCTGAGTGGGCAGAGCGCCTGAGCAGGTGTTCGTGGCGGCCATTCTGAGGATGGCTCCCTTGTGAGGGAAATGGTTCATTTCCTGCCATCTGGTATCCCAGAGCACAGAGTGAGTGGGAGGCACTGTGATGACCATGCACCTTCAGGAGAGGTTAGGGGAACAGGGAAGGAGAACAAGCTTACATGAGTGAGTCGGGTCCTTGAGGTTCACTAAACGCAGCCTCCTTGCACTGGCTGAGCACTGAGGACTACGGGGCAGACGCAGGCACTCTCCTCCCCAGCTGGCTGTAGGACGGTGGGAGGGCTGTGCACAGCTGCGGCTGCAGCTCCGTCTGTGCTCCCACTCCTGGAGTGCCTGCTCACCTCCTCTGCTCTCCTCCTCATCCTACCTGCAGGACCTCCCGGGGGACTAGCATGCTCCTCACTCCAACATGAGCAAACTGAAGTGCAGAAAAGGTGGACAATTTGCCAGGCTGCTTGCTGCTAAGCAGATAAGTCAGTGTCCCAGCCTGGGTCCGTGGGACTCCAAAACCCATACATTTCCTACTAGGACAGTCGTTCACAAGCTTTTTGTGATCAGGATCCCTTTTCATTCTCAAAGATTATTAAGGACCCAAAAGGCCTTTGTTTGTGTATATATATACATATATGTATTTACCATATTAGAAATTAAAACATAAAAATTTTAAATATACATTTATTAATCCGTTCAAAATAACAATAAAATTAGCCTTACATGTTAACAGAAGTGATCTAGCTTCTAAAAAATAATTTGACTGTTGAAAACAAAGGGAATAACGAGTATGACATTGCTTTGTATTTTTATAAATCTTTTTCACGTCTGGCTAATAACAGAAGATTCTTGTATCTATTTCTGTATTCAATCTGTTGTGATGGCATCACACAGCCTCTAAAAATCTCCAGTGGGTAAGTCATGAGAAAAAATGTCTTAGAATTATCATGAAAACAATTTCTACCTCGAAGTCCCCTTGGAAGGGTGTCTGGGACTCCGGAGGTCTGCTGACCACACTTTGAGAACCGCTGCACCACGGCATGTTCCCCTGAGTGGAGGGGGCGGTTGGGTCTGCAGTGTGCAGCCCCGGCTGAGTTTGCTCTGGAAGCAGCTTCACTGATGCAGGCCAGACACATGGGACGTGAGCCACCGTGCAGGTGGGTCCTAGTAACATCGGTTATGGAACTCAGGATTGAGGTTTCCTCTAAGGATAGGATGGTTTCTCATTTGCCAATGTGAAAACGCAAGAGTGACTCTGCCACTCTCGTGGTGCCCATCAGGCTGCATTTCTTAGAAACTGGGGTTACTACTCCCTGGGAGGCCACACACAGATCCTTCCCCACCAGACCTGACCCTGCCACAAGCCCCATCTTTTGAGTATCAATCTCTTCAGCTCATGTTCAAAATGATTAGAGGCTTTTACTATGATTCAAAGTGCTGCTTTTAATTTTCACTATAAAAATATAGACCTTTATGTGTCGACAGTGGGCATTCCCTACCTTTGTTCTTCTGTGGGGTTGAGCAGAGTCAGGGTAGCATTTGAGATAATGACTGTCATCAAAGTGACTATTCCAGCAAGAGAAGCAGATGGGGCCAGGGCCAGGTGCACAAGCTGGAACCAAATGGATGGAGATGAGAACCTGGCCGGAAATGCACAGGACATGGGAAGGGGGGCTGGAGCCACAGGCCTGAGTCGGGCTGCTGAACGCTGGTCAGGAAAACAGATCCTGCCGCCTCCGCCCAAGGTCAGGAGCATCACGAGTCAGAATCACAAGGAGCAGGCAGGCCTCGGTTCCCATCCTAGGACACTCCCTGCGAGCCTCTTGGATCGCAGCAGGATCCCGGTTGCTGGTTACTCCACCTAGACACCGTTCTGTCCCTGCAGAATATATCTAACATCATTTCTATGATAGAGTATTTGTACTTACTTAACTCTGACAGTAGTTAATTTTTGTTGACTTTTAAAAATAATATGTCATGTCAGCTTCAAGCATCTACGGAATATACATCTTATTTGAACTACAGTTTTCATTAACTTTGTAAATTTTGTCCTCAGAGTCAACAATGATCTCAATTGATTGCTTGGGTTTTTAAATATTAATAGTTTTTCTAACTTTTTTACATTGTCTCACTTTTCAGGTAGGCTACTTCTGTGGGAAGGGTCTATAATTTTAGTAAGATAAGTAAATTAGAAGTAGCTTGTTCAAACTTGCCTTTTGGGCAACTGTCAGTGAAGGACAAATAAAAAATAAGTAGGCTTACCTTTAGAAATGTGTCATCTGATAGCAGACAAGCATTAGCCCTTTGGCAGTCAGCCATAATTTTACGGCCAGCAATTCAACAACAAAAAGGTTGCGGTTCCATTTGTCTCATCCCTGCGTTAATCGGTCAAGTCTTACGGGGCATCCGCTGTCGGCGAGGGAAGGCGAGCCTGCCTGCGGAGACAGCCCAGCCTGCTTCTGAGGGCTCAACAATGCTCCGGCAGAACTTCCGCGAGCTATCTCCCTGCCCCAACAACTGTCTTCTATCATCCTTTCTTCCTCCTTTTCTTTTCCTCCCTCTCTCCCTCGTTCATTCAATCAACATTTAGTAAGCACCTTTAGCAGTTAGGAAGTCTGCTTTTCTCCCAGTGAAAAGCTTTACGGTGTTGCCTGCTGAGACCTGGCAAGTATCACATCTCAGCAGTTCATATGATGCCCAGGGCACCCCTGGCTTCACCCCCTCCAGCTGGACCCCAACATCGGCCCTTTATTACTGACTCTTCTGAGACTCCTTTATGCCCTCGACCTGCGTGCTACAGCCTTGGGGAAAGAGGAAAGCAGAGAAAAGGTCCAGGAGTCGTTTCCGAAAGAGTAATATGCTGAAATAAAAAAGAAAAGAAAAACCCAAAAAAATGAAAATAAAAAAAGAAATAAAAATAAATAAATAAAAAAGAAAAGAAAGAACATATATAATTTTATTGCCTTAAACTGTTTTACAGTGTCCTCATATCCTCAAAATACTAACACTCTGTTTCTCTTGGTACCTATTAACATTGGGAAGGTTATATTGCGTGTGTGTGTGTGTGTAGATAGATATAGATAACAGATAAGAAAGATATGATTGATAGTTATGGTAGATAATATATAATAGTAAATAGAGAAGATAGCTAGATAACCACATGACACATAGAATCACTAAATTTTATGACAAGAATTCTTAGAGTACAATCCCTTTGTCCCTCAATAAGGGATCAGAGAATTAACCTGAAGTCTTATTTAGCAACCGTGATCAGCAGCAAACCTGGTCAAATGCCCCTATATGTTTAACTCCACTCGTGCCTTGTGTATTTGGGGGCAGCAATGGCATCATTTCCCCGGGAACTTCCAGTCTGAAAATAGAACAAGTAAACAAACATCTATTTTCATGTTAACTACAGAAATGCCCTTCTGTCCATTTATCTTCCTAATCCACTTACTTTAATTTCTGTGATCTATACGTATCAAGTTCAACAGTTCAAATGCCTGAACCTGCTCAGTCTAAGCATGCTCCATTCCTTAATGGGAGGGCTTTGACCAAAGCTGTGGCTATATATATACAGCTCTGATTCCTGCTTGTCTTGCTGGCTGCTTTTTGTAGAGGAGAAAAAGAAAATAGATATCTAGGGGCTGAGAGAAGCACAACGATTCTTGCCGAGGCATTCACCTGCCCATCACAGTGGATGTACAAACTGTGTTTGGATTCCACTTCACTCACCGAGTGTATTAATGTTAGCTCCTACCTGACAACGTGACAGGCACAGATTACGTCTTTGATGCTGCGTTGTTCCGCGGCTTTATGTGATTTGACATCTTTGCAAAATGCCTGTCTTGCCACAACGAAAAAAACATCTGGTACAATTTGTGCAAGAATTTGATGCCTTAATACACCTGATGATTTAGACATTCTTTTGAAGTGCTTCTCTGCTCGTGAGAATAAGGAGCAGTTTGCCTGAGACACCAGTGCTTTCCCAGCTCTCTTCTTGCCCGTCGGACCAGAGGGGAAACCCTCTCATCTTCTGTGGAAGTCAGGCCATCGGTATTGTCAGGGTTGCATTGGACAGGTGTAGCAAAGAATCAGGCCTGACATTCAGGACGGGCAAGCTGAGAGAGGGGCCAGAGGACGGACAAGGAAACCTAACAGCAGTAGACAGGGAAGCCATTACCCACACTGGGACTTGCTCCTGAAAGAGTTTCAATTATAGCGATGATGGCTACCATCAGCATAGCTAGCTGCCCTTCATTGTTTGCTTCCTCAAATCATAAATAACCCCATCACCTTTTTTATGATGAGGAGAGCCAGGGAGGCCGGCGTGAGATGCTGTCCGGTGTACAGCAACAGGTTGAGAGGGAACAGCATTCTAACTCACCACGTGTGTGGTATGTGACCCGAGCAGGGCTCGGCGGGCCCTGATCACCTGGTGAGGAGTCCGCAGACCTGTGGATAGTTGTCATTCTTGATGCTCTTCAGTCCCCACATCCCTTTACTATTCCAGACTCCAGGTAGCCAGCAGAAGGAGGTGAGTTTGGAACACACTTAGTCTAAAAAGAGTCTGGTCTGCACAAAATGGAGTCGTTTTACAATCACAGTTTCACTGCTGCCGCTTTGGTGGCATGTTCAGAGGGCTCCATTAAACAAGAATGTGCTCGAGGGAAATAGACTCCAGGGTGCCCCGGCTGACTTCCTTCTTTCTAAGTGAGCCCTTCCGTCTGCGCGCAGAGCTGACCAGCATCTGGACTGCGCAGCAACTCTCAGAATCCTCAGAGCCGTGTGATTCTGAGTTGTAAGTAAAACAAATGTGGCTTTTACACTTTTAACCAGTTTTCAATTGATCCATTGACCCTTGGCTCAGCGGTGAGATGTCTGTGTTCCTTCAGCCTCGGAGTATTACAACATCTGATCCAAGGCATGGCTTTGGAGAAGAGTGATTTGACAGTAATAAAACTTGTACGATTTATATAACTATTAATAATATGACAGTGAAGGAAATCCAGAAATTAATGCAAAAGTTTAACTGATTTACCAATGCAGCTGCAGTTATCGAAATCTAAGTGCCTAACTGCATCTTTTCTTCCAGCCTCTCAATTCAGTGTCAGAAATAATGATTAAAAATAATAGTCCCCACCACGTCTCAGCATTACCTGTACAGACACCATGCTCAGGGCTGCACTAAAAGGCACGTGCTGTTCCCATCTCATTCATTGCACAGATGAGACTGGGCCCCCTGCCCACTGCCCACCATCCCACAGATCATATATAGAAATACATACACCCACCTGATAGATAGGTCTGCCTGGCCCCAGGTCTTACCAAGGTCTTACCTACTTTCTGCTCTCCTGCCAAGGAGCCTTCACACAGAATTCTGCATGTGGGCCAATAAGCACTTGATTCCAGCTCTCTTTTGTGAGCTCTGTGATTTAGGGCAAATTATTTGATGCTTCTGAGACTCATTTGCCCCAGCTGTAAATGAGGAACAATCACACCTACTTATTGTTGTAAAGGTCAGTGGGGAGCACAAGTGTCTATCATGTTACCTGGTAAGTGATACTCAGTGTCTATTACAGGAATGAAGGAGAGAATGCGTGAAAAAGTGAGACCCTGATTCATTTTACTTCTTTATTAGAGTCAGTAAATATAAAGGGCAGGAAGGAAGACGGGGAATCATCGTTAACTCAAATATTCAATAGGTACATTGTTGGAATTATCCAATAGTTTATAGGGATTCTTAGTAGAAAAGGATTCACATGTTTCTGTCCTTGTCCATGTCTAAAATCCTGGAACCAGGAAACCAGAAAGATGACAAAGGACATTTATTCTTCTCTTGGCTTCTTTGGCCAGCAAACACCATCATCACTCACCAAGGGATTCTGCGAGGTCCCAAGGCAGCTGCAGAACTCCAGCCAAACAACCTCCATGCCACAGGGCGCCTGGGATGCTGGCAAGCAGTTGGAGGGAGGCACCCGCCCCACACCGACCATGGTCAGGAAGGACCACAGGAGGCCAGTATCATGGAGAGAACTTGGGTTTTTAAAATGTGTTCACGTTCTGATCAGGGGACAGAGGAGTTTCCAGTGGAAGGGGAAAATTGTCAGGACTCAGGCTGAGCTTTTGATACTCATCCCCATAAATTATCATCCTGTGGAGGGAGGAGAAAGAAATCCAGGCGTCTTGGGCCGGGTGCGGTGGCTCACACCTGTAATCCTAGCACTTTGGGAGGCTGAGGTAGGAGAATCGCTTGAGGCCAGGAGTTCGAGACTAACATGAGCAAGATCGAGACCACATCTCTTCAAAAAATAGAAAAATTAGCTAGGCATGGTGGTGTGCACCTGTAATCCCAACTACTCAGGAGGCTGAGGGAGGCAGGTTGCTTCAGCCCAGGAATTTGAAATTGCAGTGAGCTATGATGAGGTCACTGCACTCCAGCCAATCCACGCATTTGATTATAGAGTTACAGTGGTCACTAAAGCAATTTTCAATACCCCACCTGAGAATTACAGACTTAGAAGAGCTTCAGTGTCTTCTGTAGGCCCCATTATCCACAGCTGCTCTCCCTAGTGTGAGGGACCCTGCCATGCATTCGTGGGTCTGATAAACTAAGAGGCAGCTACTCCCAGAGTGGAACAGGGTGGGGCTTCAGGTCAAAAATACTGGGCTCAACACCCCACACCACCACACACCTGCTTCCTGTGTCACCCCAGGGGAGTTTCTGAGCCTCTCTGAGACTCAGTTTCCCTTTTTGCAATATGTTTTAAAATGCCCACCTCCAGGGTTCTTATGAGGACTGAGTAAGATGACATTCATGGAAATCTGGGTCCCAGTAGATGCTCAAGAAATAGACTGTCCCTAAGGAGATCAAGCACTGCGAAGGCTGCTTTCTTCTTGTTAAATATTTCAGTTAAAAGGTCTCATTGAATTTTGTTCCATATAGGGATTTTTGCTTTTATTTTTGCTTTTACACTTTCAAACAGGAGTATCATTGTGTCCATTCTTTCATGAGAGACAAAACACAGGCCAAGAGAGGCCTCTGTGGGACCTTGAAACTAGGGCAACTGCCCCCATTTTGTGATGTATTTATTCGTGCTGTCCATGTGTCACTAACCTGAAGACACGATACCTCCTTCAAAAGTATCCCCACTGCTTACCCAGATTAGTGGCTTAGGAAGTGAAGGTATGAATGAGGAGTTGCTTCAGTAACAAAGATAGAGCTCAATCATATTTCTGGTCCGTATTACATCAGCACAGGGAGAGAGCAGGTAATTAGTAGAAAAAAGATGAGAGGTACAAAACAAGAGCCTTCAGGTAAGGTGAAAGAAACATTTTTTGAGAGCCAAGTGTGTACCACAAACTCTTTTATTCCATTGCTCCTTCCAGCAACCCTTGGAAGTTAATATCATTGTACTGATTTGTCTTCCAATAAGAATGTTGCCCAGAGAAGTAGAATAATTTGCCCAAACTTACACTACTAGGAAATGGCAGACCCAGGCCACACAGGAAGAGAAAGCATGATGCCATGAAAAAATGCTGGCTCAGAAGTTAGGATCCCTGGCTTTGTCACTCACTAATTTGGCATCACCTCTCAAGACATGGCCCAGGGAACTGAAGCAGGATGAGGAAGACTAGGTGTGGGGGCAGGACCCAGGAACAGGCCACCCCACCCCCAGTGGGGTGGTGCAGACCTCGAAAGAGCAAACACAACCACAAGAGGGGCCAGAAGTCCAGAGTATCAGGCAGAAGAGCTTCTGGACTACACGGACACAGTGGTCCTAGAAGGGCCCCGAGGTCTCCCGGCAGGTGGGCAAGGTAGGCAGCCAAGAACAGCAATCCAAGCTCATAGAAGGCGGCAGGGCCCCAGGCACTGGCTAGAGCTCAAAGAAAGCCACAGCATCAGGAGAGGACCAGACAGGGGTCCAAGAGGTACTAAGGCAACAGAAACAAGGTAGATAGATGCTCAGTGACCAAACCTAGGAGCACAGGGGACCAGTCCCCAGGAACCAGGCTGGAGCTGTGTGTAAAACCTGTGTCAGAAAAACACTGCGGGCCTAGCAAGCAGCAAGAGTGACCTTCCTGCTTGAGTTCTGCATTAGAGTTTCTTAATTCTCTCCTGCCTGAGTCAGGTTTCCCCCCAAGGAGTGGGACTGAGCCTGTGGGTGGGGTGAGAAGAAATTTCAACTGCGGGAGCTGCAGGCTTTACGGGGACATCTTGACATTTCTGACCCCAGGACTTTAGGTGAATCATTTAGCCAGAATGAGCTGTAGTCAGTAAAAAGAAGAGGTGGAACATGGTGATTTCAACAGTAGCTTGTTGTAAGAATCTCTAAGAGGCACATCAAGGAGAACAGATATTAAAATGAGATTTCTCTGGAGAAGTCAACAAAACATGAAACAAAAAACTTTTTTGAAGCTGCCTACCTTACATTATTTAATTTTAGGAAAACCTTTAACTTTGACTTGCTCATTTATAAATTGGGGATAAAGAAAAGAGTTATTTAGGTATGCTAAAGTTTAAACTAAATAAAGCACTCCTGTGCTTAGATGGCATATATAACAAACACAGAAAATAATAAATCTGTCGCCCTAGGAGCACTTTAAAAAAAATCTATAGGAGAAGAAGAAATAGCTTCTGTTCAATTCCGAAACAGCCAGAAAGAACAGGGGTAAGGAAATTCTGATGGCTGCGAAGTAGAGGAAGCACAGCTGCAGAAGAAACTAAAACTTAAATACTGTTGCTGCAGCAGCTCTTCTGTCTTTAATCTCTCTAATTGACTGCTCCCAGGGATGCTGAAACACATCTTCATCTGTCTGAAATAAATTGTGTTCAACAGTCTGACTGGAGCTGGAGATGATAGAGAATTGTTTTATTTCTATCTGCCATGGCTACTGATTCCTCTCTGTCATTTGCCTTTAAAAAAAAAAATAAAAAAGCTTTTTGAAATGGAGATGGTAACTGCTCTCCCTTTCTTGAAAAATGCCCACCCTCTTTACCCTCCCTCGCTCCCACTGCCTCCCTCAGCCACCCCTTCCCGAAGCCCCTCCGCTGCTCGGGTGCAGGGGCTTGGATCTGTCCGTGTCTGTCCCCTCCTCCTCCGCTGCCTCCCATGTCCATCGACCCACTCTGGCGACTCTCCAGGCGTCTCTGCACCGGTGACTGCGGCCCTGATCTCTCCCTGGACTACGAGCCCCCATCGGGCAACCCGGCACATTTCCACCCAGGTGACCTGCGGGAGTCTCACACGTGTGCGAGATCTGAGTCTATAACTGGGTTATCCTCACCCTTAAGCAGCTCCCACAGTCTCTCTTTCTTGACCGGAGGCTCCACCAGCCTCTCCGCTACCCAAGCTGGCAGCCAGGGCTCTGTGTGAACGCGCCGCTCTTCCCCCATGCGTGTGAGCTGTCACCAGGCCTCGAACCAGCACGTCTCCGCTGCCCGTACACCCATCCCCACCTGCCCCTGCCCGCCTCTCACCTGGACCCTGACTCTGAATTCTCTGGCCTGAATCCTCCTCCTAACGTCCAGGTTTCCTCTCTGAAACACAGGTGGTTCGTGGGACTCTTCTCTAAAATTTAAAATTCATTTCTAGAGTCTGCAGAATAAAATCCACACACCTTGGTTTGGATTCCAAACCATTCATGACTTGGCTGCAAACTGTATTCCAGGCTTTTCTTCCAGCCTGGGCCTCCAGGGCGCGAACGCTGCAGGCATGCGCACTAGTCCTTGCCGAGACAGAGCATGTGCCCCAGGGCCTTGGGTCTTTGCCTGTGACCCGCTCGGGCCCCAGCCAGGAAGGCCTCTCACCTCTCACGTGCCCCGACCTAGAACAAACTTCCTCTCCCTTGAGCTTCTGCATCGCATTGCTTTTACGGCTATTGAATAATTATTTAACTTTGTCCTGTAGCGATGTTAGTACCAGGAGGCTGGAAGTTCCTTGGGCGCTGGGTGGTGGTTGAGGGAGCGGGCCCTGCGGAAGGACCCCGGGACTAAGAACCTGAGTCCACCACCAGCGAGCCCCGGTTCTTGGGCAAGCACCGAATCCCTCAGGCTTCACTTTCCTGACATGTGAGATGAGGATCATGACTGCCCCCACCTCACCAAATCCTTGTGGGGATTGAATGTCATAGTATTAATACATGCACAGTGCTTAGCACACACCCTGGCCCGTAATACATGCTCAGTAAGTCCGAGCTTTGATTTTTAAGAATTATTATTCCTCAATAGTCAACAAGCACTCAGTGAGTTTTCAGAATTAAATTCTTCTGAGAAAACGTTAAATCCGGGGACTCAGGATCACAGGCAGAAAATCTAAGAATGATTTGAGGTTGAAATGTTTCTGTCTGTCTCACATCGATGCCCAAAGAGCAAAATGGAAAAGCGGATGTGAGACCAAAGACCCACGCCCGCTGGTTCTGTGGGAATGAGGTCAACCTCCCGAAGGGGGTCGCATTCTCGTCCCCTTTCCTGACAATCAGTGTCTGTCCTCAAGCTGAGTGAAATGGAATCTGACAGAGTGCCTTCGCCCCTTCGCCGAGGTAGTGAAGTGGCCCAGGTGCAGTAATAATCGGTCGCAGTGGGCGCCCAGTCCCTCAGGCCTGGAACCTCCTGGCAGGGCTCGGGCTGCGGTCGTCCATGAAGGACGGTGACAAGACATCCTGTCAGCTAATGGACACCTAAGTGCTTTCCTGAAAAGCCCGCTTCCCTTGAAGATGCTCATGTGAGGAGATTCACATTTAGTCTCCCAAAAGCCAGATGTGAGACTGTTCAGAGAAGCATTGTATCACATTTTAACCTCTTTAGGACAGTCAAAAATTTCAGAGTGTGCCATACTGTAGGAAATTTCCATGTACAACTCCCTGGACTAGTCACTGAGGGAAAGAAGAAAAGAAACAGAAGTGAGTGTGGGTGGTTTGTGGACTGAGCCCTGAGCCGGCTTTCTATCAAGCCCTGGCACTCACGGATCAGCCTTGAAAATGTGAACTCGCTTGTCTGTAAAATTGAGGCGGAAAGGGGAAGCAACATGACTCCTCAAGTTCTTTCAGCCACAAAGTTGTGATTCTATAAGCCGTGATACTAGTTCATAGTTCTCAGATAAGGGGAAAATACAGCTTCTCTTATTTAAAAACAAATTGCAAAACCCTTGAAGTTATCATGACAGAGTCAAGACTTACAATCCAGGGTCCTGACTCCCAGTCCAGTGTTCATTGATTTACCATATTTGTAGCAGATGCCATAGCTTGCTCAATGCACACATCCCTTCCTGCAACCACATGAGGCCGAATGACACAGGCAAGATCCAAACATCTTAAAACCCTAAAAAAATTGATTTATAAAAAGATATTTGAAACAAAGTGTCATTGAATGCCTTCTCACCAGTCACCCTGATTTGAATCAGAGACTCTCTGTTCCGGCAGCACCAAGCGTGTTAAGAACAGGACAAGACAGGGAGCTGCCCTTGCATTTCTGTTCCCACCACGCATGTGCAGTTCCTGAGAACCTGCCGGAAGTTGGCAAAACAAATGATTTCCTGCCACTTCTGATGAACTACTGAGGAAAGAGAATCATTTGTCCTTTAAGTGTCCTGGGAGGCAAAGAAGAAATTTCTGAAGCTGTCCAATGTGGCTTCGATGAGAAAGTAATTAAAGTCACCAGCAGAACGATCCTAATGTTTGAGTCAGATAACAATGTCACTGACAGCAACTTTCCTTGCTGAAGGGCGGGGCTCAGAAGACAAATGAAACCTGATTTACCCTGACTACTATTTTATCGACAATTCCCATTTGTTCAGTTAGTAATATTTAGTCCAAAATTGTACCTATATGACAATGTTTTACCTATTGTTTTCTCTTTTCTGTGAGATGAAATGAATACAAATCAGTTGCTATATTGATCCTATGACAATGACATACCTTCTTTTCCTATGACAATCTTTACTCAAAGTTTCTTTCCCTTATTACTTCCTTATTGATGGCAGCAAAAGAGCATCCTTTAAATGTCCTTTAATATATACAAATTTCTTTTGAATCTCTGGTTCTGTTTAAGTCCTTTAAAACTCAGTCTGATTTTCTCAATGTAAATAATAACCAGTGAGACACGCTGTGCTGTACAAGTGTATCTCAAGCTCACAGGTCCGACTTCATCAACTCAGTCTCACAGTCTTCCTTGCCCTCTTATACCAATTATATTTTATATTAAAAGATAGCAATAACAAACTATATGGGAAAAGAATATAGGAGTATGATTTTAAGTAAAAATATCACTTTGCTGCTAATTAGTAACAGCCTGTGCATTGCTGATGAAGACAATCTTATTTTCTATAGACTTTCAAATGATTATGTACTTATTTTTACATAAACTGTATCCTTTTGATAGTAGAAATATAGATTATGCTTTGATTTATGATCACATTATAACTTTCCTTCACTGTAAAGAAGTAATGAAGCCAAGCCATTTATTCGAGGTTTAGTTGTGTCTTCTATAGTAAGAAAGGGAAACTTCAAGCAGAGATTATGCTTGAAAGTGAGTTATTAATATATTAAAATGTGTGAAGAATCAAGGGAAATGATTAGCAGATCAAATAGAGGCCTTTTCTAACTAACATCAACTTATCCAGCTGTTCCTTGGCCATTAAAGGACCTTATTCACATATTTACTAGTCAGATATTTAGTCAGCATTTGCTACTTGCAAGGCTCATTTCGGGAACGTAGAGGAATTCAAAATTAATAGCAGTGAGTTTCTATTCTCCAGAAGTTTGTAGATTAGCAGAAGAAATGACATACATCTGTAATATAGATTAAAACATGGTGAATACCATGAGAAAATGTGTTAACATTTTATTGCAAAGGACAAGGGACCAGGAATGCAATTAGAGTTTAGCATAGGGAAAGCTTTGCATCTTGATTGTTATATAAATTATCTATTGCTATTTAACAAAATTATTCCAAAACTTAGTGACTTCAAACAACAAATATTTATTAGCTCACAGTTTCTGTTGCACAGGAATCTGGGCATGGCTGAGCTGGGTTCCTCTGTCTCAAGGCCTCTCATGGGGCTTCAGTCAAGCTGTCAGCTGTGGCCACAGTCCTCATCTGAAATTTCAAGTGGTGGGGAAGAGAGGATCTGCTTCCGAACTCGCTAATGTGCTTATTGGCCAATCTCAGTGCCTTGTCCCATGGGCTTCTACATAGGGCTGCCGCATGGTGTGATAGCTGGCTTCCTCCATGGCAAGTGGTCTAAGAGAGAGCACCCAATAAAATGGAAGCCACAGATATATATGATATATACATATATATCATACATATGTGATCTCAGGTGCACCATATTCTCTTTAAGTCCAGCCCACGCTCAAGGAAAGGGTATTATGCAAGTACATAAAGACCAGGAGGCAGGGATCACTGGAGACCATTTAAAAGGCTGATGACCACAAATGTAATTTTTTTCCTATTTAAATGCTAAGATAGAACAAGATTCACTGTTATGCCTAGAGTCGTCTATGCAATTTTCCAAACCCATCTTGAACCAAAAGTCTAATGTGAATGCTGGGAAGAGGATAAAAGTGCTGTGTGTCTCTTCCTCTGTCTTCTATATTTTATTAAGGAATAATAATTTTTTTCCAGCCATCTCAAAGTAGGTGGTAGAAAGTAGTGTGCTGTTGAAGTGGCTCCAGGACAGAGACCTAGGTGTGCAGGAGAGCTGTGTACATCTACTGTCCTTGTTGCTCGTGCAGAACATTTAGTCCTGTCGAAACAGGCAGAGCACATCTCCCATCATTAACAATAGTCTGTGATCACACAGAGGAAGGAACTGAAATCTTAAAGACAGCCTGACAAAGAAATGTCAGACAATATGTACCGCCTTTTCAAAGTCATGATCTTATTTGAGATTATTTAGATCAGGAGTCAGGGGAAAGTTTTACTCCTCAGAGTTTCTGATTATCCTGGTAAGTTTCTGTGAGACAGAGAGGGCAAAACCACCACACCTGGACAGGGGAGTGTCAGGACTAGACATTGGCAGAGGCTAGAAAAAAAGAATATATTAATAGGTCACAAAAAGCCCATAGCTGTAAAAAGGAATGATTACATCAGAAACTAAATGCATAACAGCTGAGTTATCTTCATGTAATGTAGGGAAAGAGAAATCCCTTGAACCTTTCCTTGCATTCAGCAAGCATTTACTGAGTTCCTGTTGTGGGCTGGGTGCTGAGTTCATGGATAAAGAAGAAGAAAAATAATCTGAATATATGACGATAAATTATTGCCACAGGAAACCAGTGTTCCAATTTATTTCACAAACCATTAGTCTCCTTCAAAAGCTACTATTGCAGAAGAATTCATGGTCTACATTATTTTTATTTTCTACTTTTCAAACAATTAAAACCTCCTTAGAAAATGATTTTAAGGACAGGGTGATTATACAGTGAAAAATGCATAGATTATATGGTCAGAGAAACGTAGATCATAGTCTTTCAAGTTAAAAACTGTGGACTTGGGTATAAGGCTTAAATCCATAGAGTTATAAGAATTAAATGATATATCTCTTGAAAATCTTCTACTGTGGTACCTGTCATAGAGTAGCCATAAGTAAATGGAAGCCATCATTATTAATAATAGTCACACTGATAATAACCATGATAACCTGTTAGCTTAGAGTAATGGCAGAACTGAAGCTACTGTGGGAGAAACAAAGTGATTTTGTCTTTAAGAGCAAGCATAGCACTAAGCAATATGAGGTTATGTTTCCACTCCCACCCTAATTTTTAAATTTCTCATTAAAGGCCTGGTCCACAGCCCTGCAAGTTAAATGAACATGTAGAAGTAGGAGAGCTCTCTAAAGGGAGATAGCAGAAGTGATTAAAGGGCTGGAAAATGGGGCAATGAGAAAAGCCCACAAGAAATGAAGCTATAGAGTGTGGAAGAGAGAAAACAAAGAAGAAAAGAGAGAAAATGAAGGTTTCTAACTTGGGCTATATAAGAGATAGCTGTCATTCATTTCATTTAGGTGATATTACAGAAGAAATGTTTGGATTAGCATAGGAAGTTTCAGGATCTCTTGCAAACATTTTACCTGTGAGTTTGAATTATGTGCTCACTGCCACTTTACCAATTTCTTACCTTGTATGAACCACAGCTTCGCAATCTCATTTGCTGGAATAATGGTGACTGCAGGGTGCTCAAGGATCTGGCTGGATGTTATTTGGCTGAGATTAATTTTGTTTACAGAAAGTCAGTCGACATCAATGTGCTGGAGGTGATCTGCAGCAGATTGTTCTGGGCAGCAGGAAGAGCTTGGCCTACTGCAGGAGGCCAGCATGACTGGAGGACCATGAGCAAGGGGTGACAAGAAGAGGATGATGTCAGGGCACAGCGGCCAGGGCCTGCCAGGCAACTTGCTTCCATCAGTTGCTTTTAGCAATATTATATCTGGCAAAATGTTTTCCATCCCATTGTTTATAGCCAAAAATATATTTTACTTTATAGAGCAGCGATTCACAACCTGGTCTGCACATTAGAATCACCTGTGGGCGGTGATCACATCAGAACCTCTGGGGGTGGGATCCAGGCAGAAGCTTTAAAGCTCCCTCGGGGGTTCAGTGAGCAGCCAAGGCTGAGAACCGCTGCTGTCCAGGGTAACAGTGAGGCTTCCATGAAAGAACTCCACAAATGAACTCGAGTTTCCCTGTCCCCGAAATACAGCTTTTAGGAGTCAAGTGGACTTTCCCAAGTGGGCAGTTTGAGGATGGACTAGATGATGCTTTTCAGTCCATTCTGTGCCCAGCACATGGGTTTATGTCGGATGTTTTTTTTTTTTTTCTTCACAGGCTATCTAAATGGCCAAACATTTCATAATTTGGTTAATTCAGTTCACAGATCAATCCATTCAAACGGATACTGTCAACTCTGATGTTCTCTGGTACGATATAGACAAAAACAATTGCTTAGAGGCTTATAGTTGCTTAGATTTTTCTGTTTTTGAATTTTGGATAGCATGCAGGTTATAGATTAGAGGCCAGGGGAGAAAACCAATTTATTACAAACTGGTCATCACACTAATAGACTGATAGCACGTGAAATTTCTAGAAAGCAATAGCTATAGGGTATTGTGATTTTGTTTGACAAAGGTAAACAGACATACCTGAATTCAATTTAAAAATGTTGCTTTTCATCTTTAATTTCTTGTTTTTATTTTCTGTTCAGAGGCATTACTGTTACCTGTTAACCACACCACAAATATTCATTGAATATCTTTTAAGAGCAGACTATAGAAGAAGTGTAGTCCTGTGTGGGACCTAGTGTAATCTAGCTGGAGAGCTAATAATTATGGCTATCTGCAAGGCGGACACTGGATGGAATAGGTGGTATTAGCTATAAGAAACAAGGCATTATTTCTATTTTGGGAGCCCATGCAAGGCGTCAAGGTGGATCCCCTGAGGAAGAGACTGGGATTTGGGTGCAGAAGGTTTATTGGGGTGTGCTCTTCAGGAACGACACTGTGGGGGGAGGTCCTGTCACTAAGGCCAGGGACTAAGGTCTTCCGTCCCTGCCAGCAGAGCCACTGGTCTGAATACAGGCTGCCCTCTCGGGCGAGGCAGCACCCTACAGAGGACAATGCCTGGAGACGATTCAGCTGAGAGCCATCAGCATCTCAAACCTGACACGGGCTCCTGATAGCTCCCTCCAAGCCTGTCAGTTTTCACACTTTCCCATCTCAGTTAATGGCAAATCCATTCGTCCAGTTGTTCAGGCTAAAAGCCTTTCTGCTGTCCTTGACTCCTCTCTGTATTTTTTACATGCACATCTCTTCCATCAGCAAATCCTGTTGGTTTTAACTTAAAAATAGATCCAGAATTCAACAGCATCTCACCATCTCCACTGCCCTCATACTGATGCATAGCTCTGCCCAGGTCCTGGCCGCAGTCTGAGACTCGGGTCTCCTAGTCTGTTGTCAAGCACAGCCACCAAACTGGTCCTGTGGAAGCGGAAAGGCAGTTTGGCTTACTCTTCTGTTCAAAATCCTTCAACATCTTCCCAGGTCTTCTGAGACCCTCCATGACCCATCCTTAGTCACCATTCCAACCTCAGCAAGGCCGGTGCTCAGTGACAGCGGCCATCCCTCTGCCTGGAAGGCCCTTTCCGACACATGCTCAGCTCCTGCACTTTTTCAGGCAGTTGCTCAAAAGTCGCCTTCTCAGCAAGGCCTTCCTGGCTGTCCTTCCATCTGATGCTCTGCTCTCCAGGCCTTGCCCTGCTTCTGTTTTTCATTAGCATTTGCTTCCATCCATATCTCACGTATTTTTGGTGTTTGGCGGTGACTATTGGCTGACTTTCCCAGTAGAACGTCAGCTCCATTAGGACAGGTAGGGGTTCCTCCTACCATGGTTACTGGATGTCCCCAAGCCCCAGACCGGTGTCTGGCACACGGTCTAGGCTTGATTAACAAGTATGAAAACCAAGAAGAGGAACCGAAGTGCAAAATTCAGGGGTCTTCTGTGACACAAAACCTCCTTGATGTTCTAAAGCACTGGATCCATGTTTTAAAACTGACTATTCTAGACTCCATGGTCTTACATATACTGCCAGTCCTAATAATTTGCACTTTAGGGTTTTGTTATTACTACTGTAATTGTATTCAAATATTTTAATGAATGATGTAATGTAACTAGCTCCCATAGGCTTTTAAAGGAAGTGATGCATTCTCAAGTAGGTAATGAATCAATAAAATGATCTCCCGAGACCTAGTTAGGGTCCTGCTACTTAGCAAATTAATAATGGATCAATTTTTTCCTTAGTAGTGTCCACATTCTTAACCTCCGCAATAGCTGACCATTCTTTTCATCAAACAAAGCTTCAGGAAAGTTCTTTGTTTGGCTTTGGTTTGGTTTGATTGTAATTTTTTACTCAGGATACTTGAGAGAACTGGGTGGGCAGAATGGAGAAGATTTTGGAACTACTTCTTGCTGCTCTTCATTAGCTGCTTCTTCTAGTTTCTTTCTCCTATATTAACTCTTAAAATACCACAAAGATAACAACACAGTCTTTTTGAAGTTACAGTGAAATTCTTAACACTTGACTTTTGAAATAAAGATCACTTCAATAAGTTTAATAAAAAGCCTTTGCCCTTGTTTTGTTCTGTTTTGTTTTTGGTGAGGTTTGGGTTTTTGTTTTGAGTTTGTTGTTACTGTTGTTTTATAGATTAAATCTTTCTACCTAAGAAAGCAAAATAACGAAAGGATGAGTCAACCTATCTGAATTATAAAAGACTGTGCATAAAAGGAAATCATCCCATCTTTCTAGTCCAGAGCAAGAAAAGTCTAGATATCTACAAAGATCTTTGGGCTGTGGTTTTTCAGATAGTATGCTAAACTAATTTTTCTTTTCTATTTGACTGTCTTTATAGATTGTGAAGGTTGCTACTCATTCCCTGTGGTTTAATCACAATCTGATTAATAAAGTTGAAAAATATAAAGCATTTGTACATAGTTCTTCAGAATATTCTAGCAAACTGTATGCTATTTTGGCATTATAAAATGCCTCCCAAAATAATGAGTAAGGTAAGTCAATTAGACTTTTAATTCAGGTATTTTTACAGAATTGAATTCAAACCTTTGTTTTATTTCCTTCTTCTCATAATAATATTTCTAATAAGTGCTTTGAAGTTTAAGTGCTTTCCCATATATTACTCTTTCTATCTGATTCTCATAAAACTTTGTTTAGAAATTAGATATTCAAACCTCTGATAGCTTAAGCAATTTGCCCAGGGTCACCAAGTAATTAATGGTGGAGCTACAGGAAATATGAAAACTTATCTTTGAAATTTAAGTCCAGGAATCTTCCTACCTTAACATACAGCTTACTTGCGGGAGGCAAGTCCATGAAGAAAAAAGAAGAAGAAACTTTGGATCCAACCAATGGGTCACAGTGATGACCTGCATATATCAATACTTTTGATCATTCCTCAATGAAGCCTAATGTAGCAACAGCAAAGGATTCTGACACTAAGAGGAAACATCCAGGCCATCTGCATATCTGTGTGTGTGTGTGTGTGTGTGTGTCTTCCCAAGGACATGTTAAGAGGCAGCAGGTCTGTATGTGACAACACCCAAATTAGCCAATGGTAGTTACTTAACAAATTTAGGGTTTAAGGGTAGACACTGGTGAGTAATTTGGGCTACACCCCCCAGGTTTAGACTAGCACTTGACCACCTACACAGGCTAAAGTGCAATTCTTCCTCTCAATTTGTTACAGTAACTATGTTTGATTTTAATTGACATCTGTGTATAGTGAGAAAATACTAATTTCAGTAACAGTATTTACATTTAACTGGGTCTTTGTACCAAAGAATGAGACACTAGGGAATCAGTTGCAGGTGACAGATGCCAGGGCCCAGAACAAAAGGTTCTTGGTGTCAGGCCCACCTTTGTCCTTGCTAACTCAATGAGCTCCCAGGAGCCATCCTGCCTTTTCACCTTTCTGTGCACACACCAAGAGCTGTTGGTGTGAGCTGTATTGGTGCTGTACTGGTGTATGTATTCATGTCCCATGAAACTTAAGGCATAAAATAAAAGAGTAAACATGGAATTGCTTATGACCTATACGCACTGAACATACGTGATTAAAAAAAATTAGTGGTTCCATGAATTGAGATGATATTAAATACAATTACATAAGATTAGGGATTTTTCGATTGTAAATAAAATTGGCAGTGAAAAAAAGTAACTAGCTAGTAGCATTGGTAGACTTCAATTCATAGTCATCACCTACAATGTGAAGTATCCTATGCTAAAAGATATAAAAATGCAAAGTCAAAGAATACACAGCCCTTACCTCCAGTGCTTCAGAATATATATATATATATATATACATTACACAAATAAAGGCATGATTTTACAAGTGCAATACAAAAGACACGCTATATGGGTACATCACTGGGGATTTAAAGGAAGGAGAGAACACAACCGCGGGAGTGGGAAGGCGGGTTTGAGTTGGTCCATGTTCTGGCTGGAGACGTGCATTTGAGATTGAAGGATATTCTAAACAAAAGCTAGTGAAGCAGGAAAGTAGAAGGACAGCAAGTAGTCTCCATCAACTCTCAGGAAGCAGAGCAGTGCAAGAGCAGCTGAGAAAGGGAAGCAGGAATCGCGTGAAAGGCATTGAATGCCAGGCTGGACAGTTTATTGTTAACATCTCAGACTGCAGAGACAACATGAGAAACGTCAAGCGCAGGAATGGTAGATCAGAGTTGCACTTCAGGAAATTTCATTTTGCAGCAAAGCATAAAATTAGAGTAGAACAAAAAAAAACTTGAGGTAAGTAAATCAGTGAAGATGATATTGTATTAGCTTAATAAGAAGTAACAAGATCTAAACAAGGGAAGTGACAGTGGGAGAGGGAGAGATAAATGGGCTGTAGATTACCTGCCTCTGTAATATCAATGCAGATACGAATATCTTTGAGTTGCATGGAATCGTCAGGTAATATGCTCATTTAAAAATGGCATGAAGTCCAAGACAATGCTCCAAGTCAATGTGTACTTTAATAATATGCATAATATGTTAAATCAACAACACCACATATCTTGAAAATTATCCTAAAACCAAATCCTGACACATAATTAAGAAGCAGTGGCCAGCTGAGTCAAAAGATTACTTGACTTTGTTACGCAGTGAACCCTTGCTTCTGGCTATCCTGGAGCTTCCATCACCTTTGCTGCTCTGGCTGACTCTGTTCCTCAATCTTAAGTGTCAGTTTTCCCATCACATCCTTTGCTAGCCTTCAGATTAAGGGCTTCTTCTATGTGCTATAGTAGAGCTTCAGCTTATGTTATTTCTTGCTTAATAGACTGATTTTTTTTCATTAGCCTATAAACTCCATGAAGGCTGGGAATTTACTCAATTTGTTCTCAAACCCAGCACCTGGCTCAGCCCTTGGCACATAGGAAATGCTTAATTAATGTTCATGAATAAGTGCTTTATATTACAAGACAGATCTTTGATATGCATAATTCTAGCCAGACCTAATCAAATTTGCAGATTCTGGCTTGTGAGATTGGCTGGACAGCATCACCACAGAGTGGCAGGAATGGATTTTCCATGACCAGTTCACCCGAAAGAGAAGGAGTGTTGGTTTGCACTTATGGGAGCAAGACTTTCCCTGAGCAACTCCATTGTCAAGAGCATCCCCAAGATACCCACGGGGTCCAAACACACAGCTGTGCCCTCCCAGGAGCACAGCTCGAGGGATCTTATTTGTATGAGCACGCGCAACTGATTGGCAATTAATTTGATTTTGCACCTGCTTCAGATTTCCTCGGGGCATTGCCCTGTACCCCAGGAATCCATTTCTTTAAAGTACAGCTTTCGAAACCGTAGGCTTCCCTCTCAAAAGGCTACTCACACTTCCATGACCAAAAGTCCCATTTACATCCTCTAAGCGTTATAAAAGTATTTGTTTTAGACACATAGGCAAGGTGCCAAGTAGGCCATCACCATAAATGATAGCTAACATTTTCCATATTTAATATGAGCCAGAACATGGGCTTCACACTTTACAGACATCATCTCATTTTCTTCTCACAATAATATTATCAGTTGGCATTATCACTATGTGTATTTCACAGGCAAGAAGACAGAAGTGCAGGGAATTTAAGAACCTTTCCGGGATCTGTTTCTGATAGTTGCAGAGCTAACTACATGGCATCTAATACATGGCGGAGCTAAATAGGAACCTGCCGGACACTGGCAGCTGACTGCCGGCTGGTTCTCCCTCTGCAGACACTGAGGTTTGTTTCATCCACATGTCAACGTCACAAAGAGAACACAGGGGAAAACAGTCTCTTGTACATAATTCATTTTGGGGGATTTTTGGTTCTATTCCGCACCAAATCCCTTGAACCGGGCACATGTTGGGGACGAAGTAGGCAGCACTGACGAGTGGCGAACAGGCCCTGTGGAGGCCCCGTGACTTCCCGCCCTCAGCATCTCTACCAGTCACTCTGCCAGCCGCCCACTGCAGAGGGCACCGCGTGGTAGACCACGGGCATTTTTATTTTCCCCTTGGCTCCTGGCATAGAGTTTTAAATTTTAATTAGCTACCAAGTTTGAAAGAGTGGGATAGTTTACATAAGAATCTGAGTTTCCTAATCCCCATAAAAAAACTAGAAGGTCTGGCAGCCTCTGCCTTTGTTCTGTCACAGTGTCACCTGAAGCAGCCCCCTCTTTGGATGGGCACACACTCTGTGGTTTGCCTCAAATTTCACCAAACCCTGTTGTCTTTAAATCAGCATAGAAGTCCTCAATATCATGGCCATATATTGTCTTACAACCTGGCAGCCTCACTGAACGATGTTCTCGCCTGGTCCCTGAAGGCACACAGTGAGCTCAGAGCAGCTAAGATTCCAGCCTACGATTGGCTCCTCCGTGATTTCAAAGAGCCACAAAAAGTAGCATCGATGCCAATTCTGGAACTCTTATGCTCACCGAGAGGCTGACGCCTCACCCTTGGGGAATGCAGTCTTTCTTGGAATCTGTGCTTGTCCAGTTGTTTGGTTCATTCTGCTCACTCTCACCTGGCCTCTGTCACTGTCTTGATTGTAACTACTACCCTGAAGCTGGGAATGATTAGAACAAGACCTCCAGTCCTGCTACTGCCTTTACCCTCTTCACCCGTGAGTCTTGGAGACAACTCCAGTGGAGCGTGTCCACAACTGAAAGTGCATGTTCT
This sequence comes from Cheirogaleus medius, assembly GCA_008086735.1. Taxonomy (NCBI): domain Eukaryota; kingdom Metazoa; phylum Chordata; class Mammalia; order Primates; family Cheirogaleidae; genus Cheirogaleus; species Cheirogaleus medius. Next base: position 7,473,646 of record VBSM01001124.1, on the reverse strand, counting down.
TCCATAATCTCCTCCCCTGTCATTTCTGTCACCCACACCAGAAACCTGGGCAATCCTATGATTTGCCTCTCTCAACTCACCACATTCAAACCCTGAGACCTAATAATTGTGTCTCTTAAATACTGAGACTTCCCCAGCCATCATCTCTTCTCCATTTGCCCTACCACTTCCTAGTGAGGGCCTCGTACTCCCAGCCGACCCTCTGCAACAACTGTGCTCTCTGTCCAAGTCTTCTTCAAGGCCACCCGGCATGGAAACATCAGGGCCGTCAAGCTAAACCTTAAATGTAATTGGGTAGCTCCAGCTACTTCGACCCCATCAGGGGCCTTCCGTTCCCCTCAATCTAGCGGCCTCGGTGCAGCCCTCTCCAGACTGGGGTCCCCCCACATTTCACTTGCCTCCCGCTCCTCAGCAGAACCAAACTGCTTTGAGCTCCCTGGTAAGTAGTAGGGAATGACTGGAGCTGTCTCTGGGGTGATATCGTTAAATAGATAGAGACTTTTGTAAGAAAGACATTTGTTCACAAAACACAGAAATGGAAGTCTATTTAGTGGGCCAAAAATCTTGACTTTTCAAAGTTAGACATGGACACCTGCACATAATTTATGTTGCTTCAGTAATGCTAAGTCAACTCCTTTCCTCCTCTTGTCTTTGCGTGGCTAATTACTGCTCAGTATTTGAGATTCTACTTAAGTCTCATCTTCTCCTGGAAGCCTTTCCTAAAACTCATGGCATGCCCACTCCTCCCTCTCCCTCTCCCTCTCCCTCTCTCTCTCTCTCTCTCACGCACAGGCTGGGATTGGTGCCCTCAATGTATATTCCCCTAAGGTTCTGTCTATACATTTATCATGGAACTCAGTAAGTCATATTTTAATTATCTTTTTTTACCTGATGAATTCTTCTTTTTCTTTTATTATTATTGTTTTTTATTTCAGCATATTACAGGGGTACAAATGTTTAAGTTACATATATTGCCTTTGCCCCATCTAAGTAAGAGCTTCAAGTGTGTCCATCCCCCAGACGGTGCACACCACACCCATTAGGTGTGAATATACCCACCCCCTCCTCCCCGCTGCCACCTGCCTTACGTTTATATGTCCCTTACTAAACTTGTACGTGCTTAAGAATAAAGACAGTGTATTATTCTTCTTTGAACCCCAGAACCAAGCACAGAGTAGTTCAAAACTACTAAATGAATGAATAAATAAATGAGCAAGCAAAAGATACCAGAAAACTTACATGTGAATCAAGCATTAAAATAGAGCCTGATATTTAGGATAAATTGAGCTGGAAGCAACTTCACCACCAATTTGAAATCAGAGGACATTTTTGTTACCACCAATTGTAAAACCAACCCAAACTATGCCAAAAAGTTGAGTGGTTGAATTCATCTTATATTTGTCTAAATGTCTTAGTATTTGTAGACAAAGAAATAATGTTCTTCTATCATAGAGATAAATTGATTTTTAAATGTTGACTGACTTTCTGTAAATTCACAGATGATGTAATTTGGTGATGTAATTTGTGGAGTAATGATTTCCTACCACTGCCTACAGTTGCTATTCACAGCAAATTATTTACCAGAATTTCAGGTAGTTAAAAGCAAATCAGGTCAGTGCTACATATAAAATATGGTAATTGTTAGTCACGGTCTTTTAGATTATTACTGTAATACTACATTTTGCATTATACAAACATGCATTTGAATAAAAGCAGCATTATTGAATTTGATGTTCAGCAGTTATCTTAAAATGCTTATTTATAAACAATGCTCCACTGCACATAGTCTAGACACCCAGTATCAAGAAGAGGTATTCTCAGAGTAAATTAGATTATTATTACCAGAAAGGTTAAAAAGTAAAAGGGTATGTTAGCTCTAAAGTATCTATGTTTAGAGTTGGGCAAATATATCAAAGTTGATATATTCTTACAGTATTAATTAGAACCAATACTTAATTAAAATTTTGGTTTCAGGCACATATATAACACAAGGGGAACAAATTGTCACTGTTTCTATATAAAATTAAAATAAGAGAAAGAACTATATATAATACACACTCTGGACAACAAGCTCTGTGCAATTGTCCATACTTAATTTTAGAAAGACTAGTTCTCCCAAACAAATGGACTCTGTTGTTTCAGGAACAAATGTTCTTAAATAAATGTCTTACTTCCAAAAAAGTCTCCAGCTACTTAATAGTTGTATCATTCCAGACATGTCATTTGTTTATTCATCCAACAAATGTTTATTGATCCCTTAGTATGCATTCCCAGTCTGTAATGGTGAAAAAAAGGCAGGATCCCACTCTCTGATAGCTTTATCGCCATCACCCCGATCTGCAGATGAGCTAATTGAGTGACTGATACTTGAGTTCTCAGGATGGGGCAACTCCAGGCAATCTCTTAGAACAGACTGCAATTTGTGTGAACTAACTGAGACAAATAGAATGTTATATAACTTTTTGCAGTCTATGGAAACTGGATTTGGTGTATACAAGTTTACCACACATTAAAAAAATATCTATAGGACCTCTGTTTCCAGGAAGATGAAGTATACATACATATTCCTATCCCTTCCACTAAGTAAAACTGAAAACTGTGGACATTACATATGAAACAAACATAGTAAGACTCTGAAAGGTACAGAAATAAACCAGAGCAGATGGGAGACTTTAGGACCCAATGAGCAGCATGGCAGTGAGTTCCCTAAGTTTCCTTTTCACCTCATATATCCCAGATTTGGAGCTAAAGTCTGGCAACCTGGTAATGCCAAAAGGCACAGAAAAAAAGGTGTCCAAAAGCTTGCTCTCTCTAGCCAAAGGACCAAGAAAGAGACATCTTAGCAAGACAGACAACTTCTAGATGATAACCACTCTACTCCAGCCAACACCACAGAAAAGAAAAAACTGTGGTTCCACCTCCCCTCACACCAACAAGGTTAAGTGAAGAGCCTAGACCTGCACCTAGTCAGGCTGTAACAGGCATCCCAACCCCACCGCGGTGGTGCTGAGACGGAGTCTGACCTTCATCCCCACCAGGCAGTGAGTTCCCTTTCCTCAGCTCTTCCCTGTGTCAGCAGAGACTTCAGGGGGAGCCCGGATGGCCACCCTCATCCACTAGCAATGAGGCACCCCTTCTCCGTCACTGTGAATTCAGGAAAACATGCACAAGACTTCATGCCAAAATTGCAAAGCACTGATGAAAGAAATAAAAGAGGATCTAAGTAAATGAAGAGATGTACCATGTTCATTAATTTTAAAACTCAACATAGTAAAGACTGATTCTTCACAAATCAATATGGGTTTAATGTAATTCTCATCAAAATCCCAGTAATAAATGTTTCTAGAGATAGACAAAATTATTCTAACATTTATAAGGAAAAGCAAGGGAACTAGAATAGCTCAAACAATTTTGGAAGACAAGAACAAAGTGGAAGGACTCAGTCTTCCCAAGTTCAAGACTTACTATTACGTAGCTATAGTGATCAAGACTGTGTGGTGTTGAAGCGACGGACACATAGGTCAATAGAACTACGCAGAGTGGACAAATAGACCTACCCAACTGACGTTTTGCAAAGATGTGAAAGAAATTCAATAGAATAAACATAGTCTGTCTAGCAAATGGTGCTGGAGAAAGTGGACATTCAGAGGCAAACAAACAAACAAAACAGCAACCTAAATCTCACTTTTTATATAAAAAATTAACTCAAAATGGATCACAGATTTTAATGTACAATGTAAAACTATGTAAAAGATAACACAGATGAAAATCTAAAGCTAGGCTTGCTTTGGGAGGGTTTTGTGTGTGTGTGTGTGTGTGTTTTGGGGGGTGCAGTATTTTGTTTTTTTCTGAAACAATGCCTAGCTCTGTGGCCCCGGCTAAAGTGCAGTGATGTCACCATAGCTCACAGCAACCTCAAACTCCTGGACTCAAGTGATCCTCCTGCCTCAGC
>VBSM01001124.1:7430725-7445208 GCA_008086735.1 Cheirogaleus medius | reverse complement strand
GTAACCTTAACAATATTTGTACCCCCATAATATGATGAAATAAAAAAAAGAAAAAAGAAAAAACAATTTCCATTTTTAAGAAAAACAATTAAACATGAAAAGAATCAGGAAAGTGTGACCCAAACCCAGGATAAAAATTAATAGAAATTGATTCTGAGTAGACCCAGATAGTGTATTTAGCAAATAAACAATTAAAGAAAAACATGATATCTATGACTTAACAAATAGGGAATCTTGATATAGAAATAGAACCCAAACATTGAAAATGAAAAAGAAACAAATGGAGATTCTAGAGTTGAAAAGCATAATAATCAATATGAAAAATTCACTTGTTATGTTCAACAGCAGGTTTGAGATACGAGGAGAAACAGTAAATTGAAAGATAGATCAATAGAAATATTTTAGTCTGAAAAATATACACACTCGCAAATGTTTAAAATAAATATAGCCTCAGAGATTGTGGGACAATGTTAATCATCCTAACATATGTGATATGAGAGTTCCAGAAGTAAAAAAGAAAAAGGAAGGGAAGCACATATATGTGAAGAAATAATAGTTGAAATAATCCTAAATCTGATGAAAAACTCTCTGCAAATCTTTTGAAACTCCAAAAAACCAAAATAAACACAACAGAATCCATACCTAGATGCATCATAATCAAACCACAGAAATACAAAGACAAAGAGAAAATCTTGAAAACAGTAAGAGAAAATTGACTCCATGCACAGGGAAACAACAATATGGTTAATGCCTGACTTATCACTATAAACAGTGGAGGCCAGAAGGCAGTAGAATGACATAGTCAAGTGCTAAATTTTTTTAACTGTCAACCAAAAATTCTGTATCCATCAAAATATCCCTCAAAAAAATAAAAATAAAAATAAACATTTCCAGGTAAATAAAAACTGACAAAATGCATTACTAGCAGATCTAACCTACCAGCAGTACTAAAGGAAGCACTTCAGGCTTAATAAAATATTTCCAGACAGAAACTAAAATTCATAGGAAGAAATGAAGAGCACTGGAAGTGGTAAAATGTAGGTAAACTAAAAGACTACTTTTTCTTTTAATTCCTTTTAAAAATAGACATTTTAAATAATTATTATAAAACTTTATTGTTGAGTATGTTATATGTGTATATATGTGTGTGTGTATATATGTATATATATATCTTATATATACACACACTATCAGGTATATGAGTATGTATTTATATATGATAGTAATAGCTCAGAGAGGAGCAGAGGAATGAAACTATATTGTAGTAAAGTTGCTATATTTTACTGGAATTAAGTTAGCACCAACCTGAGTTAGAGCTACACACTGAAAAGTACAAACATCACTGTGAGAAATTTAGAGAAGACCTAAATGAAAAAGGATATACCATGTTCATGGATTAGAAAACATTATTGTTAATATGATAGTTCTCCCCAGACTGATCTACAGCTTAAACTTAATTCCTATGAAAACTCTAGTAGGCTTTTTTCATAGAAATTGACAATCTAATCCTAAAAATGTATATGGAAATGCAAAAGACTTAGAATAGCATAAACAATTTTGAATAAGAAATACAAATTTGGTGAGTGTATATTGACTAATTTCAAAACTAGCCATAAAGCCACAGTAATCAGAGACTGAAATGATATTGGAGCAAAAACAAACAAATAGATCAACAGAAGAGACTATAGAGTCCAGAAACAAACTGTCACCTTTATGGCCAATTGAGTTTTGAAAAAGGGGCCAGATAATTCAATGGAAAAGCAAAGTCATTTCCACAAATGATGCTGAAACAATTAACTATTCCTGGGGGGAGGGGGAATTGAACTTAGACTGTTAGCTCATATCAGACACAAAAACTACTCCAAAATAGAACATAGACCTAAAACATAAGAGCTCAAACTATATAACTTCTAAAAGAAAACATAGGACAAACTCTTCCTGACCTTGATTTAGGCAAAAATTTATTTCATGTGACACCGAAAGCCTGATCCATAGAAGATTATAATTGGAAGTTGAACTTCATAAAAATTTTAAAATTTTGCTCTCCAAAAGACAGTGTTAGAAAAGTAAAAAGAGAACTATAGACTGAAAAAAAGAGTTTGAAAATCATATATCTGGTTAAGGACTTGTATCCAGAATAAATATAAATATAAATATAAATCACTCTTACAACTCAATAATATACAATAACAATATATATAATAACAAACAATTCAATTAAAAATAGGCAAATGATTTCACCAAAAAAATACATGAATTGCTAATAAGCTCATGAAAAGATACTCAACATCTTTAGTAATTAGGGAAATGTAAATTAAAACACACCCACTGTAATGGCTGCAATAACAAAGACCAACAGTACCAGGTACCAGCATGAATGTGAAGAAACCAGAACCCTTCTCCATTGCTAGTGGCAAAGTAAATGGTACAGTCACTTTGGAAAACAGTTTGGTGGTTTCTTAAGTTAAATATACACAATATTTGACCCAGCAATTCCATTCCCAGGTATCTTCCCAAGAGAAATGAAAACATATGTCCACACAAAGTTGTGTCCACAAATGATTATAGCAGAATTATTCATATTAGCAAAATGCTGGGGGAAAAAACAAATGTCTATCAACTGGTGAATGCATAAACAAAATATACATTCATACAAGTGAATACTATTCAGCAATACAAAGGAATAACCATTGATAGATGCAACAATAGAATGAACCTCAAAAATATGGTAAGTAAAAGAAGCCAAACACAAAGAGTATATTTTGTATAATTCTAATTACATGAAAATTCTAGAAAAGGCAAAGGCAAAACCACAGAAACAGAAAATAGATCAGTGGCTGCTTGAACCTGGGGGTGAGAGTGAGAATTAACTGCAAACAAGCCTGAGGGAATTTTTTGGGTGATAGAGCATCCTCAAGTTGGATTATGATGTTGGTTGCACAACTGAATAAATTTACTAGAAATCATTGAACTGTATGCTTAAAATGAGTGGGTATCATGGCATTAAACTACACATCAATAAGGCTGTCTAAAAATAGATATTTATCAAAGGAAATACAAACAGAAAATACAGAAAAACAAATTTCTTCACCCATAATCTTACCATCCATATATGATATACCAGAATGTGTCTAATCAACCCACTGTGGTTAGATTCTTAGGTTGTTTCTAGTCTTTCATCAGTAAATTATGCTAAAATAAACAGCCTTATATATATATTTTCGTTTGAGTGTCTAATTCATACTTCAGGATAAATTTTCAAGGTTAGGTTAAGTTGTTTAATCAAAGAATGTATTAATTTTCTATTGCTGCAAAACAAATTACCACAGACTTGGCAGCTTAAAACAACACACATTTATGACCTCATGGTTTCTGTGGGTCAGGGGTCTGGATGAGGCTTGGTTGGGTTCTCTGCTCTGTGTCTCACAAGGCTGCACTCAAAGTATCAGTCAGGGCTACAATATTACCTGACCACAGAGTCCTTTCCAAGCTCACTGTGGCTGGCAGAACTCAGTTCCTTGTGGTTGTAGAACTGTCAGCTCCAAGAGGTCACTTGCTATTCTCTGCCATGTGGCTGCCTTCATGATAGAATAGTTTGCTTCTCCAAGCCCAACAGGAGAGCATCTGCTGCTGCTTCCTGACCTCCACACCCTTTTTAAAGGGCTCTTTTGATTAGGTCAGACTCACTGAGGATAATCTCCCCTTTCGTTAACTCAAGTCAACTGATTATGGGCCAGTGTGTGACCCCTTTCCATCCATTTCTACCATAAAGAATCCTCTACTTCCCATAGACTTTATAGGAGAATTATCAAGAAGATATCAAGATACCTGGTGGCAAACACTTCTGGATACAGTTGCTCCCAAATTTATACAAATAGAGATATGATAAGGAATTTATCAGCCACCTTAGGACAAATTACTAAAGAGACTAAAAAAAGTGTGTGTGGTACAACAAAAGTCTCTTAATTTCTTAGCTGAAATGGTTTTAACACAATGCTTATGTTTTGTATAGCAAATTGCTGTCATTCTGCAACTAAAACCAAAACTACAGGAGCTCAATGCTTATAGGCAAGTTAATTTTGTAACCTTGCTCTCAGCATTTGGGTTTTGCTCTTATGTTGCTTAAAAGGTATGAAAGTGTCGATAAGAACCTGCCCACCTCCATTCTTGTCCAACCTGTAACGTTTGATTGGCTGTCAGCCCTTTGACTCCTAGTGCCTTGGCCACAGTGGTCCCACCAAGGGCCTGGATAGACCTGGGGCAGGTAGCCACACCACCCACACAACAATGGGGCAAAATAAAAGTTTGGCCATCAATGCTGCCTCTGGCAAATCTTGGCCAAAACGAGGGAATTGTGAACTGAAATAAAATCCTAAGGCCCTCTCCAACCCTATCAACTGAACAGACCCCCTCTTGGACCCAGAAAAACATTAAAACTGAGTTCTTGGTCCTGAAGGGAAGGAAAATTGGACAATATGATGCTAAATTATTAACAGGACATAAAGCCATGCAGGGAAAAGACTAAATCACCTGCAGGCCATCAATTTGCTTAACAGATCACTTGGGTACATTGTGGCTTGTCTCTGATTAAGACTTCCTTATTTTAACTTAAAACATTGCAAGCCTTTAGACAAAGCTTTATTTCTTTAACCAATTACAAATCAAAGAATCTTTGAACCCCCTTATAACCTATTACACCCTCTCTCACCTCTTCGCAATGTCCCACCTCTTTGGGCCAAACCAATGTACACCTTTAATGTATTGATTTATGATTTTACCTGCAATTCCTGTGCCCATGAATATATAAAATCAAACTGTAACACAGCTGTTTAGGGCACATTTTCCCAGGATCTCTTGAGACTATGTTCTCTGGGCCTTGGTTGCACATATTAACCTCAAAATAAACCTCTTTAAATTAAAAAAGAAAAAAAAGTCAACTGATTAGGTACCTTCCTTACATTTGCAAAATCTCTTCACCTTTGCCATACACGGGAATCCAATCACAGGAGTGCTGTCTCATCATATTCACAATCCTACCTTCGCTCAGGGGAAGTGGATTGTACCAGGGGGTGGCAAAATTTGGGACCATCTTAGAAATGGTCCAGCATAAAGAATTTGCATATTTGTTAAGATTATGACTTAAATTGCCAAACTTTATGAAGGACATTTATATTCCCACCAGTAGAGTGCTAATTTCCCCAGCACTGGCTATTATCATGATGTTTAATCTTTGTCAGACACAAGCAAATATTGTTGGCTTGGGTCCACTGGGCAGGGATCATAGCAATGAGAGAACAAGTATTGAATTCTTTGATCAATAGTATGATTATCATGGTCTTTAGAAAGTTTTATTTTCTTTTGCAAATTACCCATCTGTTTATTTGACTGTTTTTCTCTAGGGGAAACTCTCTGTTACCAATTTTTTCATAATCTCACTTTGAATATATTAAGAATATTAATTATTTATGGTTCATATAGCAAATATTTTCTCTTGATTTTTTAAAATTTGGCTACAGAGCCTTATGCCCTATAAAAATTTTTAAATTTTATAATCAGACCTATTAACTTATTAGTTTTGTTGATTTATTTAAAACTTTAACATGTTTTTCTGAGCTTTTTTTAAATTTCAGAATATTATGGGGGTACAAATGTTTTGGTTACATGGATTGCTTTTGTACTGCTTGAGTCAAAGTTATAAGTGTGCCCATCACTCAGATAGTGGACATTGTACCCATTAGGTATGATTTCACCCATCCCCTCCTTTCTCCTCCCACCTATACAATTTCCCTTCCATCTGTGCACATGAGTGCTGATCGGTTAGTTCCAATTTAATAGTGAGTACATGTGGTGTTTGTTTTTCTATCCTTCAGATATTTCACTTAGGAGAATGGTCTCCAATTCCATCCAGACTGTTGAAAAAGGTATTAATCCATTTTTATGGCTAAGTAGTACTCCATGGTATACATATACCACATTTTATTAATCCACTCATGAATTGATGGGGACTTGGGTTAATCCCACATCTTTGCGATTATGAACTGTGCTGCAATAAACATTCTAGTGCAGGTGTCTTTTTGATAAAATGACTTTTTTCCCTTTGGGTAGATACCCAGTAGTGGGATTGCTGGGTCAATTTCTAGAAAGAGAAAAGTAAAGAAATCAAATGGAATTTCCAGTTTCCATCTCAGAAGACAGTTTGGAACTATAGAGTGGGAAATCATGAACAAAGATGTTTCTAGCAACACAGTGCCCATCAGTCTTCTAATTGTGTGAACCAATTATCAACCTAAGATATCTACACAGAGAAAGGAATGCATCATTCCTTCAAATGCTTTGGTTATGGGAAACATACCACATCGTTTTGTTAACATTTCAGAACCTGGGGTGTCAGCTTCAATTGTATTTTTCATTTCTTGTCTTTAGACTATCAAATTAGCCCTCTGAGTATTTGAAAACAAACAGAAATATGAAGCCAGCTTTTTCTAAAGCATTTAGTATTGCTCTTGAGTGTTATCTCCATCTCTGAGCATTATTTCCATATTATATCTAATATTTTCATTTTAATCTGGAACCTAAAACACATTGTATTAAAAAAAATACTTTGGAAAACCAGATGTCTTTCAGGCAAGATCACTTCTCCCTGCTGAATTAAAAAATAATGATGAAATATTTCCTTGACAGAAGCAAAATCACCTTATGACTTACCTATTAAAAAGGTGGCTCCAATCTCTCCTTCATATATAGATGAATAAATCATAATATAAGGATATAAGTAAGTTCCTTAAACCTGCCTTGAAATCTCAGGCATTAAATGTTCTCATCTATAAAATGAGAAAGTGAAACTAGCTGATCTGTAAGATCGTACTCAATCTAACACTGATGCTACTTGATGTTTGACTCGAGGTTTTCTACTTATATTCTTTCTTTGCTCCTTTCAAACTCCTGGTCCAAAAATCTTGCCTGCAAGTTTATTCCTCTTTTAATTCTTGTCAAACTCTCCATTAACATTTCCAAGTTAAATATCCAAAACCAAACTCACTATCCCTCTCAAACTTCTTGGTTTACATATTCCTTGGATTTGTGCCCCTGCCCTTCTCAGTATGCAGCATGAAATAAGGAATCATCTTTCATCGTCTTTCTCTCACCCCATATCTAATCAGTATATAAGGACGGAATACCTGTCCACTGAAATATCTCTCCTTAACCTTCTTTCAATTCCTCCCAACACATGAGTTCAGACTTCCAGGGTGTCTCTCCAGGACTCACTGTTGAAAATTCTTTTATCTGCTTTGTCTTTCCTGATACGATGACTCCGAAACACTGTAGCCAGGTTGCCATTCCTATGGTTCCCTGTTTTTGGTTGAATTAAGAACACACTATGCAGCCTGGCAATGAAGTTCGTCTACAGCATGTCCCAGCCCGGCTTTTCAAACTCTCTTGTTTTCCTTCTGCTTATATCCAGTGTCTTAGCCACCCAGGATCCTTGCTATTTCCTGAACACACCCTATATTTTGTCATCCTTGCCTTTTAGGTTTTATTTTGAATTCTTATTTTCAGTGTTTCAATTCTTATTTCTAAGTTTCTGTAAATGTTTGGGATATCAACTGCAGATAAAACAAGAAAAAATAACATGCAATAATTTTAAATCTTTATCCTATTTCCAAAAAAACTCTATATTTCTTTTTTTCCAGAGCCAAAACAATATATTCCATGTTAATGAAATACAGCAGAACTTTAAACAATCAGTAAAGTCTCTCTGGAGAACACAATGAGGATTGAGTGCATTAATGCTGCGCTGAATCTGGGCGCCTGCAGTCCAACCTCCCCCCGGGAGGGTCAGGGAGGCTAGTCAGCTGACCTCAGGTCACACAGCTATCAGGAACAAATCTTGGACCAAAGATTTGAATGGTTTTCTGTGGCTCAGGAAAGTACCAAAATGTGCCTTTTAATAGAACTTGCTCAATCATTCACTCAGCAAGCAGGTGTCTAGTGCCTGCAGTGTGCGATGTGTTGGGTACTGGGAATTCAAAAATTAAAAATGGCCCTGCTGTCTAGGGACACAGTCTGGGAGGAGGAAATACACATGGACAACTAAGTGCAATAAAAGGTGATAGGTACCATGATAGAAACGGTGCATTGTAGACATAAAGGAAGATGTAGTCAGCCTTACCTGATGTAACAGGAGAAATTAGAAGGATTTCATGGATGAAGTAACCCCTTTGGATTAATATTAAAAAGTTGGTTCACCAGAGTGGACCAACAAGGAACCGACACAACCAAAGGCACAGAAGCATGAATTAGATGGACTTATTTGGGGGAAATGCAAACAATTTAGAGAGTCCTAAAGTTAAGGTACAAGACAAGGCATATCAAAATTAAAGTTGAAAAGCAAAGCAAGCCTCCAATTGTGAAGGGACTTAAATATCTTACCAAAGAGTTTGAAACAATAATTATAATTATTATTAATAATTATCAGCTTCTTATTGTAACTGGTGAGTTCTACCTACTGATCACTTTCTATGATCACCATGATTAGTGATTTACATTGACAGACAAGGAAACTGAGGAGCAAAGATTAACTCACTTGCCTAAAGCAAAATGGCCATTAAGAATTGGAGCCAAGGTCTGAACTCTGGTCCACCTGATTTCAAAGCTGAACATAGAACACACTATACTCCATCTTTAGTTTGTAGACAAAGTGGAGCCATCAGAAAATTTTCAATACAGAAGAAATTTGAATAGACTTGTCTTGGAAGACTCCGCACCAGTAGAGAGTTGTGCTCTCTAATACAGTAGCCACTAGCAACAGTGAAACTTAAATGCAGTTTAATCATTGAGAGTTCAGTTCTTCAAGTGCAGTAGCCACATTTCAGGTGCTCAATACCACATGTGGCTGGTGGCTACTGTGCCGGTCAGTGCAGAATGAGCACTTCCATCATCACGGAAAGTTCTGCTGTGCAGTACTGGTGTTGAGGATGCATCGGAGTTTTATGAGGTGGGACAGGGAGAATAAAAGGTCATTACCTAGGACAAGTGAGAAAGGATTATAGAAAAAATTAAACCACTAACAGTAGATAGTTAAGCTAGTGCTTCCCAAAGTGTGACAGCCCCTCCTTGTCCCTTCAACCAGCAACATCAGAATCAGATGAGAACTTGTTAGAAATGCAGATTCACACGGAATCAGAAACTCTGGGAGTGGCCCAGCCATCTGTGTTGTAACAAGCACTCCCGGGGACTCTGCTGTCCACTAAAGTGCAAAGACTGCTGATTTAGAGGAAGGGATTGATTTACAAAGTATGGTACAGAAATATAGGTGACTTGAGGCCATAATGAGGTAGACAAGGAAAGAATAAATCTAGAATAACTCCAGATGGGTTGGTGAACAGAGAAGGAAAAACATATTCAGAGGGAAAAGATAATGAATTTGAGTCTGAATTCCCAAGGGACATTCAAGTATCATAATCCTTTTGGAAGTGTCAGCCCAGAAATCCAGAGAAAGTTCTGGGATGGAGATACAGCTTTAAGATCACCAAGATTTAGACAGTATAGATTAGCCAGGAATGGATAGGATAGGTAGCTCTTAATTTTTTTCCTACACAAATGATATTATCTGTGTGTCTATAAAGGCAGAGGGGTGTGTCTAGATTTAGGCACAACTCTCCAATCAAGAAGGCATCTCAAAATGCAAATTCAGTCAGATATTAATAGATGTGAATATGTTCTATTTTTAAAAATAAGTAATTAACATGCATTGTTATTCCATTATTAGTATGTATAACTTGTCAAACAGGGTACCCAGAATCCTAAAGTGTATAGAGTGAAAAGAGAACAGTTACGAGGGCTGACTCCAGTTCTCCCCAGTTTTGGAGTGTGGGTTGCAGTAGAGGACCCAGCAAGAGGGAGGAGAAGAAATGGTCAGAGACCGAGGACAGTGTCCTGCAAGTCCAGAGGGGAGCATTTCATAGAGGAAATGATGAACACTGTCATATCCCAGAGAGACGGGTAAGATGAGACCTTGGACTTGGCTATTAATAGGCCATCATCAAACTTTTTTCAAGGTCTTTTCTGGAGAGTATCTGGGGACAATTTGGCTGATCAACTCAAGAAGATTGGGGTGGTTTGAGGAATAAATAGGGATAAGGAAATGGAGACAGCAGGGTAGATTTATGCTTTTCACTGTTATTTGGTTAACGTAGAGTTGCCTTATGTTCTCAGCATCTTACAGAGATTTTAGTGAAATAGCTCTTTAGATTTTTGTACTTTCTCTCCCCAGGGCCCCAGTATAAGTATTGCATGAAGAGGCTAGCATACTATGAATAAAATTACTCCACCCACTCAGTTTGATCCATTGGTTCCAATGAGCTCACCTTCGTCCTCCCTTCACCTAGGATGGTTCTTTTCTAAGATTCTTCCCTGTCCTTCAGTCTTGCCTGGGCTGCCGCACACACCCTAGTGACCTCTCTGGATCTTCAGAGTAAATATAGCTTGAGCTTTAAAGCTGGGACCTTCTTTACAAAAATCCCATTTGTATAGTTCCCTACAATTGACTTGGCCTAAATTAATCCTCACACCCTCCCTGAGAAGTAGGTAGGAAAGTGTTACTATGCTTGTTTCACAGGTGAAAATCTGAGGTTCCGTTAACATCCAATATCCCCACCTCTCCTAAGTCACAAAGCAACAAACTGATCTTATTTATTTTATTAATGTATTCATTCCCCATTTTTCCATGAAGGATTTCAGGTAGAGGGCATCTGAAAATTAATAAGAGACAAAACTAGATGATAAAAGGACATAGATATGCAGCTGTTAAATCTCTACATAATTGGCATAGCTGAGCTTTAAATTAGTTCTAAGTTTTTTGGCAGCCAAACAAAAAGACAGGCACTGTCTATCGTGTAGTTCCTGTTTTCAAAAAGGATTAAGTGTACCAGTTTCTCAGAGGAACCAGAGTACTTCCTTGCCTATGTTCTAAAAGGAACTTCAGATGCACATCTTTGCATAGAGGGCGTTTCTATAAGCAAGTGCAGTGAAGCATTTCTTATGGTGGCTGTAATGGCTTCCTTTGGCAAAATTTCATTTAAATCCTTAAGTTAAAACAGATTTTTCAACCCAAGCACACCTACTAACTTACTGATCACTGAAGGATGGTTACCACAAAATATAAAACCTGACATCTTGAGCTGGATCTCAATTTTCATAGTTGTGGCTAAATGCCATGCACTGATTAGCACATATTCGTGGGTGTGCCATCTCCTCAGTAGGGTTAAAAATCAGGTACATTTCTAAGTGTCTGCACACTTGTAGACACACCATACCCACATATACACACAAGCACCCACACAAAGTCTCATAAAGGAAAAAAAAGATTATAAAGGTCTTTTTTAGAAAAAGAAACCAAAGTGTTCTGGAGTTTTTAGGAAATGCTCATTGGTGCAGTGAAATGTCATCTATTGTTCTAAGGTGTTCCTGGAATAAGTATAAGTTGAGGTGCCCGGAATGTAGAAAAAATTGGGGGAGCATTTGTTGTAATTAGAGCAGATGTTGAACAACCATCTCCCCTGACTGTCAAGCACTGATGATCACTAACATTTTTAATTAATCACAAATCCCCATGGATGCTAATAAGGCTACCAAAACGGTCCCATCCCTCCCATGAAGTGCCAAATGAACCATGCATCCAAAGCTCTATCGTGTATCTCATTAGATAATCTCCACGTGGATATCGAGGCACTGCATTACCGTAGTGTTCTTCTGAAACCGAGTATGTATGTGTATGTGGAACCAGCCGGTTGGAGTGCGTTTAATGAACACCTGCTGGCCTCAGAGTCCTGAACAAGGCACTGGTCTAGAATGTTAAAGAAACAAGTCGTTCTCTCTGTCTTCAATGAGTTTAAATCTAGCTGGAGAAACAAAATATATACACAAGTGATACAACTAAAAACAATGACCTAAGAACCTATAAACAGGCTGGGTGTGGTGGCACACACCTGTAATCCTAGCATTCTGGGAAGCTTAGGTGGGAGGATTGCTTGAGGTCAGGAGTTCCAGACCAGCCTGAGCAAGAGTGAGACCCCATCTCTATTAAAAATAGAAAAAATTAGCCAGGCGTGGTGGCATATGCCTGTAGTCCCAGCTACTTGGGAGGCCGAGGTGGGAGGATCTCTTGAGGTCAGGAGTTCAAGACCAGCCTGAGCAAGAACAAGACCCTATCTCTACTAAAAATAGAAAAAATTAGCTGGACAACTAAAAATAGAAACAAAAAATTAGCCGGGCATCGTGGCATGCGCCTGTAGTCCCAGATACTCAGGAGGCTGAAGCAGGAGGCTCACTTGAGCCCAGGAGTTTGAGGTTGCTGTAAGCTAGGCTGAAATAACCTATAAACACATGCAAAATAATACAGTATATAATTAATTATACCAAGCAGTACATGGATATCAAGGCAATAGGTAAGGAAGATGACCACTGATAGAATGAAGAGAAAAGTGGTGACTTCTGTCCCTACCGGCTGACATAATAGACATAATAGGAAATGGCACCCAAATGCAGAAGAGGCAGAAAGCAATATTAACTAGAATAATAGCCCAGGGGCATGGGCAGGTGAGCCAAATTATGCTGCATAGAGAGGAATTCCAGGCCTGAAAATATAGATTGTATTTTTTCAGACCAGTGATTCATAAATGTTAATGAGCTCTTACTTAGGGTGCTTGGAAAACGTGCAGCTTTTGGGAACACTTACACATATTCCGATTCTGTGGCTAGGTGGTAGAGCCTTGGAAACTACACTTTCACGGTTCTCCCAAGGATAGAGTTAGTTCAAGGACCCCGGGGTGAAGCCTGCTGCCTAGGGCGCTACCAAGACCAGCCCATGTATGAAGTGAAGGGAAAGCCAGTAATGGGGCTCACAGTGTTCCCTGCAGCACCTAGGAAGGGGCAGGAACTCTATTAATAGAATGATCCCGCAAAAGGTCAAAATGCTGATCATGGCAGGAGATGGATATCATTTTAACTGGTGAAATTTCATGTTAGAAATTATAAACACATATACAAAGCTGCATAAGAAAAGCATTGTTCTATGATTCATTTACTACCTAGTAGATTTTACTGGATGATTATATGTTGGGTTTTGTAAAAAATAATTTAATTAAACTCTTTGAACTTAGAAAGGAGTTCAATATAAATTCAAAGGGTTATAATAAAAGAGAATTGTTTGCATGAAATTTACTACCTGATAATTTTCATTGAGTGTATTTTAGATTTCTAAAAGAGAATTTTTATTCTTCATTATTCAGCAGGTCTCAATTAGATGTATTTGTTCTCCAGATTAAAGACTATAATCATACTCTGTGAAATCTCATGCCACACTATTATTATGTTTTTAAAAAAAAAAAAAACTTTGCCAATATGAGATCTTCTTACTCCTGGCATTTTGCAAATGAATCATTATTAGCCGTATTCACAATAAAATCAGAAAACATGAGAAATTTACTCAAATTCTCAGAACAAATGAATAGGAGTGCAATTGACTAGTCAATTGGTGGTAGATATTCATCGTACATCCTCAGGACTCAGTGTCCATATTGTTTGGGAACAGATTGCTTATAGGGTTAGGAAACCAAACTCTGGACACTAATCTGACCATTCTTTTCAAACCATATCTTCCCCCAGAATCATCACTCCACATTATATTTCTATGTCAACTACAAATCTGTTCTAAAATAAAAAACTTAGTATGAGTTTTCTCATAATATATCCTTCAAGTAACTTTGCACTGTTATTCAGAAAATACAAAGAAATCTTGATCATCAAAGAATTTTAAATATAAGCAAAAATACAAAGCCAGGAAGGCCCAAAGTAATCTTTAAAGAGTAGTATGATACATTAAATTTAGCTGGAAATAGGGTTTCTGATGCAAGCAGTAATGGGAAATGGGGCTGTGAAATAGATTGAGCTAAATCATGAAGGATGTAAAAGCCAATCTGATTGCCTCACTCTCAGTTGATCAGCAGAGGCCAAGTGGAAACACTTGAAAACTGAACAGCACACTTCAAAATAATGCATAGGTCAAAAATAAAGTCTCAAGGGAAATTTAAAAATTTATTGAACTCAACAAAAATGAAAATACAACATATAAAAATTCATGGGACACAGCCATAGCAGTGCTGAGAGGGAAGTTTATAGCACTAAATGCATCCATGAGAAAAGTGAAAAAGCCTCCCACCTTTAAAAAAAAAAAAAAACCTAAGGAAAAAAAGAGTGAAACAAGAAAGAAAGACATAATAAAGGTAAGAGTAGACAGCAAAATAATTGAAAACAATACAGAAAATGAATAATTTAAAAAGCTGGTTCTTTGAAAATATCAATAAAATTGGCAAATCTCTCTCAAGACTGACACAGAAAAAAAAGAGAAGACAAAATACGTATATCAAGAATGAAACAGGCCGGGCGTGGTGGCTCACGCCTGTAATCCTAGCACTCTGGGAGGC
>VBSM01001124.1:7343721-7430625 GCA_008086735.1 Cheirogaleus medius | reverse complement strand
TGTCTCAAAAAAAAAAAAGAATGAAACAGGGAACCTCACTACAGACCCTGCAATATCCAAAGGATAACAAGAGAATATTTTAAAATATACTATACTCGCAAATTTGACAACCTAGGGAAATGAACCAATTCCTCAAAAAGCATAAACTATCCCAACTCACCCAATGCAAAATATAGGGTTTGAATAGCCCTATATCTATGAAGAATATTGAATTAGTAATTTTTAAATGCCAAAAAAGAACTCTCTAGGTCGAGATGGCTTAAAAATTCTATCAAATGTTTAAAGAATTAACACTAAATCAGTATAATTATACACAGTGTAGATGAGGAAGAAATATTATCCAATTCGTTTTAGGAAAGTAATATTTGTTTAGTAAATATTCCTCAAACTCTGCCATATATTAATGGTGTTTTGAGCAACTCTATACTTATAATAATGTTCATGATAACCCAATCTAGAGAAATATGTTTTAACACATAGAGTCTTGTAGTCATAGTAAATAAAAATCTGTGTTTTGTTGTATAGAAGTCAAATAGAGGGTTGGACAAATTACATTAACCATAAAATAATACATACACTAGAATAAAATTTGGGGAAGCAGAATGGAATAGAAGCTCAAAAAGTAAAAGGAATAATGTAAAATCTCTGCCTTCTTAAAAAAAAAAAAAGCCTTTGTGTGTTTCTTTAAATGGATAATTCCAGGTGTCAAATTATCACGGTATTTCTATAATATTACATTGGATTCATTTAAAGAAGCGATGCAACACTTTTATTTTAAAATGTCGATATTGCAATATGCCAGAAAATACATATTTTTAAACTGTTTAAACTTCTGCTAAAAACCTTTTATATGTCAATTAAAAAATATATGAGGGTATATATCAATTTTCCAAATTATTTTAGGGTACATACCAGTTTAGAAGATCATTGTTGGTCTTCTAAAGACACAAAAAGACATGAATAATGGGACTGATGAGCAGAAACGTGTGTCCTGTTAAAGGTAATGTGAATGTGTAGTAGATCATGTCAGCAAAGTTCCAGCACTTTCTCTGGCAATAATCTGTGGCCCAGGAGCAGAAATGAAGAGTGAACACAGCAATGACACATGCACGGTCGCGGCAGGATGCGGCCTTGGGTATTAATGAAGACAAGTTAGAACAGCTGGTCATGGTGTCTAAATTAGACAGGGGAATAAGTGAGATCAGATGCAAGTTCCTGAATAGCATAAGTTGAAGGGATCCCAACAGCTGAAGTCTGAATCCGGGCTGCAGAAAGGAAAAAAGAGAAAGGGCATGCCCACTGCAAGCTTTTGAAGCAAGAGCAGCATAGCGTAACAGTAATTACGCTACACAACAATTACTGTTTTGTGGCTGCTGTAGAGAGAAGATGGAACTTGCCATTACAAGGAAGTCAAGGAATCGTGTGCTAAGAGTAGTAGTAAAAGGCCGGCGTGGACACTGGGCCACACGGGATGGCGACAGTGACATAAAGAGGAGGAACTTGAGCAGGTGCTTCACGCTCTGGGCCTGGGATTGGACAAGATGTCCAGTAGCAAAGTTAGGAAAAGCCTGCTTCAATTGGACAGTGTGAGCTTTAAAAGCCAAAAAAAAAAAAAAATAACAAATTAGTTTCATGTTCCAGAAGTGACTTGGAGACTTGTATAAAACATGCAAAATGTCACACTCTAGATCAGCTGTGCGGAAACGGAACTTTATTTTCCTTATCTGGACTTGCCCAAGAGCCCTCGTTTACACTGGGAAAGAGGAAACAAACATCTTAACCTCGCCCCTTCACTGTGATTCAGATCCTTCTCCTTACAACTTGGTCCATTTGGGACCAAAGTCTGGAGATCTATGAGGTCAAATTCAGGATCCTCACAGGAGATGATCTAAGTTTCTAGGATTAATAGCTAGTATTGCCCAGGTATCAGGGAAGACGGTTAATTACAGTGTCTCCCCCCACTTCAACTCTACACATGTGCTACTAAGTGATCCAAGCCAGGAGCCTGGCCTGCTCCCCTCACAGCTCCTGATATCAGGCAAACCCCATGCAGAGACTGAAGAACCGACAACAAACACCAGGGACCAGCCACCGCGTGGCCATGTCCACCCCACTGTGGCCAGCCTGGGAGGCAGTCTCTTCCCCTAGTGTTAGGCAGAGAGCAAAGCAGTAAACACTTTTGGATTTCTTGGGGGTCTTTCCTCCCAGCTGCTGCCTTGTCAGTGCTGTATTTTCCTTCTTTGTGGTTTAAACTCTATGGTCATCCTTTTTCAAAAGGGAAGGGAAAAAAAGTAAACTCTACAGTGAGTCCTACAGGCATTGGCAAAGGATCACCTGAGCCAAAGCCCCTTTGGAATCCAAATTAAACCATTTATCTCTCATGTGGCAAGACCTTAACAACTAGAAATGTGATTTTCCAGACCCTATTTGGAAATCCAAAGCCAAGAATTATTTAATGTAAAGCCAAGCCTCTCCTCTGAGAGCAGTACACACAGAAGGCTGTTGCTTCCTGCCTGGCGGACAGCAGGGGATTGGTCCTGGAATGCCAAGGAGACAGCAGCTGTCCTGCCTCTGAATGCTGTCTTGCTGCCTTTGCAGAGGAGGACGTTACTGACCGCTGTGGAGGACCCCAAGGGAGACAGGAATGTGGATCGCAGTGTGTTGAGGGGAACTAAGCTTCCACTAAGGCCTACAGGAGCTGGGGGAGAAGGCGGGGAGAGGAGACACTGATGCACAAGGCAAAACTCTTCTTCTGAGCGAGCTTGTGTCTGCACGAAGACAGGGGGGATACGAGCACCCTCCGTACATCCCGCTCAGTTTCACTGCAAACCTAAAAGTGCTCTAAAAAATAAAGTTTATAAATTATTTTAAAACTGTATCTTTTTCAGTTATCTCCTCCCTAGGTGACTGCACCATCATCTGCTCGGTTGCTCCGGCTAACAACACAGGCAATGTGGTTGATCCCCCTCTCTCCTACCAAACTAATCACACGGGTACCAATTCTTTCTTCAATGTGTCTGGAATCACCTTCTCTCCATTCTTCTGCTTTTACTCTAGTTTCTTCTCTTCCCTGGATTACTGAATCATCTCCTTAAATGTCCTTGTTTTCATTTTAATTCACTCTCTGTCGTACGTCGTTGCAATATGAACACGGTCTCTCGTCATAGCCCTACCCCAGCCCCTCGATGGCTCCCTGTCACTCTCCAGTAAAGGCCAAGCAGCAGTTTGCTGAACCCAGAGCCTCGGTCCCACACTCCTCTGGCCTCAGGACTCTCTTCTACAACCTGTAGTCTGGCCACACTGAACCTCTTTGGGGTCCTTAAACACTCCTGTACTTGGGCTTTCCCACAAGCCATTCTCCTTTCCTGGTACGTTGTCCCAGGACTTGTCGCTTCACCTGTCTATCCATTTTCATCTTTGGGGTATAAACTTAGCCATTTTTCTCTCCAGGAGACTTGCCTTGCTCATGCCCAGCTCTGGGTCAGAACTCGAAGCCAGGCATCATCTTTGTGCCCTCAAGGCACCACTTCTGCTCCCAGAAGCCACTAACGCTTTGCATTACCATTGTTCGTTTGCCCCTTGGTCTTCCGCACTAGCTGGCCAGCTCTGTGACTGCAAGAACTGGCACCAGTCTCGTGTGCTGTTAGCGCCAGACACACTTCCTTGATTTAGCAGAAGTCCAATAAATACTTGTTAAATAAATGAGTAAATGAACAAATGAAGGGAAATGCTTAATGAAGGTAATGAACAAGGACTTTGCCTACCTTGGTGGGGAGGGGAGGAGAGGTGAAGAGAATGAATCCAGAAAAAGAAATGGATAGTTAGGAAAGTACCAGTAAGGTGCAGAGGCAGGAATTTATACACTGAATCAAGAGCAGAAGAATCTGGCGATAGCTGCATACAGTGAGAAATGAACAGGATGCTGCAAAGGAAGGATACTTGTCTATTTCATTAAACACAAATAACACACGAATATTAGCGTAAGCAAACAAAAGAATACTTAGGGTTAAGAAAACGGGAAGGATCACCAGACAGAGCAGAAAGGGTATTCAGGAGGAAAGAAACCAAAAGTCTCTGAAGTCTTTTGAGCCAAGGGGAGGCCCTAGGAGACCCCCAAACCCCCAAAGGCTCCCTCTGCTCCATGCAACCTCGTTTACATCCTTCTGGTTGTGCGGGCACAGTCGTGCTTACCAGCCAACAGACGAAGCCAAACACAGCTGAGAAGCTGTAATGGATGACCGGATTAGAGAGGAGATCTGCACCTGTTCAACTTATTTATACCTGAGGATGATTCCCTTAGTGGGGCTAAAAATGGGAGCCTGGATGTTTGCGATTTTAGTTAGAGCTGGGAACTACGTCTCTTTTTGTATTGATTACAGAGCATGCTACTGTATTCCCTACGGCTTCTCTCCATTTGGGTGGCCACTTGCCCATCAGGGCACAGGGATGGGACTGGCTACCACTTCGGGCCCCAGGAGTGGAGCATAAGGGTATAAGGAAAAACTGGTGCCAATTATAATCCTAAAAAACACAATCTCAAATTTCATAATCCCAAAAATATAATTCTGGAAAATATTATTTTAACATTTTCTTTAAAAGATATTTATTTACATTTTAAAACTGGATTTATTTAAGAAACATAAAAACACAATAGAGCATTTCATAGGCCACTTTATACGATAAAATAGGCAATAATAAATATTATTATTTATTATTACATATTTTTCCAAGCATAAGCACACTCAGGTATACTAACAACAGTCGCATACATATAACAGTTATGAGCAGATGAACCGTATTCATAAAGAAATAGGGCAAAAAGTGAAATGTATAAACACATATCATGACAGTTGCTAATTGTGTGCACCCCACTTTGTAACTTTGGCCATCCAAAATACCTTAACAGACAAACTAATTCTTTTAACAAGATTGATCAAAAACTTCTAGGGGTCACTATTGCATATGCAATTGCCCAAAGAGCTGAGGTCTCAAGAAATTTTATCTTTTACAGATGCAGATATACAAAAAGGACATCTCTTCATTTATTTGAGAAAGTTTCAAAGTTTTTATGTACATGCACAATGCTTACACACAAAATCAACATTGTGATAATGCACTTTCATGGAGCCAAATTTGCAAAAAAATGCATGCAACTAATTAGAATTCTCTAAAATTCTTTATACAATTTATACCTTCAGTGTTGGAATTGATATGAAGATGAAATATGATTTTCTGCTTTCACAGCTCCAGTAATAATTAGCTTTTAAACTTTTATCTTTCACCATAAGTAGCCTCATGTACTTATCACAGCTTTTTTGTGAGGGAACAGTTTCACAGATCTCTTCCATTGTGTTGCAAGGAATACAGTAAGAAGGAATGCTATTTGGCTTCCTCAATATCAACTCTGTATTTTCCAGGGTCCTTCAGAAAGACAGAACTAACAGAATATGAACATAAATATATAATAGGGAGTTTATTAGGGGAATGGGCTCACTCACCTATGGTGACTGAGAAGTTCCATGTCATGCCATCTGCAAGCTGTAGATGCTGAAGTGCTGGTAGCATGGCTCAGTCCAAGTCTGCAGGCCTCAGGACCAAGGAAGCCAATAGTACAACCCTCAGTCTGAGGCTAAAAGGCCCAGGGGAGGATGGGGCAGTAGGCAGGGCCACTGGCCTAAGTCCTGGAGTCCAAAGGCCAGCAAACCTGGTGTTCTGATGTCTAAGGCAGTGGAAGAAAAGTCTGCCACAGCTCTCAGAGACCATTTCACCTTTTGTATTTGTTCTCTCCGGGCCCCTGGCTGATTGCATGGTGTCCACCAACACTGAGGGCAGATCTTCCCCACCTGGTCCACTCAGATGCACCCAGTGATCTCCTCTGGAAATATCCTCATAGATATACCCCAAATAATACTTTACCAGGTTTCTATATTGTATATTCCTTAATCCAATCAACCTGACGTCTAAAATTAAGTCCACAATTTCATCCCTTGTAAACTTGGCACCCATATATATCTCTGTAAACCATACTTAATTTCCAAAGAAAGACAATAATCATGTCATAATCATGTCATATCAATAATCTGCCTAACATGATGCAAGTAACATGATGCCACTATCCTGTGTACAACCAAAAACACACTAATCCCCTCCCTAGAATTCAGCTTTCAGGATTTCAACATTGGAGTTTTAGTGTTTCATAATTGTGATTTTTGAGATTTTAGAAGTTAAAGATTTTAGACTTCAGGATTTTGACCTTTTGGAATTTCAATATTCAGGATTATGGCATTGGGGATTGTGTTTTTCGGAATTATAATCAGCCCCAGATTGTAACATGTAAGGAAATAACACTTCAAAAGTCATGGACAATAAATTACCGCTACATACATATTAGAATGGTAAAAATCCAAAATACTGACAACAGCAAACGCTGATGAGGATGTTGGAGCAACAGGAACTCTCATTCACTGCTGAGAGGAATGCAAAATGGTAGAACCACTTTGGAGGTTAATTTGGCAGGTTCTCACAAAATGAAACATACTCTTACTATACAATCCAGCAATCATGCTCCCAGCTATTTACCCAAAGTAGCTGAAAATTTTTATGTTCACAGAAAAATGTGCACATGAATGCTTATGGCAGCTTTATTCATAATTGCCAAAACTTGGAAGCAACCAGATTATCCTTCAATAAGTGAATTGATAAAAAACTGTGATACATCCAGATAATGGAATATTATTCAGCACTAAAAAGATGAGCTATCAGGCCACAGAAAGACTTGGATGAATTTTAAATGCATAGTGCTGAGTGAAAGAAGCCAATCTGAAAAGACTTCATACTATATGATTCCAACTACAAGGCATTTTGGAAAAGGATGGAGACAATAAAAGAATCAGTGGTTGACAGTGGTTGCCAGAGTTTGGGGGATTGAGGGGTAGGGTGGATGACTAGGTGGGGCACAAAGAAGTCTCAGGGCAGTGAAACTACCGTGTCTGATACCACAGTGGTAGGTACATGTCATTATATGTTTGTCCAAACCCATAGAATTTACAACACAAAGAGCAAACCCTAATGTAAACTGGGCTTTAGTTAATAGTAATGTATCAACATTGGCTCATCCATTATAACAAATGTACCACAATAATTAATGCAAGATGTTAATAATTAGGGACACTAGTGGGGGAAGGTTATAGGAATTCCCTGTACTTTGCACTCTAATTTTTCTATAAACATAAAACTGCTCTAAAAGTCTATTAGTTTTTAAAAAGATATAACTTTATAGTAACAGTGCCACCCTCTCAAAAACTATTTATTGATTTTCCCACAAAAGAGGGTTTCAAGTATTTGTTATCTGTTAATAACATTTATTATAAAGACACAGAAACATTTTTGCAAATTAAAAACACTATGGAGAGCTATGTTTGGAAATAAAACTAGGACTGAAAAGATGAAGTCTTAGCTCTTCATATTGTTTTACTTTAGTTCAATCAGTTAACCCCTATAGACTTCAGTCTAACACTTTTGTGGGAAAAAAAGGTAATTATGATTATGATGCATCAAATATTTTAAACTAGATCTATGTATTTAATATATTTAATTTAAGCATTTTAGTAAACTGACATTTAGAATTTTTAAAATTCTACATAATTCCTAGATACATATCACTTATAATAATGCTATTTTATTTTAAATTATATGAATTTAGTAAGTTTTTAACATGATAATAAAGTCAAAATAAATTACATATTAAATTGGTTATGTATTTATCTTAAACTTACCACCATCTACCTTCAAATCTCTTTATACCATTTACGTATAAAAACTTTACAATAGTATACTTCCATTTGCCCCTCCCAGGCTTTGTGCTATTGTCATCATGCATTTACTTCTATGCTTGTCATAAACCTCATGATATATATAATTATTCTTCCCTAAACAGTTATTATATCTTTTACATAAATTGAAAGTGAGGAGAAACATTTTATATTTACCCAAATATTTATCATTTCTGGCACTTACTTTGCATAGATCCAAGTTTTCCTCTAATATAATTTCCCCACAATCTAAACTATCTATAACATTGCTTTTGGTGACAAATTCTCTCAGCTTTTATTTGTGTGAAATGCCTTCATTTTGCTGTGACATTGAAAGAATATTTTCTCTAGAGATAGATTTTAGTTTGACAAGTACTTTTTCCCCCAGCATTTTGAAGATGTGATTCCATTGTCTTCTGGCTTGCATGTTTACAATGTCAGCAGTCGTTCTTATCTTTGTTCCTGTGCACCTAAGATGTTTTAGTCTCTGCTTTTAAGATTTTTTTCTCTGCCACAGCTTTTTAACAATTTAACTGTGAAGTGCTTTGGGGTGTGTGTATTGTGCATGTGCGTTTACTCTGTTTGTGGTTTGTTGGCTTTTTCTGCTTGTGGTTTATTGAAATTCTTATTTTACAATTTCATCAAATTTGGAAATGTTTCAGCCATTATTTCTTCTAATGTCTTCTCTGCCCCTTTCTTCTGTGGAACTGTGTGATTCCAATCACACATGTGATAGACAGTTTGCTATAGTTCCATAGCTCACTGGGCTTAGGTGGTTTTGTTTCCAGCCATTTTTCTCTCTGTGCTTCAGTTTAGATGCTTTCTATCACTAGGGATTCAATCTCATTAATTTTATCATATGAGGTCTAATATTCTGTTAATCCTATCAAGCATATTTTGTATTGCCAGTATTGTAGTGTTTCACCTCTAAAGTTTTTTTGGGTCTATTTTATATCTTCCATTTCTTTCCTCATCATGTCCCTGTTTTCTTTTACATTCATGAGCACATTTATAATAACAGTTTTAAAGTTCTCCTATACTAATTGCATCATCTTTGCTATTTCAGATTCTCTATTGACTAATTTTTCTCCTGGTCATTGGTCACATTTTTCTGCATCTTTACATCTCCTGGTCAATAATTTTTTGATTGGATGCTGGGTATTGTGAACCTTTTGTTATCTTCCTTAAAAAATATTGAATTTTGTCCTGGCAGGCAATTAACTTACTGTGAATGAGTTTGATGTCTTCAGTGCTGTTTTTAAGCATTTTTAGGGCAAGTCTGGAGTATCCTCTACTCTAGGTTAGGTTAGCCCTACTTTTAAAGGCATAGCCTTCTGGGGTCTTTTCTGAATAAAATGCCTCCAGGCATTTCATGGGGTCTTTTATTTCTTCTGGTCAAACTTACAGTCTCTCGGCCCTATGTAAGCTCTGGGAATTGCTCAATTTACAGCTCCCCAGGAGTGTATTTTTGTCTGGCTGATGCATGTGTAACTTAGTATTCAGCAGAAACTCAAGAAGATGCCTGTGCAGCTTTCTGGAGTTCTTTCTTTGCATCACTCCCTGCTCCCCAGTATTCCTCCCCACAAATTCCAGCCATCTCAGCTTCCCTGAACACTGACATCCATCTCTTTCAGAAAAATGCTCTACCTGAGTTATCCTTCCTACACCGTAGTTTAAAGAGTGCCTCCAGGCAAAAAGCCATGGCAATTGCTAGTCTCACCTAATTTGTTTTCTTTCTATCTAGGATACAGACATGTCTTGTTGTCCAGTATCTGAAACAGTTGTCTATTATATTTATGTTTTTCCAGGTGTCTAGTTGTTTATGGCAAGAGAGAAAATCCAGAACCAGGTAGTCTGTCAGTGCCTTATAAATTTAGTAGGAGTTGTAAGACTGTCTAATAGGCTATATTTTCCTAAAAAGTACAAATGCATTAAACATTATCTGTGCATATAATTTCTTCTTAACCCCAAAGTACTAATGGCATGATTTTAGTTCTCTTAATTATTGTCATACTTTATTCTGTATTTTACTGGGGTTGAAATATTCTCATCCATTAAAGAAGACAATTGCCATCCCAGTTAACTGAACAGATATTACCCACAACACTGATTATGTTCTTCTTGGCAGTCCTAAAGGACTCACTGAGTAGTATTTATAATTACTACATCAATAATGCCATAGTTTAAAAGAAGTGTCACTTGGCCCACATTCCTGGATTCAAGATGAACATACTGCCTAATTCTTCAGTCTACTTACAGTAGTCCACAACTCCCACTCAGGTTGATCAATTGATCAGATTCTGCATTATTTTGGTTCCTAAGATATATACATGTCTTTATGTCTTAAAAGACCTTTAAATTCTATAGAATTCTGCATTTTTTCAGTCTCAAGATTTACAGGTGATATATTAGTATGCAGTTAGATTTTAGATATCTCACATGGCTTTGTCAAACTTGCAGCCACAACATCCGAGGCCATTCTCCTGGCCTGGGGGCCCTAGGAATCTGTAAGCACTGTACCAGCACAACCTTAAAAAGTGGTGACACAGATAGGGCAGAGGGGATCCTTGGCAGCAGGACAATGGTGACTGTGCCAACAACAGCTCTTTGAGTCTAGGAAAAGGTACTTTCTATTACAGGCTCAGTGCAAGCTAAATGGATATTATATTGGTTCATTCAGGAAAACACAAACTCCTCTAGGTATCTCAAATAGGAAGATATTTCAATTAAGTAATTAACAGACAAAATTTGATGGCTGAAAGAGGAAAACTGGGAAGGTTGGGGGTACGCAGAGATGAGAAACTACAGAAAGCCATACCATCCGAGCAGGAGTAATGCTCATCTGAGCCCACACTCCTGGGCCCTGATACAGCATGTGAGCTCCAGAAGGCCTGGGTTTTGCTAGCTATTGCCTCTGCAGTTGTCCATGCTCCTCCCCAGAGGTACTGGAACTGCTGGCACACTGCAGTAGTTTGTAGTCGCCTGCCACTGCCGACAATGGGTAGCTTCTATTTTCTTCCCACCTTTAATTTGCTATGAGTGCCTCCTATTGCCAGCAACAAACCCCCACTGAGCAGGGAATCTGGAAAAAGCAGTTTGCAGGTTTCCAGCCACAGTGGCTTAGGGAAGAATATATGAAAGGCCAAGTACGGGGCTGTGTCAACAGACAATACTTGACGCAGTTTATTAGCCAAGCTACTCCACCCACTAAGATTCAGTTTTCTTGTCCATAAAATAGCAGTGGTAATAGTCCCTACCTCACAGGGTTATTGTGAGAATTGAAGGAGCTATAACTTTAAACTTCATTAAAATGTCTGACACATAGAACACTCTCAATAAATCACTGTGGTTTCTGCTAATTTTAGTTAATAAACAGCAGAATGAAAAAGCAGCGTATATCTGGGCTGACCATACAGGAACAGACTGTATGCCCTTTGCCCAGTAGTGCCACCTGTCCACACAGCGCTCATTTTTCCATTTCAAGGAGGGATAAAACAAAGATTATATTGATTTCCTGCTCACCAT
The DNA here is from genome assembly GCA_008086735.1 of Cheirogaleus medius. Taxonomy (NCBI): domain Eukaryota; kingdom Metazoa; phylum Chordata; class Mammalia; order Primates; family Cheirogaleidae; genus Cheirogaleus; species Cheirogaleus medius. The sequence continues at coordinate 7,419,289 of VBSM01001124.1, read as the reverse complement.
GATATTAATTGCCTGTGGTCCCCAAACACTGTGTAAGTTAATAACCTTTGTATCCATCCATTCACAGCAAAAGAAGTCTTTTACTAAATGCATATATTCATACACCTCGAAAGCACAGTATGAGAATTTTTTTAGAAAAATTGCCTCAGGCATAACATTGAGGTCAAATTAACTTGAGAATATGAACTCAGAAATGTTTGCTTAGAAATTAATTCAGTCACTCAATCAAGGCTCCCCTGCTGGCCTTCTGGAAGCGTGGCTGGAGCTGAGAGAGCTTTGATGGTGTGCCACTAAGGAACCCAGGGCACGGTAGGCATTTGATACATGTTAGGTGATAGTGATGAGGGCAGTGAGTACTTGGTATGCCGAGTGGATGGAGATGTTCAGGTTTAGGAGAACGCTTCTAAGCTCTAATGCTTAATGGATAAATATTAAGACTCTGCAAACCTTTCCATATCCAACAGAATCACTATCTCTTATTTAGCAGCTCAGCCAATTTTTGGACTAGGGACTGATAATATAAATATCTCTTTAAACAGTGTTCCAAAAAAAAAAAAACTCATATTGTGCTTTATTTAAAAAATCAACAATTTAGCCAGCCAGAGACCCAAGTTTGAATTCTGACCCTATTCCTTACAAAGCGTGAGATCTTAAAACAGCCAACCTGTCTGAGCCTCAGTTTATTCATCTAAAAATTAAGGACATTGATAATAATGTTTCAAGATTGCAGAGTACTTCTCACATAAGTAATGGGTATTCTTATTGTGAAACCAACCTGCAATTACAGGCAACTCTGCATCAATTACCTTGCATAAGAAACTACAACAGAAAGCTGAACTCAAAAAAGAAAACCTATTTAGCTTTTGAATGCAACTTTGTATTTGATTCTCTCTGCGTCATATGTACTACTAATGCACCTCAAACAAACACTAAATATCTAATTCTAGATAAAGTGAAAAATTCATTTTCCTGGTTTAACATTTCTCAAATATTTGAAGTATTTTCATAAATTATAATCCCATCATTACAAAGTAGCACTTGATATATCAGCGTTTATTCCATAGATCAGAATAGTTGTAGGGAAGCAAAATATTCCTGTCAGTCTACCCAGTCAGTTCTTCCTTCAGTAGCAATCTCCACCAGAAAAATGGAACTTGTGAGAGTTTGCACCGCAGCCCCCCAGGCCGACACCTACACACCAGGTAGCCACGTTCATCCTATGTGCCTCGAGACCAGGAGACTGACTTAACAACTCAGTTTCCTCCATGAAAATGTCTCCCTTCTCTTCACTGATCTGTGAAAAATGTTTTTGAGCTCTAACATCAAAATTCTAAGCAATATTTCTACAATGCCCATTTATCAAATTACCATTTCCCTTTCATTTTTAGTATTTAATCTGAGTGCTAAAAGTCAAATAAGGGAGTGACTATAAACTTGCATATGCTAATTAAAATATAGTTATGAAAAAGGCTTTTATAAGAACTCTACAAAACTGTTTTGGAAGGATTTGTTTGTTCGTTTGTTTTTAATATGTTTTTAAATGAACCATAGTAACAGATGGGCAGCTTATCTACTGAGGTTTTTTTAATATGCTATAGCCTCTGGAAAATAACAACAAACATCTATTGAATGTTTATAATTCTAATCTTTTGCTTTATTGACTTTTTACTCTCAAAACAATCCAATGGAGTGGGTCGTATTGTCCCTACTGTCTTCCCAAGAAGACCCCGCCTCGGGAAACATGAACTTCATTCTTCTAGTTGTTCAGGCCAAAAATTTTGGCATCATCCTTGAGTCTTTTTATTCACAACCATCCCACCTCTGATACAAATCCAAACCAGCAAACCACAAATTTCAAATGAAAATTTGAAATGTGTACATTTCTGTTGCTTTCTCCTACTCCGACCCTCCTGAGTTATGCCAAGGGCCTCCCAACTGGCCTCCCTGCGTCTGCCCTTGTCCCTGCAATCTAGTGACCCTACAACAGCCTGAGTGATCCCTATTGTGTCACCTCTGTGCTCAAGACCCTCCAATACCTTGCCGACCCCCCCCCAATACCTCCAACAGTCCTCATGTTGGCCTTCAAGGCCCTACAGCCCCAGCCGAGGGTCGCCCGGACTCAGCTCCCTGCTGATGTCCCCTCACTCATTCCTCTGGTCATCCCTCTCTAGGGCCAGCGCAGGGTGGGGGCGCTCAGTGCCAGACGCAGGGCCCAGCTTGAGGTTTAATGCTCTGTGTCACTGTCTTGATATTCCTAATGAAGTATCTTTGAATGTGTGTTTGGCAAGCCAAGCCCGAAGGAGCCTGCGCCGGGGACTGGACACCTTAGCCTCACCTCTGGAGATGGACGCAGGACCCCAAGACCTGCCTCTTCCACTGGGCCAACAGGGTCCAATGGCCAGGGAAGACTGAGCTCCATGGTCGCCCTCCGCTCCTGGCGTGGGCCTGGGCAGGGCCTGCAGAGGATCGTGGTCACGTGCAAGGAGGCTCAGGGTCGCAAGTGCCTCCAGCACCGCGGGGTGGCCCGTGTGTGTGATGGGCCCTGTCACCAGACCCGGTGCAGGCACTGAGGGTGTTCTAGCACAGAGGTTGCAGTCTCCAGGGGTCGCCCGTCTGCTGTGAAGTGGGGTGATGCTCCTGGCCCCCCAGCCAGTACTCCCCACTCCTTTCCTTTTGCACTGGGCCCCCGGGTTATGCAGCCAGCCCTGCTGGCGCCTTGTGGTTCCTCTAACGTGCTGCCCAGCTCCATCGCAGGACTCAGCAATGACCGCTTGCTCTGCCTGGACAGTCGCTCCCCAGATTCCACAGAGCTCATCCTGGACTCTGTCAAACACTACCCCTCTGGGACTTCTACCACCCTAGAGAACAGCACACTCCATCCATTGTTCTCTAACTGCCTTCAAAATATGTTCACCTTCATGGGCATTTGTTTCTTCATGTTTCCTCCCCTACCAAAATGTAAGTTGCAGAGAGCAAGGGCATTTGGGGTTTTGCTCCCTGCTTTAATACTACATCCCTAGCATTGGATACTTGCAGTGGGAATTCATCAAAATTTGCTGAAACACTGAGTCCCCATTTTGTAAATGAAGAAACTGAGACGCAGAGATGTGAAGTGACTTGCCCAGCTGGGATCACTCCTATGCAGTCTGCCTCAGGGGCCCTGCTTTGACCAAAGCCCTCCTAAGGTGTCAGAGCTGGGAATGGCAAGGTTCTCCACTGGCCATAAATAAAGCCAATTTATCTGCTGACACTTGAATCAAACATAAGATGAAACACTACCTTTTTTTTTTTTAATTTGGTCGGTCATCTTCTTCTGGTTAGATGAGGAAAGTTTAACAAATATCTTCAGAATCCAGACGAGGTATTGACTTCTAGACAGTAATCTTATAGAAGCTATGGGCACCGAAGGTAAACATTAAACATGAAAAATATCAAACCCACAGTCTGTACTAAGATAATGTATGAAGGAACACTTTGGAATTTGAGATTAAGCTGTCATTATTTTAAATGCCTGGAGCCTAGAGATCAATTAAAGCAAGGGGTTATTAACATGTTCTTTAAATCAATGCAACTTTTCTCTCAATACAATTCTTCCCACCATTTGAAGTGCATTTCCTACCTACCATGTGACACACATGGATTAGTCTTTGGGACCTCAGGAACAGTCATTCAGCTCCAGAGGGCTTCATCTTTGGAAAAAGAATGACTGATAAAATATCTTTTCTTATAGTATTTTTGCAAATATACAAGTTAGGGACCTGAAAAGTGTTCCAGAAGTATGGTCTGGTAACAGACAGAGAGAACTTGTTCTCCTCACATCTGCAGTGACCTATTGTGAGATGGCCCCTGGGACTGCTCAGGCCACTGAACTGAAACTCACAAAGAGGATGGGAAGAATTCAAAGCTACTGATTACAGCAGCCTGGCAGGAAGAGCCATCACACACTAATAATACTAATTTGGTCTTTAATTATGTATGTACACAGTGGTCGGCTAAATATCCAGCTGTTGCTCTGTCTTTCACTCACAGTTACCCTTTCTGATTCTCTTTTGTTTTGTTTTGTTTTGTTTGGGCTGTAGGTAGAATTCAGGATGGAGCCTAGAGAGTTTTCTCTGGTTTATGAATTTATCAATTCCCTGGTGTACATGCCTGTCCCTTCAAAGAGTAAAGAAAATAATAGCCAGTGTCAAAAATCTGGTAATATTCATTCTCTTCTTTCATTTCTTCCATCCTCCTTCTCTAGGACTTGAGAGTAAAAGTGAGAGGAAACACTTTTCCTGCCCAAAAGATTTCCCTGGAATGCTCTGTGCTGCAGGGAGGAAGGGAAGGCTAAGGAGCAAGTTAGTCAGAAGTTCTGGGAAAAGCATCTGCTCCTTCAAATTGGGCCAAAACCAAAAACTTAACAAGAATATTGCAGCAAGAAGAAAAAAATAATCATAATCCTTGAGATCCCCTTCTTAATTTTTCTCCAGATTTCTTCACCAGTATTGAAAGCCATAGTCTATTCTCAAAAGCCCAGATGACCTATTTTTTCTGCCTGAGATTGTCATCAAAGATAGGTGAATGCCATTTTGAAGCTTATATTACCACGTTGACAAAATTCACCCATTATTTACTAAGCAGCACATTAGACCTATTGCTAAAAGACAAAGTAGACACAGTTCTTGTTTAAGATCTTAAAGTCTAACTCACCACAGGGACCTTTATGTAAATTACTAAACCACCGTCCTCTGTCCTCTCCCACTGCTAATCTATAAAAATTGCATGACACAGTCACCGTTCCCTCTCTCAGGAAGACTGATCACTTATGGGGACAAAAAGAAAAAGGAAACCAGCATTTGCACCAGCACCTCTGGTGTCTGGCAGGGACATGCTAGATGCTTTGGTATTTATAATTTCATTTAACCGTCCTAAAACCCTGAAAAATTAATGTTGTTATCTCTATTTTACAAGTGAGAAAACTAAAGCTCCACATGCCATAGAGCTGTATAAGGGCAGAGCCAGCATTCAAATCTAGATCTAAACTCGGGTCCAAAATCCAACCTCTTGCACATAGCACATACATAGCACATACTCCTACAAGTAAGTAAGAATGGCTATTCACCCAACAGATATGTGCTAGCAAGCTAATAGAAATAGGAGAGATGCAAGGCAGAATTAAGTAGGTGTCAAACCTACATAATGTCAGGGCATCCAACATTGCATATCCCCATCCATGCTTGATTTCCTATGACTTTTACTTTCCTCTGTGTACTTGTGTGCCCTTTAGTTAGTTCCAATTTATTGGAGAGTATGTGTGGTGTTTCTTTATCCATTCTTGAAATACTTCACTTAGAATAATGGTCTCAGTCTCCAGTGTATCCCCAAATTGTTGCAAAAGACATTAATTCATCCCTTTTTATGGCTGACTAGTACTCCATTGTATACATATATCACATTTTTGTTAATCCACTCATCAATTGATGGGTATTTGGGTTGATTCCACATCTTGGCGATTGTGAATTGTGCTACACTAAGCATTCCAGTAGAAGTGTCGTTTTGATAAGAAGAATTATTTTCCTTTGGGTAAATACCCAGTAGTGGAATTGCTGGATTGAATGGTAGATCTACTTTAAGTTCTTTGAGAAATCTCCAAACTGTTTCCCACAGGGATTGTATTAATTTGCATTCCCACCAGCAGTGCATAAGCATTCCTTTTTCTCTGTATCCACGCCAGCATCTATTGTTTTTGGACTTTTTAATAGAAGCCATTCTAACAGGAGTAAGGTTTTAATTGTGGTTTTAATTTGCATTTGCCTGATGATTAGTAACATTGAGCATTTTGAGCATTTTTTCATGTTTGTTAGCCACTTTTCTATCTTCTTTTGAAAAACTTCTGTTCATGTCTTTTGCCCACTTTTTAATGGGATTGTTTGGATTTTTCTTGCTGATTTGTTTGAGTTCTGTGTAGATTCTGGAATTTAGCCTTTTATTGGATGTATAGATTGCTAATATTTTCTCTCATTCTGTAGGTTGTCTATTTGTTCCGTTGTTATCTCCTTAGCTGTGCAGAAGCTTTTTAATTTAATCAAGTCCTATATATTTATTTTTGTTGCTACTGTAATTGCCACTGGGGTCTTTTTCATAAATTCATTGCCTAGAATAATGTTTAGAAGAGGTTTTCCTACGTTTACTTCTTTCATGCCTTAAATTAAAGTATTTTACCTATCTTGAATTAATTTTTGTGAGTGGTGTGAGGTACAGGTTCTGTTTCATTCTTCTGCATCCAGTTTTCCCAACACTATTTATTGAACAGGGCTTCTTTCTCAAGTGTGCATTGTTGTCTGTTTTATCAAAGATCAGTTGGCTATAAATAGATGGTTTTATGTCTGGATCTCTTTCTATTCCATTGTGTATGTCTCTATTTTTGTACTAATACCATGTTATTTTGGTTACTATAGCCTTGCAGTATAATTTGAAACCTGGTAACATGACGCCTCTAGCTTTGTTTTTTTGCTTATGACTGCTTTGGTGATTTGGGCTCATTTCTGGTTCCAAATGAAGTGTAGAATTATTTTTTCTAGATCTATGAAATATGTTCTTGGTATTTTGCTGGAAGTTCTTGAATCTCTTCAGGGGTCCTCAAACTACGGCCTGCAGGCCACATGCGGCCCGCCAAGGACACTTATCCGGCCCGCCAGGTGTTTTTGCCGCCGCTGCCTGTCCTGCTTAGCAGCCGACTCGTCCCAGGCCCACAGTGCGCATGTGTGGAATGTGCGCCGCACTCTCCAACGGACCTCCAACAGTCTGAGGGACAGTGAACTGGCCCCCTGTTTAAAAAGTTTGAGGACCCCTGAAATCACTTTGGGTAGTATGGACATTTTAACAATGTCAATTCTACCAATCCATGAGCATGACATGTTTCTCCATTTATTTGCATCATCCGCAATTTCTTTCCTCAGTGTTTTATAGTTCTCCTTCTACAGAAATTTCACCTTGTGGGTAGGTATATACCTAGGTATTTTATTTTCTTTGTAGTATTGTGAATGGTATTGAGTTTTTGATTTGACTCTCACGTTGGCTGTTATTGGTATATAGAAATGCTACTGATTTGTGTACATTGACTTTATATCCTGAGACTTTGCTGAACTTATTCATCACTTCCAGGGGATTTTTGGTGGAGCTTTGGGATTTTCTAGTTATAAGATATCATCAGCAAAAGGTTATAGTTTGACCTCCTTTTTCCTGATTTGGATACTCTTTATTTCTTTCTCTTGCCTAATTGTCCTGGCTAGCACTTCCAGCACTATGTTGAATAGAAGTGGTGACAGTGGAAATACTTGTCTTGTTCCGGTTCTTAGTGGGAATGCTTTCAACTTTTTCCCATTCAGTATGATGCTGGCTGTAGGTTTGTCATATATAGCTTTTATAATTTTGAGATGTGTTCCTTCTATACCTAGTTTGTTGAGAGTTTTTATCATAAAAGGATGCTGGATTTTGTTGAATTTTTTCTCCATTTATTGAGATGATTTTATGGCCTTTGTTTTTGCTTCTGTTTATTTGGTGAATCACATTTATTGATTTATGTATGCTGAACCAAACTTGCATCCCTAGTATAAAGCCCACTTAGTCATGGTGGATTTTTTTGATGTAGTGTTGAATTCAGTTTGTTTGTATTTTATTGAGGATCTTTGCATTTATATTCATGTAGCTTTCTTTTTTGTTGTGTCCTTTTCTAGCTTTGGTATCAAGATGATACTGGCTACATAGAATGAGATAGGGAAAATTCCCTCCTTCTCAATGTTATGGAATAATTTCTGTAGTATAGGTACCAGCTTTGGTATACCTATAGGTACCTCCTTTGTAAGTCTGGTGGAATTCAGCTGTGAATCCACCTGGTCCAGGGCTTTTTTTGTTGTTGTTGGAAGATTTTTTATTACCACTTCAATCTCACTGCTCACTATTGGTCTGTTTAGGAGTTCTGCTTCTTCCTGATTGAGTCTTAGAAGGTTTCCAGTTTATGTACATAGAGATTTTTGTAGTATTCATGGATGATGTTTTATATTTATGTGCTATCAGTTGTAATATCTCCTTTTTTGTTTCTGATTGGGCTTACTGGGTCTTTTCTATTCCTGATTAATCTAGCAAGAGGTCTATCAATTTTGTTTATTTTTTCAAAGAACCAACCTTTTGTTTCACTGACATTTTGTATTTATTTTTATTTTCCTTTTCATTTAGTTCAGCTCTGACCTTTATTATCTGTTTTCTTCTGCTGGCTTCAGGTTTGGTTTGTTCTTTCTTTTCTAGTTCCTTGAGATGAGTTATTGGGTTGTTAATTTGTGATCTTTCTGACTTCTTGATGTGGTCCTTTAAAGCTATGAATTTTTCCCTTAGGTATGCCTTTGCTGAGTTTCACAGATTTTGATAGCTTCTGGCCTGTTTGTCATTAATTTCAAGGAATATTTTGATTTCCATCTTAATTGCATTATTGACCCAATAATCTTTCAGTAGCAGGTTGTTTAATTTTCACAACTTTGTATAGAATTGAGTGTTACTCTTTGAATTGATTTCTTGTTTTAATCCACTATGGTCTGAGAAGGTACATGGTATGATTTCAATTTTTTTTAAATTTGTTGAGACATATTTTGTGGTCTAAGAAATGATCAATCTTGGATAATGTCCCATGTGCTGATGAAAAGACTGTATATTCAGTAGTTTTGGTGTAGAATGTTCTATAAATATCTGTTAGGTCCATTTTTTCTAGGGTCACAATTAAGTTCAGTGTTTCTTTAGTTATTTTATGCTTTGATGATCTATTCGGCTCTGATAATGGGGTGTTGAAGTCCCTGTCAATTATTGTGCTATTATTTATTTCCTTGCTTAGCTCTAGTAGAATTTGTTTTATGTGTTCTGGGAGCTCCCATGTTAGGTGAATATATATTTAGGATTGTATGTCTTCTTGTTGAATTGCTCCCTTTACCATTATAAAATGACCATCTCTGTCTTTCTTTACTATTATTGATTTAAAGTCAATTTTATCTGATATGAAAATGACTATACCTGCTCTCTTTTTCTTCCATTTGTATGGAATTTTTTCCATCCTTTCACAATGAGCCTCTGTGTGTCCTTGTGGTTTAGATGTGTCTCCTGGAAATAGCAGAGAGTTGGGTTATGTTTTCTCATCCATTCAGCCAGCCTATGTCTTTTGAATGGTGCATTCAAACTTAATGTTAAGAGATAGAATTGATATGTGGGATGCTTTTCTGTTCATCATGTTGGGTAGTACCTTATTGCTTTGTTTTTCTTCTTATGTTATTGTTTTGTAAGAGTTATGAGCTTTAGTTTTTTTCAGTGGTTTTAAACTTGTGGGTATCTATTGTGCTGATTCATGTATAATGCAGTTCTGAGTATTTCCTTCAGGGCAAGTCTGGTCATGACAAATTTCCTCAGTGTTTGCTTGTCTGGAAAAGACTTAATTTCTCCATCAATTGTGAAACTTGGTTTTGCAGGATACAAAATTCTAGGCTAGCATTTGTTCTGTTTAAGAAGATTGAAGACAGGGCCCCACTTCCTTCTGGCTTGTAGGGTTTCTTCTGAGAAGTCTGCTGTTAACCTGATGGATTTTCTTTTGTAGGTCTGTTGTTGCTTATGTCTAGATGCTTATAGGATTTTCTTCTTCATTTTTACTTTGGCCAGGTTGATTACTATGTGTCTTGGAGCTGTCCTATTTGCTATGAATCTTCCCAGAGTTTGATAACCATCATGTATCTGGATGTCTGTATCTCTGGTGATACCAGGGAAGTTTTCCTCAATAATTCCCTCTAATAGATTTTCCCTACATTTAGCTCTTTCTTCTTCTCCCTCAGGGATACCTATAATTCATATGCTAGTTTGCTTTGCATAGTCCCATATCTCTTTAAGTGATTGTTCCACCTTTTTTGTTCTCTTCTCTGCCTCTTTGCATGAATGGGTTAGCTCAGGAGCCTTGTCTTCAAGCTCTGAGGTTCTTTCTTCTCCTTGGGTCAGTCTTTTGCTGATGCTTTCTGCTGTGTTTTGAAATTTCCTGAATGACTCTTTCATTTCTTTGAGTTCTTTTATATCCTTTCTTATGTTGTCTAGCTTTTTAGTGACTTTTTCATAAATTTCCTGACAATTTTTTAGCTTGTTTTTGTTGGTTTTCAACTTTCTGTTCAATTCTATTCACCTTATTTTCCATCCACATTCTGAATTCCATTTTTGTCATTTCTACAATTTCCTTGTAGTTTGGGTTTGCTACTGTGGCTCCATTGTGATCCCTTTAGGTTGTCACTCTGTTTTGATTTTTCATGTTGCCGGGGTTCTTTTAATGATTTCTTTCATCTGAAGCCTCTTTTCTTGACTCAGGGATAATATTATAAAGTTTGCAGGGCACCTGTTCTTTGCAGAGAACTCTCCTGCTTAATTAGAAGAAGGGGAGATTCCCTAGATGGTGCTTTTTCCCCCCTACTCTGGACTGTTGATGTGGCAGGGGAGGGGCATGTGCACTAGATGCCTGTAGTGCAGCTGTTCTAATTTGATCTGTTCACCTGCAATTGTCTCTGTTCAAGCCTGTGCTGGATGCTGTTTGTACTGGGTGTTGGGCTATTCACCAGATAGTTGTAGGATGTTCAAGTTGGGAGCTGGGCAAGGAGCTCTTCACTAAAGCTGGTATTGTGGGGATTGCTCTGCCTGGAGTCTCCCCACAGAGGTGACAATGGTAGCTCAGTGAAATTATTCAAGCAGTAACCATTTACTCAAGTGAGGTCCCAATGTACTGGCAGCTTGAGGCTGGAGGGTCCCTGGCAGTACACTGGACTGCAGAGCAGTTCTGCCAGGTCTACAGCAGTGGTGGAGGATCTGGGGTGGGGTCTTGGGGCCCAGGTGCAGCACTGGAATCTCAAGGTAGTGTCCCAGGTCTGGCAGAAGCTCTGGAGACACAAAGATGGAGCCTCAGGCTCTGGTGTCTGAACCTCTGAGCAAAGACTCAGGCAGGAAGCAGGAAGCAGGGCTTCTGAGCAGGGCTTCACAGCCCGGAGCAGGACCATGTGGGCAGTGGGGCTGATCTGACCTGAAGGCCTGGGTCAGGGCTGAGCAGGCTGCAGGAAGTTGGGACCTAAAGGGTGGAATTGGGGCCAAGCAGGTGGCAGTCTGTTCTACAGGTTCAGGAACCAGATGTGGGCAAAGGTCAGTTCCAGTAGCCCAGGGACTACAGAGTCCTCTCCATACCTCCCAGGACCCACTGAAGCAGTCACCCAAAGCCTCCTAGGTTGGAGCCCGTAGCACTCCAGTCAATTCCCATGCTCAGATCCCATTGCTCTGTTGGGAAGGGTGCTTGGCTTCCAGTCACTGGGTACAGCTTAGAGGATCCTCCAGTTGGTCACCTCCCTCCCCAGCCCAGTGGGAACAATGTGAAGGCCACAGCCATAAAGCTGAGTCCCTGGCTGAGCTCAAGATGGCTTTATCTGCTGCTAGATCCCCACTTCACCTATTGTCTGGTGCAAGGTCTCTCCACAGACTCCAGGCAAGTCCCTAATCTGTGGCAGCAGAGAGAGCTCTCTCACAACCCAGCCACAGCACCTGCAGGGTGAGCATGGTGCCCCAGCACTCTATCCTGCTAATCTTCCTCATGCGTGATTTGATATTATCAAACATATCACCTTTTTTTCCCCACGCTGAGAGTTCCACACTACTTCTCTGTGGTTTCACAATGTTCCTTCCAAGAATAGCTATTGGTAGCTAGGCACCTGCTTCCTATTTACTCTTCTTTCCTTCGGAGCTGTGGATTTGCGAGCTGCTTCTAATCCACCATTTCTTTTTCCTTCCTGATTCTCCTTCTGATAGTTGCTTCAAGATAAACTCTTCCAGTGGTAGCAGCCTGATCCCATACCTACTCCCACCAGCGGTCACAGGAAAACTTTCCCAGGCAGGGAGGCACGCTGCACAGTGCTTGGCACTGGCTTCCTTCCCTGCAGTGGCGATGTGCCTGGGGACAGCAGCGTGAACCAGCTACAGCAGCACTTACACTGTGCCCAAGCCCCAGCCCATTCTGCTTTCTGTCTCTGTGAATTTGATTACTCTAGGTACCTCATATAAGTGGAATCATGCAGTATTTTTCCTTTTGTGACTGGCTTATTTCACTTACCATAGTATCTTCAAAGACAATTCACCTATATAGCATGTGTCAGAATTTCCTCCCTTTTTAAGACTGAATAATATTCCCTTGTATATACCACATTTTGTTTATCCATTCATCCACCAATGGACATTTGGGTTGCTTCCACATTTTGGCTATTAGGAATAATGTTTCTATGAACATGGGTGAACAAATACCTGTTTGAGTCCCTGCTTTCAAATCTCTGGGATCCTAGGTATCTATGGGGGATTGGTTCCAGGAGCCAGCTTCGATACTGAAATCTATGGATGCTCAAATCTTTGATATAAAATGGTGTAGTATTTGCATATAATCTACAGCACATCTTCCCATATACTTTATGTCACCTCTAGATTACTTACAATACCTAATATAATGTAAATGCTATGTAAATAGTTATAATACTGTACTGTTTAGGAGATAATGACAAGGGAAAAAATTCACATATGTTCAGTGCAGATACAGCCATTCTTTTTTTTTTTCAAATATTTTTGATCCATGGTTGGTTGAATCAAATATTTTTGATACATGGTTAGGGATGTGGAGCCCATGGATACAGAAGGCCAACTGTGCATTCACAACTGGAATTGTTGTATCATCTGGTAATTCTATGTTTAATTATTTGAGGAACTGACATACTATTTTCTATAGCAGCCACATCATTTTACTTACATTGCCATCAGTAGTATAAAGTGTTCCTATTTCTTCACATTCTCGCTAATGCCTGTTATTTTCTGTTTTATTTTTTAAAATAATAGCCATCCTAATGGGTGTGAGATGTTATTTCACTGTGGTTTTGATTGGTATTTCTCCAATCCTAGTGATGTTGAGAATTTTTTCATGTGCCCATTGGCAATCTATATATCTTCTTTGGACAAATGTCTGTTCAAACCCTTTGCCCATTTTTAAGTTGTTTTAGTTGTTGAGTTATAGTTTTTTATATATATTCTGGATATCAATCCCTTATCAGACATATGATTTGATTTTCTCCCATTCTGTGTCCTTTGATGCACAAAATTGATACCACATCAAAGAAATCATTGCCAAATCTAATATGATAAATATTTTCCCCTATGTTTTCTTCTGAGAATTTTATGATTTTAACTTTCACATTTAGGTCTTTGATCCATTTTAGCTAAGTTTTGCATATGGTATAAAGTAAGGCTCCAACGTTATTCTTTTATTCTTTTTTTTTTTAATCCCATGGTGACTTCACAGTATCCAACTTTATTCTTTTGCATATGAATATCCAGTTTTCCTAGACCATTTCTTAAAAAGACTATCCTTTCCTATTTAATGATTTTGGCACCCTTGTCAAAAATCATCTGAGCATATATGTTAGAGTTTAATTCTAGGCTCTTTATTCTATTCCATTGGTCTATATGTCTTGTCTACCTACTAATACCACACTGCTTTGATTACTGTAGTTTTGTAGTAAGTTTTGAAATCAGAAATTGTGAGCCCTTCAACTTTGTCCTTTTTTATTTTCAATATTATTTTTGCTTTTCTGGGACCTTTGTGATTCTATGTGAATTTTAGAATGGCTTTGTCCATTTATGCAAAAAAACCTCATTGTGATTTTAGCAGGCATTTCACTGAGTCTATAGATCATTTTGTGTAGTGTTGTCATCTTAGCAATATCAAGTCTTCTAATCCATGAAAATAGGATATCTTTCCATTTATTTATGGCTTTCTTAATTTCTTTCAACAATATTTTGTAGTTTTCAGTGTATAAGTCTTTTGTTTCCTTGGTTAAGTTTATTCTAAGTATTTTGGGTTTTTTAAGCTATTATAAATGGAATTGTTTTCTTAAGTTTCTTTCCAGATTGTTCATCATTAGTATATAGCAACACACCTGGTTTTTATGTGTTGATTTTTTATTCTGAAGTTTTGCTAAATTCACTTTTAGTTCTAACAGTTTTTTGTGTAATCTTTAGGATTGTCTACATATTATGTCATCCATGAACAAAGATAATTTTACTTCTTCCTTCCAATTTGGATGTCTTTTACTTCTTTTCCTTGCCTAATTGCTCTGGCTATAGATTTCCAATAGTATTTTAATAGAAGTGGCAAAAATGGGCACCCTTGTCTTTTTCTTGATCTTAAAGGAAAATCTTTCAGAATTTCATCATTGAGTATTATTTTATCTGTGGGCTTTTCATATAAGGCTTTTATTACGGTAAAGTAGTTTCCTTCTATTCCTAGTTTGCTGAGTGTTTCTATCGTGAAACAGTGTTGAATTTTGTTAAATGCTTTTTCTGCGTCTATTGAGATGATCATGTAGTGTGCTTTTTCCTGTTCATTATGTTAATGTGTTGTATTACATTAATTGATTTTTAAATCATGCCATGTCCATGATGGCACTAAATAATCTTCCTATATCAAAATATATATTTGAACATCTGAAGCATCTTTTTCCAGAGCTGTTATATTTGGTCATACCAGTTGTGCACTAACCAATATAAATTTGTACAATTGATTTTACTTTCAACAGATCAGTAGCCACTGTTTGATAACTCTGGAGTGACTGAAGGGCAGAATGAGGTTTCTCTCACAATATACAACCTGTATTCTAACAGAGGTTCTGGTGTGCCCCCTCTCCCATAAATGCATGAAGTACAACTGCAATCCAAGTGGAATTTTCTGCCATCCCACAGGGCGTCCTGGGAAGGCTTAGGAAGAGGATGCCTGAATCACTTTTGGGTCTCTACCAACCAGAGAACAAATAGAAGGGCCTGAATGGCTCACAGCAGAAATCAGATACCGGCCACAAGTGCTCCCACTCCAGAAGGAAGCATGTGCAGCAGGCCTGTCCTACAGTGCCTGGCTCAATCGCTACCCCAGCAGCAACAGCACTGTCTCCGTGCATGCCTTGCTTTCTCTCAGTGTCTCATCGAGAACATGGTTGAAGTCCTAGGAAGGTCAACTCCTTATCTCCCACCTTGCAAAGAACCCTAATTTTGATTAAGATCTCATCTTGTTAGCAATGTAGAGATCATTTCGCGTGCACATTGGCCCATTATCTGACCGTGATCGGCTTCCCTTTTCCCTACTAATATCTCATAAAAGCTGTTTTATGCCTGCTTGACTCAGACACCAGGTCCATTCTGCCCTCATTGTGTCTCGTTCCTGAGAGGCAAAGTCCATGAAGACCTACTGTGTATATGAGTTGGTTCAGAGTTCCGACAGAACTTACAAGGAAAACAATTGTCTGCGAAACCAGCACTTACCTCATTCCATGAAAGGTACAGTGACTATGCTGGGTCACTACTGTTAGAATATTCTACCAGAACAAGTACTATTTATTTTTATCCAATGATGAGAATTACTTAACTTGTTGAATATTTTTCACTTTGGCTTCTTGGAAGCTCAATATAAATTAAGTGCTCAATTAGAATAATATTAGCCCAGAGTTGTGGTATCACTCTTTTTTCTCTTATTCTCTGTTAATCATTTACTGAGATAGGTTTCTTTTACAATTACCTGCTTCAAGTCTTTTTTATAGTTTATTATTCAGAAAAAAACTCAATAGTGATTATTTGCCCAAGAATGATCACATTATTGTCATGGGTATTGGACCGTATATATATCGGTTTCTCCAAATTGCACAGTTCCTTATATTGTGCTAACCCAAAAAATCTGAGACACATATAATTCCATACTTTTTGTTGAGAACTCAGACTTAAGAGTCCTTTGATACTATCAAAATCACCCCTATATACATTTTAGAAAGGCTAAAATAATTTATTCTCATTCATTTTAGAAGATTTAGAAAGAGCCTTGAAATTGGTCGTTTCCATTTAAAGGTATCTGTCTTGGGAAATTGCTGTTATTTCACTGCTTTCTAGCATACAAAATCCTAATTGAAAAACCATCACAAAGTGATGGCATGCATTTAATTTACTTCTGTCCTGTTATGAACATGTCTTGGTCGGGGAAGGAAAGCACATTGTATTCTTGATGATTTGTGCTTTATATAGTCTGTCCCCATGGGCTCATTCAGCCCCCAGGACACTAATAAACAGTCCCAGATCCAGGTTATTGGTACTTTACTATAGGGAAAAACAGCACCCAAGCCATACCTCAATTTAGAACATCTCTAAATTCAGTTCAGTTCAATTCAATGCAATTTATCAATTATCAACGATTCTAGGCATTTTCTGTGTTTTGGGGAGTGCAGAGTGAATAGAACTCAGTCCCTACCCTCATGAATTCCACAAAAGATAGGCAGAGGCTGATGACAAACAGCTCAGAAATTACGGCGCACAGAGATGGCGCTTCTTTCTGGCCACCAGTGAGGAGAGGACAGGCTGGGTTTCTGGAAGGAGATGACTCAGCTGGCATCACAGAGTAGTCAACCTGGAGTGCAAAGGAGGGGACCTAAGATGGAAGCCCAGGCCCAGACATGGTTTGTGGATCCCAAAAGGCTCAAGAAAGGTGGAAGACAAGGATCTCCTGAACATTCCTGGAGTCCAGCCCAGTGACAGGCCCGAGGCGGGCACTCGGTGTTTATTGAATTGAGTATGTGAATGTAAAGAAATCTGAAAAGAAGCATAATAATGTGAAAAGTGAATGGGGTAATTGCTACTTATTATATTTATCAGGGACACTGAATTCAGGCTACAGGTTGCCTACATCAGGGGATTAGTGCGTGGTCGTGCCTTTGAGGTGATTCTTAATAGAAAGCAACCCTCCACTTTTCCAATGAAAGAAGGGTAGATAACATAGTTTTGAAGCAAACATAAATATATAAACTGTTGGGGATAGAGATGAAATAGCTGAATGTCTATTTATACTATTTAACTCATTACCTTAATCATACATACATATCAAATAACATATAGATTGAGAAAGTTTGCTTCTTTCCTTTGTCATAATTTTCAGTCTTCTAGAAGGCACAGTTAGAGGAGCACCGCCTCTCCCCTCCACTGTCGTTGAAGATACAGCATGATTCTGAGCAGGGTGTGCGAGGCTCTCACTGGAGCTTGCAATAGCAGACAAAGGTTCTTCTTGGCTATTTATGATCTTCCAAACTACCTACTATGTTGCTGGAAAAGTCTGATTTGTGACAGCCAATACTTAATTATGAACCCATATTTCCTAAATTGAATAAAATTTCTTTATTTCCTTCCTTTCTTTTTTTCTCTTTTCTTTTCATTCTTTTCTTTCTTTCATTCTTTCACTGATTTTGTTAGTAAATCTCTATAATCATCCCAAATTTGGAATGATTTAAGTCATTTCAATTATATGTCTTCCCGAATGGAATTGTGTTGTTCAAAAACTACAATAATTAAGAGAGCACCTCAAAATATGACAGACCAGCTAAAAGGTGGTTCCCTCGAGTCTTAGGCGTATGTGAGGGAAGAATCTTGCTGTAATAATATGTGATAAATACGGAACTACTTCACATGAGCTGGGGAAAGGTGTATTTCTTTCTAAAAACAAGAAAACAAGGTTAGACTAGAAAAGGTCAGTTGACTTGGTCTCGGTGCTCCTGATCCTGGAAGCCGGAATCACTCATAAGCGTTTGAGGGCCCCCAAAGTACCAGACGTTTTGTCACCTAAGAATCCTACACCAGAAGGAACCTTAGCAGGTCCGATCATCAGTGCTCTGGCAAGGAAGGCATCTCTCACAACCACAGATTTTCTAAAAGAAATTTCACAATGCTCCTCAGCAACCCAGACTGGGAAGTTCTTTCCTTTGGGTTTTGTTTTGTGAACAGCAGAGATAATACCTGAGACCAGTGAAACTCTTCACAGTTTGGGAAGCACATCCACGGCCTCTCTCTCCCCCACTCCTCACACAGCGCTTGGGGTTAAGAGAAGAACCTATTTACAGGACTCAAGAGAACACCCGGCTGGCAACAGGCAGAATGGCCCGGGTCTTCTCTTCCAGGGGAGGGAGTGACGGCCACAGGCCATGTTCCAAGGAAGTAAATGCTCAGAGAAGCCAGCGCCTGTGATCTGGGGCCAGGGGTCTGCCAGGCCTGGTCGAGAAAGCAGCGCGGGGCGGGAGGGAGAGCGAGCTGGAGACTTTCTAAGCAGGAAGTGAGAGAGAAAGGGGGAGGGCCTGATTCTAGACGGGCTTGGTGTGTCATTTATCTTGAGGAGCCATAAATAGGGAGCCCTTGAAGGGTTTTCAGCTGGGGAGAGATTTGATCACATTTCCATCGTAGACAGTTCACTTTAACCTCAACGTGAACGCCCCATGGGAGGCCAGGTAGGAGGCTGTGCCTGGAGGGGTCCTAATTCGGGGGAGGCAGGTGGGAGCGGAGAGAGGCCCTCTGGCCCAGAGCCCTGCAGGGCCCATGCAGCCCCTCCCACCCCCTTCTGATCCTAAATCCCGCACTGGAACTGTGTCGGCTCCAATCGAGCCGCTGCTCGCAGCGATTTGCTGTCCTCCCTAAGGTGATCTTCATCATGTTACTAGATGCTCTCGTAGCCCGTCTTCTCCAGGATAAACGCCTTTCCTTCTTGTCTCCGGAGACAGCAGCGTAGAAGGAGCAGCCCAGTGACCCCCTCATCCCCCGAGCCGCAGGAGCCTGCGCAGTCCCGGCGCCCTGAGGCGAGAACCTGGCACCGAGAAGGCTGCGCTGTTTCTGATCCCTTGGGGTCCTCGCAGGGGGGCTTTCTCTGAGACAGTCCAACCATAAGAACAGAGAACGCTACTACCAACCCGTGTCCTCAGGGTATTGAGTCATTTTTTGTAAACCACCTAGAAAGGCATTGCTGGGCTTGAAAGCACAATTTACTGCTGCATTATTAAATGGTCCCAGCAGCAAGCGACATTCTTTGTATTGACAGAGTGAAAATGAGGCAACCCAGAGGGCAGGACACTGGAAAATAGGGCAGAAGCTGGGGTTCCAGCACCGCACCCCCAACACACGCGGGAAAAGGCCTCTTACTGCTCCGCGAGAACCCGCAGGCCTGGGAAACGGTTCTGCATTCAAGATCCTTAGAGCAAGCCGCAGCGTGTGCAAGGCAGGGTATTTTTAAAGGGCATCCACTTCTGCCAGAAATTGTTTGAGGAAGGGAGCCAGGAAAAAGAAGCAATCAAAAGCAGACAAAGGAAGTGTCCCCTGTGGTCCCAAGGCCCTCAGAGCAGTTTGGGGCTGCCAGGCCCCTTCCCACACCCCTTCTCTTCCCTCCTGCTCCTCTCCAGCCTCAGGAGGGACCCACATACACCCTGCAGAATGAGCTGCCCACACCCTCCTTTCTTGTATGCGATGCCCCAGGAAAATCCTGAGGACCAACATTGTCCCTGTCACCCAAGCTTTCCCAAGACTGGGCCACCAAAACCCGCTCCTGTCTCATACTTGTCTGCAAACCCTCGAACAATTTATACCTCACTCTTCCTTTTCCCCAATTAAGTGGACTCTATTGTATAGGCCTTTAATCTAAATAAAATCAAGTACATATTCTTGATCTTATGCTTTTACATCTCTAAGGGAAAAAAATCCTTATCTTATAGATTGCACTTCTTATTCTATTCTTATTCTGTTAAAGCCAACCTCCTCCAATAAAGCTTCCTTCCATCCCAGGGCTTGAAAGACTACCAGGGAGCCAGGGTGGGGGCAAAATTAAGAGCAGAGCCAGGATTCAGAATGGCCAGTTATATTTATAGAGAAGGTTTTCTGTTCACAAAGTATGGACACACTGGTTTCTCATTCAAACCCATGAAGAACGGGAAAAATCAAGTGTGCACCCAGAGACATGCAGCTAGTAAGTGTGAATTCCGATTGCTGGAGTTGTTTCCCACACTCTCTGGGGAGGGATTGCATTGCCCCTCACCCCTGCAGGGAGGGTTATCTCACTGCAGTGCACTTTGATCCTTCAGCGATCCCTTGCCAGGTGGCTACCACAGGTGCCCCTGCCCCAGAGTGAGGCCAAGTCCCTGTGTCTGCACATTATGACCACGGCCTCCTGCCTCCCTGGTGGGCTCTGCTCCACCCCTCCTCAGGCACACCTACTGCAGTCTCTGCCACATCTGCATGCTCTGGCCTGTGCCCAAATCTCTTCTCCAGCCGCCTTTCCGCTCCTGGACCGCGCCCCTGCACACAGGTTGTTTCTCTCTTCTCCATGCGCTCACATTCTGCTCGCCGTGTTGTGAATATGTATGTTGCAAATCCATTTCTGTCTCCCATACTGATTTTTCAATTCCTTAGGGAACTGCCTTTGTGTCCTTAGCGCTTGACACTTAGTAGATGTTCAATAAACATCTGTAAGAGGAAAGAACTGAGGGAGGGAGGGAGAGAAAGAGGAAGGAGGGAGGATCCATGTCCATGCTTTCTGGATGCAAATTTCTGGTCATCGGAGCATAGCTCCAAACAGACCCCTCCACGGATAAGCCTGGGCAAACTCTCTCCAGTCTCTCCTTGAGAAACTCCCACCACCAGCGTCCTTTCTATCTTCCTCTCTGTCAGGTAGGCGGGGTTCCATTTAAGCAGACTCCCAGCTCTCCAACCATAAAAGAGCTTTGGCCTTTAATGTCCATAAACACAAATATTGATGCCACCTTGTGTCATCACGGACACCACATGCCAGCACCGCCTCTGCCTGTGCCACCCATCCTACACCTGCCGCCCAAGTGCACCTCACTCTCTTCAGTTTTATGTACCCTGGGCCCAGTTTGCGAGGCAGGGTCTGTGTTACCATTCCCCATTTCCTGGCCCCCTTCCAAGTTCTTGAAGCATGAATAGCTCTGAATTTGGGTGACCAGACAGTGGTTCTCTTTAGAATTCACACTGGATTCTAGACCCCGGGGACCCAGACTCACGTCTCCCAGGGATGCACTGCATTACACATTCCCCTAAATAGGCCAGGAACCGTCAATATCGCTGATGCTCGCGGATGATCTGTGGCATGTGGGCCATGAAATTCACATGCATGGCAGACAACAAAGGCACCTTGGGGACATATGGGAAGGAGGAACAACGAACGATTCTGTCTCGGCCGTTTCAGTTGGCAGGGCTGGCGCAAGGCTGGCTGGCGGAGCTGGCCCTTCCACAAATAGGGCAGGATAAAGCGTGCAGGAGGCCAGCCTGAGCCCGTGGACCATCTTGCCCATTCACTTTGCAAATGCCTCCCTGCTTTCCAGGAAACAACTGGGAAGTTTGTGGAGGTGTGGCATTTGTGCTCCTTATTAGGTATCTTCAGGTGTAAAGAGTACATTTTCAAGAGGTTTTTTATGCCCAGACTCCATCCTGTGTATAGGATTTGCTGACACCAAGAGGTTTCCTGTAGTTTTATGTGGCTGGTTGGCTGGCTGGTCACAGTGCCCCTGGGCTTTAAGGCAGACAGCCACCACCTAAGCCCACACTATAACCACCTAAAAAGCCTTCCCAAATTACCGGGTCTCGCAATTGGCCCAAAATGTTTCAATGCATGTAGGGGAAAATGTAAGAATTTTGAAGTCTGAGAAATGTGTATGTGAACCCTAATTCTGTTACATGCTGGAAATGTATTCACAAGTGAGGGGAAGGGCCAGAAAACTATAGTCCATGGGCCAAATTCAGCCACTGCCTGTTTTTTCGTCTGTTCAGGTATCGTCTATGGCTGCTTTTTCAGTTCAATGGCAAAGTCAAGTGGTTGTGACAGAGGCCAATGCCCGGCAAAGCCCAAAATATGTTATCTGACCCTCTACAGAAAAAGTTTGCTGCCCTTGAGTAAGATTATTTCACCTCACAAAGCCTCACTTTCCTCATCTGTAAAATGGGCAAAATACTTACGTTGAAGAAGTGATGCTATAAGAAACAAATGAGATAATAAGTGTAAAAAAGTCAGCAATGCCTGCTACATGTTGGGGTCTTTAAATTATGGTTATTTTAATCTTGCTGTTGTCTAGCCATGTGGCTCCTTGGTCAGGTAAGAGAAAGACTCAGCTTGTCTTCCTGTCTCCACCCCTGTTTCCCACTTTATTTCTCTTCATTTCACCCCATTTCACCTCCTACCATCCAAAACTGCAAGAGAAAATAATGTAGTGTTTAAAAAAAAAAGGATGGAAAATAAACTTACTCTAAAGGAAAATTTAATCCTATTGGGCATCTCAGATTACTTATATCTTTAAAGCAGTAATATTGATCTCATTTTGTTTTCTGTGTAAATTTAAGCGTGCAATATGTAATAGTGCACAGAAAACAGGACTTCTTATCTTTTCCTATATATAGAATTTTGTTTTCCTAAAGAAAGTATTGTTTAAATAATTTCAAATTCCACACACAAAATGTTTGTCTTCTTAGGAAATTTTAATAAAAGCTAATTTTCTTTAATGGAATGGAGCTATGTGAGATTATCTGAGGTTTTTTTGTTTTTTTTTTTCTATTCAGAAGGAAATAACTTTACACATTTGTTAAGAAGGAGGACAGTCACTTCGCTTCTCCCAACAAGGTCCTTCAACTATTTTTATATCAAAACGTTTTCAAAATTTCAGTTCAGTGTTTCCTTATCACCTCCTTTGCAGCCTTACAATTTGCCTTGCAAAGAAGGTCGAATCCTTAGAGTGGATTACTAAAAGAATGTATATCCCTACCAAAACTAAACATATTAAAGCATTTAAATACCTTTAATCAGAACTATTACAAGGTTTAAAACAGAGATAAAATGGCTTCGGCGCAAGAAGACTGAGGAAATCCTGCCCCGGTGGGGTTTGCCCCGCGCTCCTGACCTTCACCTCACGGCGAAGATGCGAGCACAGACGGCGGCGCGTGCGCTTCAGTGACTACCTTCCTTCACCTGGGCTACTTAGCTACGATTCCAGCCAAGGGGGTCTACTGCATTTATACTCGTAACTGAAAGACAAACTCTCAACATGCTGAAGAAACAGGAAACCATTCTGGTTCTGGATATGCGTTCTGTGACCTGCCACTCTTGGATCCTATGATCCAACTCAAATCAAGAAATATTTTTACTTAGGTGAAAATCCAGGAAGACTGGGGGAGCTATTTTAGATCAGAAAGCATGAAGAGGAGAAAAGCGTGGCTTTCCTTTCAGATACTTGTTCTTCTCATCCAGTTTGTGAAAAGAATCCCAAACAGGATCCTTTGGCCTGGGTACAAGCACGGGCACTGTGGCCTGCAGGAGCAGGTGACAGGAGCCCACTAGGAGGCAGAGGCCTGAAGAGGGGGCACTAGTGAAAGCCCTCCAGGGTCATGTACAACCCACCACGACGGCCCCTCATGAGTCCGAACTGAAGGAGATTTGAGAACTCGCTGCACTTGTCTGTGTCTCATCTGCCGGTTATTAGTGAGTGTTAACATACTGGTTTGTGGTTCTAGTGAACAGAGCTCTGGAATCTGGGGATTCTGACGCCCGTCCTCCTTGCTAATTACATGAGCCTGGGCAAGTTATTTAACCTGTCTGGTTCTCTGTTTCCCTGTTTGCAAAAAGCAATACTTACCTCAAAACGTTAGTGTAAGAGTCAAATTAGACAAAGGATATAAGTACGTAGTGCATCGCTGTGCACAAAGCAAGAGCCCAGTCGATGCTTTTACGAGCCTCACATGCACTGTAAAATTTCTTGACTATGACAAACCAATATTACACGGCCATCTAAGATTCAGTGGGGACTATACCTTTAGGCAAAAAAAAAAAAATGATGGTGTGTGTGAGAAGATGTGTGTGTTATCAACGGTCATATGATAATCTTACATCCATAGCCAAAGAGGATTATGTTGTGAATCATCCATTCCCAAACCATTTGTGAAAAGATACTTTCAATTTCCTCCAAAAGGACTGAAATCAACAGAAAGGATGAAGAAATGGAGAGAGAAGAAGGAAAGTACAGATGTGTTGCAATGCGGATGGTGGGAAGACAGGGAAACCAGATGAGAACTGCCGCTGGATGGCAAATGCACTAACTCAAGAAACCAACCGACAAGCAGAATGGCCATGCTGGGGGCAGCAGTGAGCCAAAGACGCACATCCTGCCCTCCTGGGGGACACATCCATCCGTCAGCGCCCACACGGATGAAGAACGACAGCAAGCAGGTTGAGGCGTACCAGGAAGAACAAATACGGGGTGTTAGGGGCTAGAGAAGGCTTCCCTAAGGAAATGAATGTTCCAACTGAAAACTGAAGGATAGATAGGGATTAACTGGAGAGAGCAGCTTTTCAAGGGAGAGCACTGCGTTTCCTGTCTCTGGGAAGAGAAGGTGGCTTTATGTAGCATTTGAGAAATGGAGAGGTGGCAGTGTGGCTGGAACACAGAGAGGCAGGTGCAAGGTGAGGCAGGAGAGGTCAGAGGGACTCAGAGAGCCACCAGGTCAGGCTTCTCAAGATGTCCTGATGGAGCCCAACCACCAGCGGCACGAGCGTCCCTGGAACACGCAGCAAGTTCGCTCTCAGCTCAGCTGCTCTGGCTCGGTCAGCAAAGGGAAAGGAGAACTCAGTGAGGGCCCTTTAGGTGATTCTGCATGAAGGGTATATTTGTTGTTTTATTCTCTCTGTTTTTGTGTATGCTTGAAATTTTTCATGATAGCAAATTTTTAAGTTAAAAAAAAAATTCAGCCCTTTCTCACCAGCTACAGTTTGGTTCTGAACACAGGCCAGCGACCAGGTGTTTCCCTGAGACTGCAACCTTTGGCTTGCCTGTTGCAGGGGAAGGTTATGTCCTCCCCAGGGAGAAAGAAAAGACAGGCTCATTCCCTTTGTTGAAGAATCAAAGAATTAGAGCAGTTGGTTCAATTCCCCGAACCTCTTACATCTAGGGTATTAGGCTATAAATCCTATAAAGCATTCTCTGGGGATTTCCAAGAATTCTTGTTTACACTCAGACCACAAACAACACGACAGGAGTACAGATTTTATTTCACAGTGTTTTGGCATTTGCAACTTAAACTGAAATTGCAAAGAAACAGAATAGGGGAGCAATGAAGAATTGTGCAAACCTTTTGAGCATTTCACTCTCTCTGGTTCTAGCTCTACATTTGGAATACTCTTTCCTCCTTTCTTTCCTTCCTTTCTTTCTCCCTTCTTTTTAATCTAAGTGCCAATTCTTAATATATGTTGGGCTCTGTGCAAGTCTTGTGGGGCTACAAAAGTAAACAGGTACTTATCCCGGTCTAAAGGCCCCCTCTTGGAGAAACACAATAATTAAACAAGCACAAAATAAAACATAATTATATTAAATAAAGTGGGATTGGTGTTCTGCAGGAAGAGGAAGGGGTACTTTGTATGGAAACCTGTCCGTGGAGAGAACTACTTTATACTTGGGAGCCAGAGATAGCCCCCTCCTAATCTAGAGGTTTCAAAATCAAATATATTCTTGGATTATAATATTTTCAAGGGTTTTATATCCCCTACTAACCCCTCATCCATTATTTCCCTGAGGAAATGATGTTTAAATTAGTAGGATAATGCTTTTGTCCACTATCCCCCATGCACACCCCATCAACCATACTCTGAGATACCATTTTGTATAATCTTAATACAAAGAATTTAGACACAAATTAAAGAAAGGTTATAGGAAAGCAAGTTACTGTGATGAAAAGCAGACGTTAGTGATGCTGAGCCCTTTTAATGGGAACTGTGGTATTGAAATCAAATCTGTATTTGGAGCAAAGCCACAGGATTGAGAGCAGGGTGCAGAAAGGAATAGTTAGAACTGACCCTGACACTCAAGTGGAGTATGTTCCTCCTGAGCTTTGTTTGTGTTTTAAGAACAGATTTGTGGTTAGGTTTGGAAACCCCAAACTTTATTTCATTCATTCAAATTTTTTACAATAATTCAGTTTCATATGAAGTGCAATGGGAGCAGGAAATAGTGTGAAAGAAAGGTGGAGCAGAGTGAAAGGGGAGGAGGGAACAACAGCTAGAGAGAGGAAAAGGAAGGTAAGAAAGGAAAGGACACGAAGAGAGATGCTGTAAAGGGAAAGGACATCCCTAAGCAAAAGAAAAGAGGAAAGAACCTCAAGACCTTGCTATTCACTTGGACTAATGGTATTGATTTCTGTCAGTTCCTTTTGAAATGTTAATTAGCTAACTAGCTAGTACCAGACCCATAACCCTTATTCTGAAAAATCTTTATTCAAAATGGACAAGTATCTTAGACGTCCCCTGAAAAACTAGCCGCTGGCTTACTAAGCAGTGTCTATAATTATTCAAATCACAGATCTGAGGAGAGAGAAGTTGACCCCTTCTAGTCTAGAGTTGCAAAACCAAAACTCTTGGATTATAATATTTCCAAGGGTGTTATATCTCTTATCAACCCTTATCCAAAGAAAAGGAATATCTATATCTATATAGCTATATAGATAATCAGCTCAAAATGGTGTAATAAACTGTCTTGGTAACTTTATGGTCATTGAACTGTTGTATTCAAAGTCAGATTGATTGTTCAGGCTGCAGTGCAGTAAGAAAGCAAAGACACCTGGATCACCTGGGCTCAATTCAGTGACAGAAGCAATGCAGCAAAATGGCACACATTATGAACACATGGATTTGGTTGGCTTTGCAACATGATATTTCAGTTGAGCTACACATAAAACCCTTTTCTTAGAACTGTGGCAGCCTATCTGGAAATTCATGTTCTCTTTCATTCTGAGAAGGGTATTACACTAAACAACAGGGGGGATAAAAGGAAGAATTATGTTCTTTCCACAAGAAAGCAAACATTGTCACCTACAGCAAATTGCTTCCAGGTATTCCATCATAGGCCTGTGGGGTTTCAGGTAAACAGTCAGACACAGCCCTAGAGCTCATAAGCCTGGTGAGTTGGAGGAGGTGGTTTGAGATGTGGGAGTAAGTCGGGTCACTCAGAGAGATGCCGGGAAGGGAAGAAGACCAAGAACTACAATCAAACAATGCTATAACTCAAAGACAAGCAGACAAAAATGGGGAAACACAAAATAAAGAACAGGAGGGGAAACAGGAGATGAGTCTGAAACAAAGGAAGAGAAGAGATAAAATCAAGTGAATGGTTATTTCTTGGGATACAGGAGGCTTGTTACATGTTTGTAAGACTTGGGGAAGGAGCTCTTGGAGAGGAAGAGACGGAATACAGAGGAGGCAGGATAATTGATAGGGTCCTTTCTCAAGGAAGCAGGAGGGTCAGCTCTGGAGTGGAAGAAGGACAGTTTTCACCTGAGACAAGTGGGAGGCAGGAGGGATGGAAGATAAATCATTTAACCTCTCAAAGTGAGACTCGATTTCTTTTCTATAAAATGAGATTATTATACCAGGTAAATTCTGAGTCTTATCGTCTATGTTCACATTTTAAGAAATAATATAATCCCTTTGAGTCCCCTGTAGCTGTTTTTATAGTTTGATCGTAGAGTGAAGTTTTCATGAGTGATATGCTATTATTCTGAAAGAAAATACAGATACATTATATATTGTATTTTTTATATATACATATATATATTCCGCTGACAGAAATTTTATGTTTTAGTATTTTAATGATGTTGAAAACAACGCAATGTTCAATGTCACATATGTATTCCTGCCTGGGATGCATAACCTGAATCCAGCCATGAAAAAACAGCAGATAAGCCCAAAACGAAGAACACTTCCTTCTTTTTTGTTTTTTAATTTCAAGATACTATACTCTCCAAAAAATGTTAATGTCATAAAAGGCAAAGAAAGTGTGTAGATATATTCCAGATTAAAAAAAAATTAAATTGTAATACCTGATCCTAGACTCAATCCTGTACCAGAGGGAAAAATTCTGGAATGGATATTGTTAATGGCAATTGAAGACACTGGAATATTGATGGAAGGTTAGAAAAAATTATCAGTGTTAAATTAACTGAAGTCAGTCACTTTACTGTGGTTATGTAAGAGAATATCTCTATTCATAGGAGATAAACACTGATGTATTTTAGGGTAAAGGGCTATGATATGTGATATATACAATTTATTCTCAAATGGTATGAGAGAGACAGAGGAAGAAGAAGAGAGAGACAGGGCACAATGGTAAAGCGAATGAGACCAGTGGACAATCTGGGCAAGGGGGACATAGGTGTTCTTAGTACTATTTTTATTCGTACAATTCTTCTGTAGTTTGAAATTATTTCAAATAAAAGCTTAAAATATACATTGTTAGCTAAAGGAGTGCTCAGAGGCCTGTGTTCCAGCACCGTGCCAGCCACGTCTGATCCCCCACGGTGCACCACAAGTCCCAGGGTACTATACCAATAAGGCGGCACCTTCTGCAGGAGGCTGTCTTGGCACTGGAAATAACCAATGTCGTTTGTATTAAGAGCAAAAGAACTAAGCATTCTGTGGCAGGTGTGAATTTCCCTAAAATGACCCCATATTTTCTATTCAGACATTTATTTGTCTTCTAAAAATTAATTGCTAAACAAAAGAAAAAGCAAATCATAATCAAATAAGGAAAAGAAATTCTAATTGTTGCTGAAGCAGAGAATTCAAAAAGGGAGTGGCCACGACAGACGTGATATTTCCCTTTGGTTTAGATTTTTTAAATTGTAATATATTAATATACAGAAAGCAACGCTGATAGAAATTCTTCATTTTTCTGCTGCCAGAATATCTTGTCAAGTTCCTGGAGTGTCAAACACAGGCTGAATTGCTCTTTTAAGACACGCAATAAAAGGGATAAAGATTACAGGGGAATTTGAACGAGGCTAATTTTTCTAGCCTGTCAACAGGTAATAATTTCATGATGCTGTGTACTAAAAGTTTGTTACTATCTTTTCACTGCTTTGGAAAGCAGCTTTAAATAACATCTTCCATTGCAAAGCGGTGAAACTCCTGCGACCACCCCATGGAGTCTGCGTCTGGTTTGCACGCCCTGGCCAGCGCTGCGATCGTCTTCCTGAAGGGGGCGCTGCGCCCGGGCGCTGTCCTAAAGGAGGCCGGCGCAGAGAGCGGGGCGTCCCCGTGCAGAAACCGCGCGGGGTGTACAGTTTAAAGCATAAAGCGAGCACAGTCTATTCAAGAAGCTACACATTTGCAAATGGTACAGATAGGGAGCGAGGTATGAGTAGCTTCTATGCCATACAAAGGTGTTGAAATTTAAAAGTGGTACAACTTTTTGTTCTTATATCCCAAACCAATAATAAATACGTTGTTTGCACAGTTATTTTCCCATCACCATTTCCCATTCTCTCACCTTCTTCCTTCTTTTTTTTTTTTTTAACTTTTCCTCCTTCCCTCTCTTTTCACTCCCGAATTTGCTTTGCAATTGATGTTGGTGTTTTCCATTGCATAGAAATTAAATTACCATAAACTCCTTTGTATGCTGATCTCTAACTGACTGATATTATCAGAAATACCGACATAGCTGCTTGTGACTTACAATAATGAAGGACTTTTGTGCTATCCAGGGGGAAAAAAAAAGAAAGGGGAAAAAAAAAAAAACCCTGAAGGTCCCAAGGTCCCAGCGTAGCATGTGAGGTGGTTCTGCAGGCTTTACGGGGCGGAAGTACAAGAACGGGCTGTTGGAAAATATTTTCTTTATGAATAATTGTTCTTTAGAGTTCACCTTACTCAAGGAGCATGTGTAAGAAATAATTATCAGGGTTGAACGTTTTTTTCTATCAATTAGTGTGGCCCTTTTCCACACTTTTTTTTTCATTTTTCAAAGATTGTGGACAACAGCTTTTCTCTACAGAGATATTTTTTCATAAAGTACCAATTCCATCCTAAGCTCTTGACAATCAACACACCTATTATTTCCAAAAGGGGAGAGAGACTATAATATGGCCTGGTTACAATTACTGATAGATTTGAAGAAAAAAACAGCTGAACTTTAAAACACACAAGACCACTCTTAGTCTCGGGGAGTGCTGGCACAGCGGGTTAGGCAGCTACAGTGCAGGCTGACATAACATTTCAGTGACAAAGTGTGATTCCTCAAAAGAGCTCTCTCCTAAAGGAAGCCAGGGCTTTTAGGCGAGCCCTGTCCACGTCTGGACCACGGTGACTCCTTTGAGTCACAGGAGACGGAGCAAGGGTAGAAGAAAGCAGTGAAGATTACATTTAAAATTTGGAAACATACTCTTAGAGGGAATACCAACCATATGGGGCTAATAAAACAATAAAATAAGAAAAGTGATTGGAAAGTTTTTACTATAATCTTTAATTTATGAAAAGCTAAAGGGTGGATGACAGCGAGTGGACATCTCTTCTTTTAAGGGAAAGGCAGCAAGGAACAGACAAAAGCTGCAGGAATATTATCAGATTACTTTAGGGCAAACTGCACTCCGGGCGTCACCAGAAGCATTGTCAAGGGTGTTGTATAGGCGCTTTTGCTTATTTTTAAGAAAGTGTAAACTCTCTTTTGTGAATGAGCTACATTAATTCTTGCTTAGAAGCAGAAAGGTAAGCCAGCTAGTCCCTCAAGTTTCCTGTGGTTATGCATCCCTTTCAAGCACAGAATCTCAGAGCTGATGGGAAGCCTTGGTGATACCTGATTTATAAATGAGGACCCCCTGTTTAAATGATTGTCAAGGTCATGCAGGTAATAAGTGGCAAAGTAGAAGCAGCAACCCAATCCTGCCAACCTCCAATCCAGTTATTTTCCCCCTACACAAAACCATCTCCTTAGTCTATTTACACCAAACACATGGAAAGTTAAATCCCACCCCATTTCCAGGTCTTACATCACACGCCGGTTTCGAGTCATATTCCTGTTAGCATCGTTACTTCTCCATATGGCTGGGCTTCAGGGAGGACAGATGCTGAGATCCCCATCTGAGTTAAACCTCAGAGAAATTAAGAGCCTTTGCTGAGGTCCAAGCCAGCCTGTCCCAAACCCCCACGTCCTTGTGACTTGACTTCCAGGGGGCATGGCTGCATCTCACTTTTGACAGATTGTCTTTCTGTCTTCCTGTTTGTAGGTTTCACAGCAGCAGCTTCCCTCGTGTCCTTGGCCTGGGCCTTGGCGTCTTACCAGAAGGCCCTCCGGGACTCCCGAGACGACAAGAAGCCCATCAGCTACATGGCAGTCATCATCCAGTTCTGCTGGCACTTCTTCACCATTGCTGCCAGGGTCATCACGTTCGCCCTCTTCGCCTCAGTTTTCCAGCTGTACTTTGGGATCTTCATCGTCCTTCACTGGTGCATCATGACCTTCTGGATCGTCCACTGTGAGACAGAGTTCTGTATCACCAAATGGGAAGAGATTGTGTTCGACATGGTGGTGGGGATTATCTACATCTTCAGTTGGTTCAATGTCAAGGAAGGCAGGACACGCTGCAGGTTATTCATTTACTATTTCGTGATCCTTTTGGAAAATACAGCCTTGAGTGCCCTCTGGTACCTCTACAAGGCTCCCCAGATCGCAGATGCGTTTGCCATCCCAGCACTGTGTGTGGTGTTCAGCAGCTTTTTAACTGGCGTTGTTTTTATGCTGATGTATTATGCCTTCTTTCACCCCAATGGACCCAGATTTGGGCAGTCACCAAGTTGTGCTTGTGAGGACCCGGTCGCTGCCTTCTCTCTGCCTCCAGAAGTGGCCACAAGCACCCTGCGGTCCATCTCAAACAACCGCAGTGTTGCCAGCGACCGCGATCAGAAGTTCGCAGAGCGGGACGGCTGTGTACCTGTTTTTCAGGTGAGGCCCACCGCCCCATCCACTCCATCATCTCGCCCACCACGGATTGAAGAATCAGTCATTAAAATTGACCTGTTCAGGAATAGGTACCCAGCGTGGGAGAGACATGTTTTGGACCGAAGCCTACGAAAGGCCATTTTAGCCTTCGAGTGTTCCCCGTCTCCTCCAAGGCTGCAGTACAAAGATGATGCCCTTATTCAGGAGCGGCTGGAGTACGAAACCACTTTATAAAATGCAAGGACTTGCAGGAGCCAGAACATCCAGATGGAGGGGTGACAGCAGGGCTGTGGCAATAATGACACTTCATCCTAGAGGAGGGCAACGAGCAGTGAAGTTCTCAGTCTGACCATGATCATGATTTTCGTTGGATCCTCTGCTGGTCTCCCTCCAAACCAGCAGCGCCTGAGAGTCTCTCTCTCCACCTGAAGGAACGATGCCAGCTTAACATGACTCTCCATTGCCACCAAACTCCTCCTACACAGTCTGGGAGAGCTCCCACCAGAGGGTACCACGACTATAGAAAATTTGCCTCTAATCCATAGGGTGTTTCAATGGAGTTAACTGATCTTTGCATAAAAATAGATTCAGTCATACACACACAAACACACACATACACACACACAGATAACACCAGTCCTCTGTCAGAATAGCTTAGGTGATTTTTCTTGATGCAAAGCTCTGATTCCCACAGGAATATAAAAACAAAGAGAAAGAAAATATATCCCTCAAGACTCCAGAAAAAAAATAGAACTGCTTAGAAAATTCATGACCCATTTTCTTGTTTGGAAACCCATACCATGTGTGAAAAGCCTATCTAACGGACCGCAAACTCAAATGTGTTTACACATGTGTTGGCATTGATCGAATGGTTTGTTTTCTACACATTTCAGGATTTTTTATTTTAAATTTTCAGTTGAGAACATCATTTTTTGACAGAAATTCTATGCAGCACATGTGTGGCTTTTGACAAGACCAAGGAGCTTGATAACTTCGTGATGTAAACTAAGTGATATTCATGGTTCAGTATTCAATTGCAACAATTAACAAGTACACAAAGAGGAAGTGGGGGAAAGGCAAAATGAGAGTTGATTCCCAGGCAAGTGCAGCTCCCATTGGAATGTGCGGGCCCAGTGGCGGGAGAGGAATGGGCCGGAACCGGATCTGTTTCTGGGCTCTATGCCATTCCAGGAGTGATTCCAAGAGACGCCACACTGCTCCTTTCTAGTGCCAAACACCATCCAACCAGAGGACTGACATGAAAGCCCCAAACAGCTGAGAATGAGTGGCATGAGCCCCCAAAAGCAAACGAGAGAATGAACAATCAAGTTCTCCACTGTGTACAGACTTTACCCCCACAATCCAAGGTCAAAGTGATGTGTCTTTTAGAGGCTTTGGGACACTTTTTAGTAAGTATGAGCAGAAAAATGCAGTGACTATGCTGTGAGAGAACCCTCCTGAACTGATAGAGGGCTTAACACTATATCCAGCTAAGATTTGTATTTGAATCGTCTGTAAAGTCGCACTCTTACAAGCTTCTGGGTTTTAAATACCTCCGTACAGCAAGTAAACGTTCCCCGCTTTCTGTTCTCAGTGTCCCCGGTCATGGTGCTTTTTGTTGCATTAAAAGTGCCGGTCAAACTTTGATAGTATTTTTTTATAGTTGGTGCAGAGTGGAATAACTCATGGATTATTTCAATATTTTTGTAATAAAAAATATAGGGTATACACATAGGCATCATCACTTTTTTTTATAGACCTGGAATCGTTTAAAATACTTTAAGCATCATAATTGCTTGGGATGTCAGAAACTGGTCCACAAATTCCATCAGCCTGCCTCGGCAGATCAAAAACACTTGTCTCTTGCAAGATCACCCTACTTTGCAAGTTGGTGCCCCCAGAAACCTGGCCAGGGGTGCTATCAGAATATCAGGTGAAGAGAGAATCAGCTTAACTAGAAAGGGCTTGTCAAGACTGGCCAATGTTTCCCAGGAAATCAAAGATATAGATGATTACTTTCATCCGTCCATTATAACAAACCTGACCACAGTGGAAGATGTCTTAAACTTCCTTCCTTGGTTTTATATTAACCCAACTGATATATTAAATATTAGTCAAGTCACTGAAAAAAAAATAAAAAGTCAGTTTAACTTAATTATTCAGTTATTTGGATTGTTCAATTCACTTAAAATAGTCAAGTTCCATAGCCACCACATGTAATGGGTGTGCCAGCCAGAGACTGCTGTCCCCACGATGACATCCACAGGAAGTAACAGAGGGCTCAACCTAAGACTTTTTTTGGTACAAAGCCCCAAAGCAATTAAAAAAAAATAGACCATTTTTATAAGTAGGTATACTTCCTAGTACTCAATGATTTGATCCTCCAAGCAAGATTTCCACTAAAAAATACTAATCTTTTGTTGGAATGTGGAAAGATTACCTAGTCACCAGTGAAGGCCCAGGAGGACGCTCTTCTTGTCAGCATATGGTGAAACATTCCACCCCCATTATAGAAGGAAAAAATTATTATTTTGGCAAATTCTTCACTTTTGTGCAGAACCATGAGTTATTAGCTTTATTATTTCCAAGACAACTTTTAACTGATGATCTTTGGAAATTGAATTTCTCAGTTGAACTATACCTTTGATTCCATGAGTAAAACACAGATTACAGTATAATAGTGTCAATCAACCAACACAAACCCAGCAAGCCCCATCATGCTTCAATCATGTAAGTTCTAAGTTATTTCTCAACTTAATCCCTCACTTAACATGTTAAGAGTCAAAATGAGTACTATGTAATTAAAAAATAATGTCCTGTGCTTTGTCTTGGAGGTGAGATTGGCAGTCAGCAGGGTGTACAGAGTTTGAATTTTTTCAATAATTTCCCCAATACTGTAAATACTCTGTTATCCAACATACTTCAAGATTATTTTAGTAAGCCATGAATTCTTGGTATGGAAAGGATATATATCCACCATGTTAGAAATTGCAACTTTTCAAAAGACTACAAGAACAAAAAAGCTTACTGTAGCAGCAAATCATGATTTAATCTTGCTTCCATGATTCAAAAAGCACTACACTGCCATCAGACCGATGTGGTAATAACAATTTTTATTAGTTTTTAGATGTACAGATAACAGAGAGTTTAAAGTATTAGGATTTAAAGAGACATTGTCAATGTACAAAGGAACAAAGTTTGATTTTTGTATTTATATTTTAATTCAAAGATTTCCTTTTCAATCTGCCATTAAACCCTCCACAGAGAGTAAATAGAGAATCCAAAGGGCTATGCTGTGGTTAGCAAATAGATTGGAAATGCTGGGTGCTTTAGGCCTGGCCTTCCAGTACCTGAGTCCATTGGATTCCATTATGAGGGTGTCTTTTCTTAGTACTCACTTTTTGCCTAAGATCACAAAGTTTCTAAAGGAAAAATATTGTAAGTTTTTTACTTTCATGCTAGCATTTCTAAATGAAACTATATTTAAAGAAAAAATATATCTATATCTATATAGATATATCTTAACCATACTGCTGACACTTTAAGCATTTGTGTGGAGGGAAAAAAATTTTCCACGTAAGTCAAAGTTTGGTCCCCAAAATGACTATGTCCTTTAAATCCTCTTTGCACCTTTACGTTTCCCTACTTAACTATGTATTGTCTAGTTCACTAACCTTGTCTTTGCAGACTCAGTCACAATTCCTTTATGATGCTATGAACCCAACAAATAAATTCTCTTACTGACACGGCAAGAATATGTCATTCAAGTATTAGCAAAAGATAATCTGAAGATACAAGTAAAATGAAGTTATTTATGGTTACTTTCTAAATGCACAATTTATTTTGCTCTATGAATAAATGAAGTAGTTGTGCTAACCAATTAAAAGTGAATGGGAATAAATGAAATCTCAATGACTTTTAAATGTATACATATATAAATATATATGTGCGTGTATATATATACACACATACACTTTCCCAACTAAAGTAACAGAAAAGAAAAGGATAAAAAAATATACTGCCCTCTAATACATATAAAGTGGTATGTTTTTGACATATGAACTTGTAGATAAGAAGCTTGTTCCTACTCCTTTTTCAAAATCAACCCAAGCCTACAGTCCACATCTGTAAGACAGCAGCACACTATGAACTTCAGCTGGAAATACCTAGATAGAATTCAGTGCCTCTTAGCTTGAATGAGCTTTATCACTCCTTAAGGGTCTCATCTTTTAAGCAGCTGAATAGAATAGTTTGTATCATTTCAAAGTTTCTTTCTCTGAACAGATTGAATTGAGTAAAGAAAACCTCTGATGTCCTTACCAGGATTGTGTAAGGTTACACATTTGCTTTTAAATGTACCAAATGCCATAGAGTGGAAACAAGTTCTGACACAATGTTTAGACAAGAATCCGGAGATTTTTTTTCTAATGAACCATTTTCTAGACTAAATATATGCTCCCTTGCGTTTTCCACACATCTTTGCCATTAGCCATCACTGTTTCTATATAAAGCTTGGATGAGATGCCTGCATTTTTATGTTTCTAAGGAGAATTCCTTAAAGCCTTTTTAAAAATAACTCAGCCTATCTTTCAGAATATAGCTCGGAGGATGGTTGAGGTGCATGGTGAAAACACAGCAGGACTGGGTGGTCATTTCTGTAATTTCAGTGATGGATGCAGATCAACATTCCTTTATCTCAGCAACCCAATGTCACTTTTGAAAACAATCAAAATGATTGCCTCTGCCCGCCCGTGACGCATACAACTCCTTCTCGCACCCGATGCTCGAGTGTTTCAAAATGGCAAAGGATGGGCGATTTCACTTTATCCCCGCCTGTCTGAGACTCTCGTCCTGACCTGTATCAGGCCATGAGACGCTCTGAGCATTTGGGTGGCGCCTCCTTTCCTCACTCAGCTACCTGTACAGCAGCGCCTGGCCACTGCAGAGCTTTCCCCGTCGACGCATGTCTTGTCCAGTTGCTGCCCTAAATGGTCACGTGCAAAGACTCTCGACGGACAGCCTCCGCAGTATCATTACTCATTCTAAAGTAAGACTGCAGAATGTGGGTGGAATTGTATAAAAACATAATGAGCCATTTAATTTTGCTAATTGTAGCAATTAGGCTAGCTCGCAAGCAGCCTGCTCTGGCAGCAGAAAGCCACATGGAGGAAGTGCCAGACAGCCATTTGCCCACAGAAACGAGGGGTTTAGAAATTCTCCCTAGAGTGTTTGAGGTGTCTTGTTGTTTCACCGTCCACTTGAAGCTCTTTCTCTAGATTCCACAGGGAAGAAAGTATCAGACTTTTGTTACATCGCATGCTGTCATCTAGCCTAGAAAATGTAAAACTTCAGTCAAACTTGAGGCCTATGTTCTGCTAAATAAGAGGAAGGTTTAATGTTCCTGAAATGTCTAATCATTTTGCTGAAATGTTTTCCTACTACAATTCCATAGCCTAAGTCAGAAACAAATGGCCTAAGTCAAATTTTCACTTTGGTTATTTTATCTTCCTTTAGGTTTTCTAGCAGTTCCACTTCCCATATTGCTAGTAGCTCACCACCACTGGAAGTCTATTGGTGCCTAGTGCTGGGCTACGAGCTTTACCTATGTGGTCTCATTGAGTCCTCATAATCATCTATGAGTTGTAATAAAACTCGGCTCAGAGATGTCAAGCCACTTGTCAGGGGTACCACAGCTAGAAAACAATGGAGCTGAGAGTTGAGCACAGCTTTTAACAACTGCAACTCCTTCTAGAAAACCAAGGAATATTCCCACCAAAATCTATTCCTGATTTGGCAGGACCTCAGGAGAAACAGAATCATGATCTGATGATCAAATTTCTCCAAAAAATTTTCATTTAAAAGTCAAAAATGTCTTTCAAAATGAACAGTTAAAAATTAAAAAGTCAATGATGAGAAATGAAAGTCTCTATCACCTATTACTGAATTGTACTTCAACTCTCTAATTCACAGTAAGCAGATAAATGTGATTCGTCCATTCCAGGCAACTGTCCTCACTCCATGGTTCTACTCTGCACTAAATAATGATAAAGATAAATTAACTTGATGTTATCTTCTTTTGTATTCTATGTGTGTCATCCTACTGACATCCAGTTAGGTAGACTGAAAAATAACTAAAGCCCACTATTTACTTTGGCATTCTGATGAGACAGAGGGAGAGAGAAAGAGAGGGAAGGAAGGAAGGAAGGAAGGAAGGAAGGAAGGAAGGAAGGAAGGAAGGAAGGAAGGGAGGGAGGAAAGAAGGAGAGAGACAAATCTAGCAAGTCTTTGAAGTGACATTATTTTCATATTATAAGGTAATTCTGTTCCATTGCCATAATTTTTCCTGAAATGTTATTTAATCTCTCACAGGTCACCAAATTTAATATTTAAGAAGATTATTAAACCATTAATGTGAACGTTATATAAGTCTAGGGACCTTATCTTAGATTGAAGAGTTAGATGCAAAGACTATTGCAAGTGTTTACCAAATATTTGTTGCATTGAATTATAAAATAATCGATGTGCTCTTTCCCTTATCACTTTAGATGTAGCATGTCTGAAGGTCTACAAGATGTTCCCATTCAGCGATGTTGTTGCACAGTAAGCTGTGTGTATGTTGTTTGAATTAATGCTAAAAAGGTAGCCAATAATAAACCAAAAATTTTCTCAACCCTGGTGTTTATTTTTAAAAAAATCTTCAATGATCAATCTGAACATAATGTATTAAAATATAAGCAATCATCTATCTTCCTAATTTGACTTAAGCAGATCTTTATGAGCCTGTGTTAAAGTAGAAGTCACTAATTTTTATAGAAAAACGCATGTAAAAGAAATCTAAGTGTTACTTCATTACCCTTCTTTTATAGATGAGGCAACTGAGATTCAAAGAGAGCAGGTAATTTTTCTAATCAGGATTACACTTTACACTTTTGATTCCCTGAGTCATTTTTTCAACAAGTATGACCTCTGCGACTAGTACTGCCAGGAAATGCACTGTCAAGCACAAAAGGATTCTTGCATTTGAGTAGCTCACAGTTTGGTTATGAGTAGCAGAATCAGAGTTTCTGACTTTAACTCTTTTCTATTCCATCACACTGTTCTTTCTCTTCTCGATATCTATATTTAATTCTATATTAAAGCAAGAAAGAAACATAAGCTTTTCTAAGACTGAATAGTCATGTGTCACTTAAAGATGGGGATATGTTCTGAAAAATACATTGTTTAGGCAATTTCATTATTAGGTGGGCTAATAGGCTGCACTTACACAAACCTTGATAGCATAGCCTAGTACACCTAGGCTATGTGGCTGAGCCTACTGCTCCTAGGCTACAAACCTATACAGCATGTTACTGTATTGACACCGTAGGCAATTGTAACACCATGGTAAGTATTTGTGTATCTAAACATATCTAAACATAGAAAAGGTACAGTGAAAATGCAGTATTATAATCTTATGGGGGCCAGGCATGGTGGCTCACACCTATAATCTTAGTACTCTGGGAGGCCAAGGCGGGAGGATTGCTTGAGTTCAGGAGTTTGAGACCAGCCTGAGCAAGAGTGAGACCCTGTCTCTAATAATAATAATAACAATAATAATAATAACAATCTTATGGGATCACTGTTACATATGTGGTCTGTCATTGACCAAAATGCCATTATGTGGCACATACCTCTATTATGTAAGCCTCACAGTAAACAATTACCATGCATGATGACAAACATAAAGTGATGATATAAATACAAAGATAAATCAGCACTAGATGACTGCCTATAAAGAGAAAAGCAATTTTACAATTGGTTTTTATGATTCTCTAACACTAGATATATTTAAATGAAAGTCACAAAAAAAGAAAAGTTGAAATACTCTCATGGCACATAGTATTTGACTCAAAATAATCATCTCTGAAAAAACTTTGGAAATAATTCCTGAAAATTTCTTTCTAGAAAAGCCATGAAATTAGAGAGCCTCCAAAGTGAAGAATTTTCCTATAGACTATTTCTCTGATTTCCAGGAAAGCCTCCTTCATTAGCACACAGTGTATCTCTCTAGCACACTAGTCATTTAGGAGTAACAAATTTCCAGGTATAAACCTCAGCTATTGCAACCTAGGAGATTGTTCTACAGCCTTACCTGCAATGCCCAGGAGGTAGCACCGTGCTGCGTTACATTTCAGGACTCGGGACAGCCAACCCCAGCCCCTCGTGGGTAGCCATGCTGGCATTATATGCAATCTGAGTCGCTCCTGCAATACAGCCCAGGATGATTGGCTTCCCAATGTGAGGAGGAGATTGTTAAAGATCATTGTTAACTTGCATAACTAATTTTCTATAAGTGAAATAATTCTGATCATGGAATGTGTAAACCCATTGGCCCTCTATGGAATAAAAGGAAAAAGAGAAGAAAGCATATTAATTTTTACAAGCACAGAATAATTCAGAGAATTCCTTAGTGAGTCTCATTAAGCATTAATAAAAGAGTTGACTGATAATGTTGCTAGGTCTGTACCATGATTTCTAGGTTCATGCCACCATTACCACCTTCATTACTGCAACTATTGCTGTTTTAGTCATTGCACCAGAAAAGAAGAAGCCTGTAGTTACTGATATGATATTTTCTGAGCAAAAATCATGTTTAACAAAACAAATCAACATCAAAACTAATTAATAAAAAGAATAAGAAAATATTACTGGCACAGTACCAACAAAAGAATTTCTCTTCAGTACTAATTGAAGCCTGTCACCTGCCCTATTATTAGAATTTCCAAAAGTATAAGGTTTTGTGTTTTTATTATACTTCCATCCACAAATTAAGCAGGTTGGCCCTCTTTTCTCTCCATTGCTTGATTTGCACTAAAATGGAATTAATCAAATTTTTAGTTCACTTAAGTGCCACAAATATTAACAAATGGTGATGTTGTGTTTAAAATAGATTAATTTACCTGTTCTAGTGGCATTCTGGTCTGACATTGTATTGAATCAACAATTTTAATTATTTCAAATTAATTCATTTATCGGTAAGTTTTAAAACACCTCTATGTGTGCCGAAAATATATTTTGGGTTTCTATCATTGTATGAAATTCCTATTTTGATTACAGCCATTGTCTTAATCAACACCAGCATTTCAATCCATTGTGAGTCTGGAAAATGAGCACTTGCGTTTGAGCATGTTGGATATGGCTCCATTCACTTAACAATTAATCTTTGGTTTTCTATTGAGCTTTGTGTGATTTTTTTATTCTTTTCCAATTGGGAGCAATAGCACACCATCATGTAACCAAAGGATAACCCTCAGCTAGTGAAAGAATTGTCATTTTGTACCCTTCTTTCAAAAAACTAAAATATTCAACTTCCCTTATTAACCTTCCTAATGTATCATCATAAAAGAGGAAACGGATTTCTGTAGTATGTTTCGAAAACCTGGGGTGAAGCATTTTCTTTGGTCTGAATCAGAGGCTTGATACTCTGTGAAAAGAAAGAAATTCCTCTGACACAACAAGGGGAAGGGCAGCCGTGAGCCATCGAGCTCAGAAATACAGTCTCAACTGTCACAATGCTGCATATTGCTGATGCTATCGATTGCCTTCTTCTTTTACAGAAACATCTTGGAGCTTGTCAAGCTTTACTGGAAGTGATCTGCAGTTAATTAATTCAACAGACACTTTAATCTTGCAAAGTCTTGACTTGTAATATTGTAACCAAGCTCCTGCAAGGGAACATTAATCAGTTAGTGGAAAAGGAGCGCTTCGTTCAGCGAAGTGTGCCACATGCCCAGGCCTGGCAAGAAAGACCTCCATGAAGCACAGCGCTAATGAATTCCTGCTACCTGGATCTCATCATTCACACTATGAATATTCATCTGCTTCATTTGTTTTTGCCAGTAAGCACTGCTTTGAAAAAAAAGAAAAAAATTCCCGGGGGCTTACAAGGCTCAGAGGATGGGTAGTGGGTTATGGAGACGTGCTTTGAATGGATTCAAATCCACACATTTGGAAATGAAAAAAAATGTCACTGGAATCTGTTTATTAATTGACCTGCCTGAGTAGAGTTGCTGCTTTTTCTTCATTTCTTGAGACTACCATTGTCAGCATCGTAATTACCAATTTGTAAAAGTTGAGTCTATAATTCAGTTTCAGAGGTAAAATCTGCATGGATATAGCTATTGAATAATTTGATTCCTGCCTTCCCTAGGTGGTGACATTATCAGTTCCAAACCGAGATCCATTTCTGTGTGGAATGAGCCATCTGTTGCTTCTCAGGCCCTGCAAAACCTTGACTACAGGCTTGAAGATCACCAATCTGATAGTCTTAATGCCTAAATTTTCACTTAGAAGTAAACAGGTAGTCGTGTAATTTAGAACATGCTTCTTTCCCCCTTTCTTTTGTTTTTTCAAAGAAAGGTTTGAGCTGCAAGGTAAGAAGTTATCAAATCATAGTTTCAGAGTATGCAAGAGAATGAGGCCTCCATATGTTCTTTTAAAGTTTTCTGTCTAATTTTTCAGTATAATAATTTTAGAAGTTAGCCCTAGATATGAATGAGTGGAAGTCATCAGATTCATCCAATAAGCAATCTAGAAGAAAAACAAAGAGAGGTAGAAGCATGCATACTTTTTTGTGTTTCAGAGATCTTTCTCCCTCCTAAGTGATCATCTTGGTGGTTATGGCCAGGATGTCTCAAGCGCTCGTGAGTGATATTCCCAGCTATCAGCATGAGTATCTCGGCAAGTCATCCTTCAGAGCGAGGTCTCTGCACAAGAACTGAAACTGAATGGTAGAAAAGTGGTCCACCACCAAGTGGCTTATTTTTAATTGCCAGGCAATGAAAACTAGCAAGTCAAAGAAAATGTTCATTTCCTGAACTACAGAGCCCACATAGGCACAAAGATACCCTGTAACATGCAATGAGTTGGTTGACTGGGGGGACATAGGAGCAATAAACAGTCCTCTTAAGCAAGGCCCATGGGTAAGAGTGACCCTGGAGGTGCTGGGTGTTGGGAAAGAGTATTTCTATTAATGTAGGTGGCCAAGTGTGATGATCAAAGGGAAACCCTGTCAGTGGCTCATCAGGAGTATTTGCCTTCTAAAGAGCAGAAATTCAAGGCAGTCATTGCCAGTCTGTAACTATAACAGATATGTCCCCTTGTGGAAGGCCAAGGCCCGATGAGAGTGGGAGGAGATGTTGACGACATCATGTCTGAGACTGACTCTCTCATTAAGGGAACTCTTGTCCTGTCATAGTTCTACCCTGACTAGCCCCTATGTGCTCTGCGCACCGAGAGCTTCTGATGGATTCTAAAATAAGATATTATAAGGTGTTGCAAGTCACTCTTGTTTGTGGAATATGAACCATTTAACTATCCCTCCTTTTAACAGCAATGAGATTCAGGGTAGCCACGGCCTTACTCATCATCCCATTGTAAATATGTCATGACATCACACAAGCCTCTGTGTTCACACACACTAAACCAGGTTTACAAGGATTAGAATCTTTTAGACATACTTTGGACCTTGATTCTGCCAGGCACCTAGTCTGTGTATCGTATTCCCAAATTGGAAAAATAATTCTTGTGAGAATAATTTTTGGAATAATGGAGGTGGAAAAAAATGGACAGTTAAGCAATTTTTCAAAGTAGACAAAACCACTGGACCATTGGCAACCCTAAAGCTCTGGTTTTTTCCTCATGACTAGGTTTCTTTTCATTTGGGGGTTTTTGATATCTGAATTTTCCAGATGATTGCTGAACCATCTTCACTAAACCAAAGTAGACATTATGACATTATTAAAAAATAAAAGACTGTCCGCATGACTGCAAATATCCCAATGAAAAGAGAAGTAGGTCACTCAAGTGGTAAATTTGGTCTTCACGATATCAAATATCTGGATATTTAGGAAAGTCCAGATGTTTGAAGCATTCAGTTTTTTGTCTGGTTGTCTGGTATTGTCTAGATAGACAAACTGCTCAGGTTATAGGTAACAGAGTATAACTTTCTTGTGCAGTAATCAATTGCTGGTGATATTCTGCTGCTAAGAGTCTCTTTGTTGTGCAAAGAGAAATAAATAATGCAGATCAAATGTTATCGATTTTTATTTGCTTTTGGCAAATGCATGAATGGAAGAGGTTTGGTAGGCTGTCCTGGGTGATCTAGATGTGACCGCAGCACTGCCTCCTTCAGAGTGGCCATTCCAAAGGCCTTCCACTCAGTCCCTCCCAGGCAAGAAATCCTTTTATTCAACCTTTGCCATCTTTTATAATTTCATCATTGCTCTTCAGCTGTTAATATAAGTCATTCACAAAGTCTACTTGAAGAAGTGGTTCAAGGGAAATACAGATATGTTAACTTTTTATTCTTCAAATAGAAATTTTAATTTTAAGCATCCCTTATGCCTTTTAAGCCTGAAAATGGTTCAAACTGCTTGATGCAATTATTTCATGGTGAATCTTATGGTGTCAATAGAAGTAAAACCTATTTTTCCCAAATCAAACAAAATACTGTATGTACATAGTTTTTTTGGTTTGGTTTGTTGATGTCATTCTGATTACCAAACACCAACTGATTATCATGAATGTTGGAGTATTAGTGTTTTCTTTCTAGTGATTGTTAAAATTCCTAGAAAAAAAAGAAAAAGTTGATATCAAAGAAAAATTCACTTCCTGGAAGGAAAGTTTGAGATGTTTGTACCAATTGTTGTATTTGTGATTATTTGTAGATGTTTCTTCCTTGTAACATTAGGAAGTTGACCTTGCGTTTCCTCTGATTTGGCCTGGGTTGATAGGCATGCATATTTCTTCAAAT
Organism: Cheirogaleus medius; assembly: GCA_008086735.1. Taxonomy (NCBI): domain Eukaryota; kingdom Metazoa; phylum Chordata; class Mammalia; order Primates; family Cheirogaleidae; genus Cheirogaleus; species Cheirogaleus medius. The sequence goes on along the minus strand of VBSM01001124.1, from coordinate 7,374,835 downwards.
TTTGTGCTTACCTCATTTACCTATCTAAAGCTTGGCAGAAAAACAGACAAGCTATTCAGACTAACTTTTTTAAGAGCATTTATGTTGTGGAACCTGCTACAAATCGTTGACTCTACACAGGCACACAGGGCACTGAATGGTGTCAGCTGTGCAGAGATATTGAAGGCATTTCCAGAGAAAATCTAAATGTTTTGAAAGGTCTTACATAATGTTTTAGTTATGTCAAATTCTACATTTAGTGCCAAGTTAGAATGACTTCATGGTGTGGGCAATGAAGCTCCTTGTTGGGTTCCTCCTTCGCTCAAACACAACATTTTCCCTGAAAGCAAATGGATACTCCACCTTGTGCAGCACGGTCTCCACACCCTGCAGGGGCATTGCCCGGTGCTGTGTTTTGTGACCCCTCCTAGGAGGGAAGATCATGGTAGCTATGTAAGCACCTGTGAAAACCTTCAGAACCAGCTTTGACTACTCATCTCTGTACCAACTCCAACTTAGCTTTGCTTTTCTTTTTCCTTGAGATTTTTACTTCACTAAATCCCATTCCAGATTTTTACCTTTGTGTTATTGACAGGATGTTTAGTTGAATTAGTAACAAAGAAGCGACAATCAATTGGCAAAACACTAGTCATTGTTTTCAGTTATCCTTGATTATGTAACAACTGAATGGAATTTATGATTCAGTAGAAAACCAAATATCCCTGTGTTGAATACAGTGACTGTTCTAAATAGACTTAAATATATTCTACAAAACAATATCCTTTTACACTATGGGATATATGGATGCAGGGACATGAGGGGCTATGGTCCAGCAATTGCAGCAAAGGGACTAGGAGTCTGTGCACACCCGAGTCTTAATCCCTGGTCCGACTCTTCAGCCTCAGAAACTCACCCTCAGCCTCATTTTTCCCATATGTAAAAGAGAGATAATATTTATTTACCTACCTCATAGGGGTGTTGTGTGGAGATTAATTAGAGTTAGTTACACGCTTTTGGGTTAGAAAGCACTGTCACTCTTGGTAAGCAGCACTAACCCTAACCAGAGCTGGGCATGGCAAGGGGGACAGGCTAAGGTGGGAGTAGATGTCATCGGAAGAACACAACAGCAATAACTCACCAGGCAAAGAATATGACAGTTCCCCATCACTTCATAAAAGTCACACTTTTTCTTCAAAGGTATATGTGGAATTTTCTTTCATTATTAGCTTTTTAATGAGAAAATTAACTCCCTTCATGCAGACACTGAGAGGCTTCATACAGATTGATGATTTTCCTCTTAGCCAAACTGAATTTTAATAAATGTTTATTAAAATGCATTCAGAAAACTAGGCTCCTTCTGATGTATAAGGAGTTTGCATGCCTGATCCCAAGCCACATTTTCCAGAACACATGCATGATACCCCAGTTCAGTGCTAATGATTGCCAAGTGGGGTTCTAAAATCCATTACTGGGGATGGGAGTGGAATTTTCAGCAGATATTATTGAGATTAGACTTGTATTATTTACATTGAGTTTCCTTTTCCTCCCTAGGATGACACATCTCTCCCTTTACAACCCAATAAAAGAATATAAAGCCTTATTTCTGCCTGGAACTCCTGAATTGATTCATCTTCCCATTATAAATACATTTGAAATATTTCAGAGAAGTGTTTACACAAGGGCTTCAGCTATATATCAGTAACATATACTTACACATGCATAGATGAGAATATTGCTAAAGGATAAAGTAGATGATGGAAAAATAATCTCAGAGGATATCCTGTACAACTTCCCCAAAGGTGACATTTTCTCTTACTTAAAGATTTAATCCTGTTAAAAATGAATGCTAAATAACACGACTTTGGTTTATAAATATTTGTAATTTTTGAGACATAGAGGCAATATTGTGAAGTAGGAATACACCCATAAAACTACACTAACAATGCAAATAATGTTTTAATGATGTGGCTTCAGGAGGCAAAGGTTTGTACATAAATGCTATCATTGTGCCCTTATTTAATAGTTATATTGTTTTGCAAAAAAGTTTGCACACTCTTAAAAATATGAAAATAGAGTTTTAGAAAGTTTACCTTGAGAAGTGGGTTTGAAATCATATTGTGTTTGGAGTTAACATAATGTACATGTTCAATATAATCTCTTCTGGATTCTAAAATATAGTTGGCAGTGGTATATCGAAGCCTTAAAATTTCAAAGTGGTTAAGTATTTCTAATGCATGGTATTAAGCTTTCTGAAGCATGAATTTAACCTAGGCAATTACCATATCCAAAAAAAAAAAAAACTGTGCTGCCATACAGGACTTAAGTATTGTGTTCAAAGACTAATAACATGAATAGAGTAAGTGAGTCAAAGAATAATTTGGATTGTCTTGGCTTTTTTTGTTTTTTTTAGTTCCTAGTATCAATACTTTTCCACCCAAAAGTACAGCAGACTATCATTTTGCTATGAAGGGAAATATCCATGTTTTTATTTTGCACAAGAAAAGTGAAGTTTCGTACTTGGACTAGACCCAGGGGCCTGAGTTAGAAAGTGGCAGCTTCTTAGGTGAGTTGGCCAGGATGGGAGGAAGGCAGTGGGAGAAGATGTCATGGGGAGATTTTCACACAAAGGTACAAAACAGAATCCTCACTGTTAGAGCTCAACAACTCTTGGAAATGCTAGATTCTTTACCAAACAGATGGAAAGACAAGTGGAGATAATGTGTAACTTAGATAAAAGCTATACATCTAATCATGAAGAAAGGGGACCTGAGCCCTTTATGGCTTTCCATACCCCGTGGAACTGTCCAGAGCCTTCCCTGAAAATAAGAGATTCATTTTAGAAAAACTAGAATTGGGCAAAGGTGTATGTGATTATACTGGTATGGACCGGTCATTCTGTAAACATCACATCTATGATGCTTTATAATGTAGTTGTCAACTTTTTCATGGCTACTTCTGGTTAGATTTCTATTTCATAAGCAAAGGATAGAAAACACATAGAAATTTTCTTTTGTTCCAAAGAAATGTCTCCCAACTAATTTATATCTGTCCATATCACTGACCTATTATTATCACAAAACTACTTTCATATCTAGGTTATATGAGACTAAGAAAAGAATGAATCTTTTGGTCAATTGCTTATTGAAAGGTACTACCTGAAGTCTTTCTTTGGCAAAAGGGACAGGGAGAAGGAGGTTATAATTACCCGTGGGTAAGAACCTTGCCTCTACTAAATAGTTTCTGCTTTTCCTCCCAGTAGCCAGACAGCTCAGTAGCCAGAGAGAGATACAGTGAAGGATATGCAAAGTATGTTTTTCCCATTCTACGAGCAAAGAAAGCAACAAATGAGCCCCAGGTAACTTCCCTCTTTGAAACCAAATAGTACATTGAATTTAGGAGTAAGACAAAATTGTTGTTAAAGCGAGAGCGAAATTCCCATCTTTCTTGTGGATTCATTTCTTAGGTTTTACTAAATTCTTTTTGCATTTAGATTGGAGTTTACAGTAATAATAATTAATGTTGTTTTACATAAAGCTTCCATGCAGAAATAGTATAAACATTAGTTATAAATGAGATGACTAGGGATACAAACTATCTATACTGACATCCTACGAAGCAGATTGGAAACAAATACTGCTATCACTAATATTCTGGTTTAATTAACATCCAATAGAAAAATAGAAGCATTTTGCTCAGCATTAAACCACTGCACAATATAAACCTACTTCCAAATGGCAAGGATTTTTTTGCTACTGACAGATATTCTTCATTCTCCAGTTATTTTAAGTAAATAAGTTTCACATCTAACTACCTCAGCTACTGTTCTTTTATTTAGAAACATGAAATCACACATTTTGTAACCAAGTCTTTCATTTAAAATTTCAAAAGGATACTTGGTGCAAAGCAATTTTCAAATATTTGTACATGACCCAACCTCAGGAGGTTGTACTTAATTTTGTTTGTTTGTTTCGAAGTTTGGTTTGGGGTAAAATCCTCATTTCCACTCAACACCAAGAGAAGCTGCTCTATATTTGCTTAATTTGCCTTAAACATTCTGTGCTCCTTTCCCCATTCAATTTTTTTTGTTTGTTTTAAATCTATCTCTGAAAAAAATATATGTAACAGGTGGCAGGTGAACAGCAAACTGAAGAGAATGGACCGATAATTTCTCAGTTCCCTGTTGTCAACTATCTGCATGACATTCTGATTGTGCAAAATTGCCATTCCTGTGCTTCCCTCTTCGTTACAGAAATAAGGTCTGAGAGACCCCGTGTGTGTGTGTGCGTGTGTGCATGTGTGTGTGTGTATGTGTGAGAGTGGGGAACGGCGTGGACATTCCCCCAAGTACGAGCACAGTGCCTGGACCCGAATGATCACCTTGGCAGTTCTTGTGCTTTTACTTTGTAAACACTGTACAAATGTATTTGACATTTTATTTGAAATGAAGAATTAAACTAGTTATTAAATTTGTTTCTTCCTGTAAATATATATATTCAAATTCCATGTATCCAAACATCCCTTTAGCGTTCGGATTGTAAGCGTGTCTTTATCAGCAGGAGGCCACTGTTCCCGGGCAGTGACCCCCAAGTGCCCTAGTTCAAAGCACAGTGTGTGGAGTATTTGATGTACTACAGTACCATAGTTATTTTGGTCTGTTAAGTAAGTTGCAATTTGTGATGAAATGAAGTGGAAAGTAGTACTTCATAATGAACAAATTTCCTTGGTTCCATGATTTTTCTTGTAAAACTTAAAAAAAAAAAAAAAGAAAACTTGAAATTTTATATATTTGGATTTTGTAGATTTTTTTTTATTTTATTGCAACACAAGGTACCAAAATCATTAAATAAAGTACACTGTGGTCATTTTAACGGAAGTCTGTGTTTCTGATTCTGTCTAAGTCTAGGGAGAGAGCAGGACATCATGGGTGTCAGATAGGAGGGAGGAGGGGGAGGCCGTGTGCACAGGCATGTTCCCAAGACAACGTGATTTAAATCAAATAAACAAAGCTGAGTTCTGTCAAATTTAAAATACACTTAAAATTAAGCTATATCACTTTATAGAACATTTCATTTATTTGTTTTAGTTCTGAGAAATACTAAAGAACGTTCCTTTAGAACCATTATAAAAGCAAAGAGATGTTTCACATCACAAAGAGGCTTAAAAATCCAAATAAATTGTTTAAGCATTAATAAAAAGTGTCAATGGACAAAAGTACTTTTTAGAAAGGTGATATGTCTAAGTGCCTGCCTTTTCTACAAATTAGGGCTATGCTTTATGTAATTGGTTTTTCTTAAAATATTCTACTTTTTGTTTTAAAGAATTTTTTCTGTTTTCTATATAGTCAGTAAGAGTTCTGATGGTTTATAAAAGACTTTCTTTGTAAAATATTAAAGGGAAACTGCAGCATAAGATCTGACTGTATATGTAGAAACCTCAATGGATAACAGATAGAAACAGATAAAGAAATGATTAGAAGAAAGAAAGAAATGAAAAAATTTACTTATTTTTTTTAGAGTAACTTATTAGAGTTTCCTTTTTTCCTGATTATAATAGTAACATATGCTAAATGCAAAAATACTTGAAACTCACCATTTCAACAACCTTCTTTCTAGTCTTTTTTGCAAGTGTTGATGTTTTTACTCTGTTAATTTAACAAACATTTTTAAAAACCACAATTACGTGCCACGCAGAGTATTAGAATTATATCAACACATACAAATAAAACACACTTTCTTCTTAAAGCATACTGTCCAGTAGGGGAAGGAGTCCAGATACACTAATCATGGTATTTGGGGATGAAAGCAAAGGTAGAGATATGCAAAGACTATTACAGGAGCATCTAACACAGTCTGCAGGGTCCTGGGTGGGGGAGAGTCTCATGCAAAGAGCCGGGATCCCTGAACCAGTGGATGGAGCAGAGTCCCCACCCCACCCTCGCTGAACCAAAATGGATGAGAGCCCAATATGAACTTTTACCGGGCTGAGCCACTGACATTTGGGGTTGTTTGTGACAGCTGTTGGCCTCTTTTGACTTTTACAGGAACATTCTGTGGATCTGAGAAGTACAAAAAGCTCACGTGCCAGTCTGAGTAGCTCAGTTCTATCTAAGGGTGAAAAACAAAGAGGAAAGAAATGGCTATTTGATGTATTTTTTCATGTTCCCTACAGTGAGTGGGTAGTGGTATTACAATCTGAAAACAAATAAAATTTATATTCAAGGGGAAATTTTTAAAAAAGAAAAACACACCAAAATCTTGAATTAGAAAACAATTTAGTAAGAAATGCAATTTGCCTCTAATTAATCTAGAAACATAATACAACCCAAACAAAGCCACAAAGGTATTTTATAAAATTTGACAAAATGGTTATAAAGTCTATATGGAAGAATAAAAGCGCTAGAATAACAAGGTATTTTATTTTTAAATATGGGTAGTAACAGAACCTTGCTCTCTCTACCTATTATAAGTTATAATAACCACAGATTGTGCTACCAGCACAGGAATATATAAATCAATAAACCCACCAAAAAGTCCAGAAATAGGGTTTGCAAACATTAAACAAATGAATTTAGTATATGGTAATTTAAATTTAGTGGTGACAGAATAATCTTTTCAATAGATGGTCTTAACCAGCTCAACACTGGGGACATCTCCTTACCCAAAATAAGGTCATCTGGTCTGGGTGTGGTGGCACACGCCCTGTAGGGACTGAGGCAGGAGGATTGCTTGAGTTTAGGAGTTTGGAGCCCACCTGGGCAACAATGCAAGACCCCTATCTCTAAAAAAAACAAAAGAGGAAGAAGATTATATGGATTAAAGATATAATTATGGAAAAGTACAATGTACGACTACAAAAACAACATTAATATCATTTTGAGATGAGAAATATTCTGTAATTTTTATTTCAAATTTGAGAGAGATTATAATCGGGAAGAAACACAAATGTCCAAAAACCAACTGACAAAAATGTTGAACCTCATTAGATTGGACAAATCTCCTAAAATATATATACAAAGCTGTATATAACAGGGAAAGTTGGACATAACTAAAAAACGAATAATAAAAAATTAAGTTATTGTACATACTTACAATGAAGCACCCTGTAAGTAAAAATTTACTGTAAAGGTAATTTTATTGCAAAAAATCACTATATCAATTATTAAAACTTCATTTTGAAAGTAAAATCGAACAAGTGTCCTGGCAAACCATAAAAAAAACAGTAATATAATACATTAAGATCTCACCTAAATAATGATTTGATGAGCAAAGAATATTGGAAGGAAAGAGCATTGGATCTAGCTGAATGTGTAGCTACCTGAGAATACTCCTTTCTGGCACTCCAGTTAGTAAGTAAGAAATTGGCAACTATGCTAAGTGTAAATTGAATTTATTTGACAGATTTTTGAAAAATAGATAACCATGTAGGGGAGCAATAGGAAGTTCCTCTGATGGATTTGTACCTAAAAATCATATTTATAAGAAGTGACTGGGTCTGAGGAGACTTTATGAAAAAGCTGTGTTTTTCAGACAAAGTATCAAAAATAGAGGAGGAGATAGGAAACGACCACCCGAATCAGCGGGCAGGAAACCAGGGCTGCCTAGGAAGTCTTGCAGAGAAACTACTTGTGATCATTCAGTAGTGACAAAAGTATAACAGCACCTACTGTATGTAATGGGATCGCATATGAATTAATAAAAGAATCAAAAGCCAATGATCAGCCAAACAATTTAATTGAATCAGTGCTGTCTTTAAAATCCTCCTATGCATTTCCTGCTAGTTTCCCCATATATGACCAAACCCACCAGCTTTGTCCCACCCTGGCCATTCACCTCATAAATGCCCTTGCCGCCTTCCTCACAGACACAACGACAAACATAAACTCCAGCCCTCCTCCTGAAAATCAAAATCTATCTGTACATATAACCATCCTTGCCAAATTTAATGTACGTAAGGTTAAATTGTCGTATCTATAAATTTGGGACTTCCATCAGTAATTCTTCATGTGTCAGTGACAATCCAAAATAATTCTCTGAGGAAAACCTTTAAGCTGCATGTCAGGGTAAAAAGAGAGTGACATCACATTCAGACATGATTTTTTCAATTCCTAACACAATATCAAGCTTAATTCAAGCACAATTGGTCGTTGAAGGATATGGATCTCACCAAAAATGTTGCTAGAAACACGCTACTTGTGTTCCAAATCTTCATCATAGAATATAACCTTATATTCTCTATCACACAGTAACTATCTAAAAATTGTAATAAATAACCCACATTAGGGATTCCCTAAATGGCACATAGTCCATATTTTTCTCTGTAGCAGAGGTTGCAAATTTCATAACTACACGAGTCGGGCGGCTAACATGACCGAGTGAGCACCAGGACGACCTGAGGACCACGGCCACCGTCTGAGGGGAGAGCCGTCCTGAGGCTGCCATGCCAAACGGGTGCCAGGTCTTCTGATGGGTCAAGAGAAGCAAAACATAAAGATGGATTTTTATATGAAAACTCCCAGTGTTTAATATTTTTAAGTAACACAAATAATTCATTTTTTTAAAAAAAAATACTTTACATGTTATTAATAAAAAAACAATGTCTACTGACCAGATATGATCTATGAGCACAGAAACATGATATTCTGAGAACCTTTACATCATTCTCCCCCAACTACATACTATATGCAAATGGACAGTCCAATAAAGAAAGGTCTTCCCCAGTTAGCTCCACTTCCTCCCCTTCCACTAAGTCCTCAGGCCACTTTAGTCTGGCCACTGTGCCCTGGCACAGCCTCACCAAGGTCCTCACAGGCCTTTATGTGACAAAGTCCAGTGGATACTTTCTCCTCTACTTTATTTGACCTGTCATCAGCACGTGACAGCCAGATATCCAGATGTCTTCCTTGACACCTCCTCTCCCACACCTCCCCACAACCTCCAATCAGTTACCCAAGTGTGTCTGCCTTCTCACCGTCTCTAAATTCCACCCAGTTCTCACCATCCCTGCCATCTCCCTCCTGGATCGTGACAACCCTTCCAGGTATTGGGTACCGTTGCCCTCTTCCTGTTCTAATCCAAACCATTTCACGCAGAAACCAGAACAATCTTTCCAAAATATAAATATGACCCGTTGTTGCCATTCAACTTCAGTGGTTCATCAGAGCCCTTAAAACAAATTTTAAACTCCCATGGCTCAGGCCTGCATAGTCCAGAAGTAGGTAACTCTTTCAGTTCATCTCTCACAATGCTCTTTCCCAATTCTGTGTTCTAGCCACAAAGAAATTCTTTCAGTTTCTCAAACAGTTCTCTGTCTGGTACTCCTCCTGCTCCTTCACCTCTGCCTCCCGACCACCCTTTAACCCCAGTTTCTCTGCCTTCTCCTTCCAGGGGCTGCAGGATCTCCCACTGCATCCTGCCCCTCTGCCTTTAGAACATTTATCATCGCACTCTTCTATTTCTGTTTTCTCCCTGATGTGTATAAAAGCACGATGTCAGCAGGAGCCATACGTGTCTCCTTGACTAACCATCCCATGCCCGGTGTCTCCCAGAGGGCTGGCACATAGAACACAATGAAGTTTCAACACCAAGTTGTTGATTCCCATTTTTTATTTTAATCCTTTCTTTTAGGAATGTTAATGAGGTCATGACAACATGGATGGATCAGCATTTAGGTTTGAGCTAATAAGCTCTGTTTTTACATGAGCTGAATTCTTCCCTACCCTGAACTTCAGAAAACTTCCAACTTCAGAGTGCCCACAAATATGATCATTACGTGTGAATATCTGTGTCTTAACTCAAGCTGCTATAACAAAATGCCACAGAGTAGATGGCTTAAACAAGAGGTATCTATTTCTCACAGTTCTGGAGACTGAGGAAGTACAAGATTAAGGTGGCAGCACATTCAGTTCCTGGCGAAGGCTCTCTTTGTGGTTTGTAGACAGTACCTTCTTGCTGTGTCCTCACATGGCTTTTTCTCTATGCATGTGCATGGAGAGAGAGAAAGCAACTTCTAGTCTTATAGTCTCTTCTTATAAGGGTACTAATCCCATACTGAGGGCCCCACCCTCATGAACTCATCTAAACCTAATCATCTCCCAAAAGCCTCATCTCCAAATATCATCACATTAAGGGTTAGGGCTTTCACATGTGAAATGAAGTGAAGGATGAGGGGACCACAATTCAGTCCATAGCAATTTGTAACAGTCCTCCAACTCCAAATCTGAAATATTGTCCTCTTTTAACTGAACCTAATTAGATATTTAATATTTTTACAGAAGAATTCCTGGGATAAATACTTCCTTGGGAGCACTGCACTGACCGACAGTTGCTAAAAAATTGAAGTCCTTGTTAATTTCTGAGATAATGAATTCAATTGTTAAACTTGTCTTTAACAAGAAAAGAAATTTAGAGCAATTAGGAAGTAATAAAGTCTTTGCTAAAAACAATAATTGATTTAAAAGGAAAAGGAAAGGCAAGTAAAAGAATGTCCTGGAAATGCCGTAACAGGTACAGATAGATACTGTATTTTAGAGTAGCTGATCCAAGATGTTTTTAAAAAGATCTAAATCAATGTTTTCTCATTCCTATAGAATATGTGTTTCAGCATCTAATGAATTGAATGCAGCCACATTTAGCAAATAACTCTTGTACCCTATTTGTAAACTGACTGTCAATAATTGTAAACAGACCCAGATATTCGATGACCTTTTGGAAGACATATTCCAACTGACCCAGAGAGGATGAAAGCTGATGATTGCCTTTCTCCGTGGGAACCAACACTGAAAGAAGCACCAGTGAGGTGAGAGTGCCGGAGCAGGGAGTTGGACACCCAGTGGCATGCTGTGGCTTGCCCTGGCGTTCATGTGTGTGGCTGGTTCCTAATGACAAAACATGGAACGAGAAGTTTAAAAATAAATCTTCACAGCACTGCATAGGAGGAGTCTTAAGATATTAGTGCAACACTTCGAAGACTAACTTGCCCTGCACATCTTCAGGAAACCTCCGGCTAGCTTCCTCTCTGTCTGTCCAAAGTGCCTCATCTCGAGCCTAAACTCAACCCAGGAGTCTGTGCTTCCCAGTAACCCTCAAGCCTGAGTCTCTCCTACGCCACACCACCTGGCAGGGTGACGGGCAGTCTAGACAAGTCAAAGGTGAGGACAGGGCGGGGAGAGGGTGAGGGCACAAAAAAGACAGAAACAAGGTCTGGTTTGACCTTTTCCCTTTCCTTTCTTCCCATATCCGCAAGCCCCCACCACCAACTCTGTTTCATCGATACGTGTTATGGGCTGAATTTTGTCACCCCCGCTCCATATTCACATGTTGAAGTCCTAACTCCCAGCACCTCAGAATATAACTGTATTTGGAGATAGAGCCTTTAAAGAGGTGATTAAGTTAAACTGGGGTCGTTAGGGTGAGCCCTACACCAGTATGACTAGTGTCTTTATCAGAGGAAATTGCTACAAAAAAATAGGCACCAGGGATGCTCACGCACAGAGCGAGGAACATGTGAAGATGCAGCAAGACGGTGGCCATCTACAATACAGAGAGGCTGCAGAAGAAAGCAACCCTACTGACACCTTGATCTTGGACTTTCAGCCTCCAGGACTGTGAGCAAATAAGTTTCTGTTGTTTAAATCACCCAGTCTATAGACTTTATTATGACAGCCTGAACAAACTAATAAAATATGCTTAATTGAATCCTACCATACTACTATGTTTTCTCTTATTTTTTCTATTGAACAGCTTTCAAGCAGTTTGTCTCCAACTAGTTCCCATGGATCCAATTCATTATAAGCAGAGAATGACAGCAGATGCGAAGGCACCAGAGGGGGCAGGTTCAGGACGCTACAGGCAGCTCAGAGGCAGTGCTGAAGGAAGATGAACCAAGGCAGCCTGGAAGCCTTCAAATGTGCAAGAGCTTCTAAAGACCCCAGAAAGTTTGCACATTTTATTATCAAATAAGATGCTGTTCCCCTTGCCTTCCCAAATGCAACTTATGTCGATTACACATGTGCACGGGTTTTTAGTTACTGTTTAGAAAGAGATTATGATCTGAGGAATTTCAGCAGTGGAATTCATTAAATTGAATATCTTTATATTCAACTTTAGAACCAATGCACAGTATAAAATATGCACACAATATCAATATAATAGCATTTATCATAACAATTGCCAAAAGACAAATTTACAACAAATTTAATTTAAAGATTTTTATTTGTAATTCTAAAATTGGGCAATACCTCATTCTGTAAAATAGAACGAGTGTTCCGATGAGCTGAGCAAAGAAGCTTGGCTGTGTAGACAGAAAAAAGGCTGAAGAAAGCAGAAACAGAACAAAAAAGCAGATTGGTTGTTTCAAAGTTACTTCGCTTGTAAAAGTTATAGTAAAAGGAGTTTCTTTATTGTGTCAGCTAAAACTGGCCTGTTTGGGGATTTGGCTATTATATATCTCTCTCGCCTGATTTCCTGGAAGGTCAAATAAACAAGTTAGTTTCAGTTTGGCATTTGGCGTTTGGAACTTCGACATGAGTAACTCTGTTTCGGTTTGGCCTGTCGGGCTCAGCTTCTCATAAATTGTATATAACAACATGCACCCTGTGATTGCACTTCTTTGATTTTTAGTCACACTAATTGGTTCAAGAACAAATCTAAATAATCAGAAGCCCAGGATGCCCTATCATGAATGAGACACATAGAGTGAAATATCTAAATTTAAAAAGTAGCTGATAGGTCAATTGACTTACATGTAGGTGGTGAATAATGGTGAAGTAAAACAACTCAACAGCATAAAAATAAATAACTTGATTTTAAAAATAGACAAAGGACATGGATAGATATTTCTCCAAAGAAGGCATACAAATGGCAAATAAGTCCATGAAAAAATGTTCAAGGTCACCCAATCATAAGAGAAATGCAAAACCACAGTGGAGAAATCACCTCACAACTGTTAGGATGGCCATTATCAAAAAGACAAAAGATAATAAGCATTGGTAAGAATGTAGAAAAAAGGGAACACTTATACTTTGTTGGTGGGATTATAAATTAGTACAGCCATTATGGAAAACAGTATGGAGGTTCCTCAAAAAATTAAAAATAGAACATATGATTCAGGCATCCCACTACTGGGTATATATTCAAAGGAAATGAAATCAGTATGTCAAAGAGATATGTGCACTCCCACGTTTATTGCAGCATTATTCACAATAGCCAAGATATAGAAGCAACCCAAGTGCCCATCAATGGATGAATGGAAATAGATAAATAGATAGATAAAGATAAATATACAGATATAATAATTACTATTCAGCCTTTAAAAAGAAGGAGACACAGTCATTTATGACAACATGGATAAATCCTAAGGACATTATGCTAAGTAAAATAAGCCAGGCACAGAAAGACAAATACTACATGATCTCACTATATGCGGAATCTAAAAAAGTGAAACTCACAAAAGTGGAAAATAGCATGATTGGGGAAAATGGAGAGATGTTGGTCAAAGGGTACAAAGTTTCAGTTATGTAAGATGAATAAGTTCTGGAAACTAAACAGACAAGCACAGTGACTATAGTTAATAGCACTGTATTATATACCTGAAATTTGCTAAGAGAGCAGATGTTCTTATCCTAAAAAAATAGTAACTGTGTGAGGTGATGGACAAGCTAAATAGCTTGATTGTGGTAATCATTTCACAATGTTTCTAGGAAACAAATTACCACAATTATCTCAAGAAGTAGAAAAGTTGAATAAGTCAATAACAATAGAAAAAATTGAAAAGGATGTCAAAAGTATAACTTCAAAAAGAAAAGAAAAAATATGACTTTACAGATAAATTTTGCAATTTTCAGAAATAGTGAATTTCTGTTTTTTATTGGTTTCATAACATGGAAAAAGAAGAAAATCCTAATTTATTCTGTGAAGATAGGTGAACCAGTACCTAAAAACAGCTCATGTATAGCACACACACATGAACTACATCTATTTTTTCCATGAATACAAGATGTAAAAATTCTATAAAATTATTGTTCAATCCAATACAGAGACATATTTTATTTAATTTTAAACTAATATTTATTTAAGGAATACAAATATTTCTCAACATGACACAATATTCACTGACAGATAAAAAAAGAAAAATTATATTATCTTTTCAATAGGTGCTAAAAAAGGAAGTTAATAAATTTAGCACACACAAAAAACAACTCTTTTAGTAACCTAGGAATAGAAAGAAGTGTTCTTAATCAATTACACGATAGGCAGCAAATCCAAGTTCAGCTCACTTTATGGCTATTCTAACACATTTCTAGGAAATTGCAAGCTGAACAATTACCTATGCCAAGGTCCTTTATAGCTGACATGCAACCCAGTTCTGCCAAGCAGAGGCACCTGTATGAGATTTTCATTAACAACAACATTAAGCAACTTGATGCAGAGATCTTGTAGGAAGATATCAAATGTTTGGCAATTGCAAAGGTAGAGGCACCTGGTTCTTTTGAGTCAGCTACAGCAGTTTCTGAATGTACTCCTTGAAATCACAGTTCCAAATGATGGGGGATGGTGGTTTTTCTATTATAAATGTCCTGTGATGTGACTGAGGCTTTCTCCTGGTTTTATCATTCCAGACTGCATTGTTTCTGTATGTGGAGCATCCAAACCCTATTTTCAGACCCACATAGAAATTCTGTGAGCTGCCTAAAATCCTCTTAAACTACTTGGAGTTAGTAGAACTAAGAACTCTGACTGGTATATCCTATTTACCAGGAAGAGATAGCAAACACATCAAACCCGAAACATTAGAATCATTCTTATTCATAAATGATGAACACATTAAGGACATGTCTCTTTCCCACTGATACTCAAGACTGTTTTAGAGATTCTGGACAGAGTAATCAAGGAAGAAAAAGAAATAACAGGTATAAATATTATAAATCCATAAATATATGTAAAACTATCATTATTGGCATATCACAAGTTTTATCTATACAATATAAGAAAGCCAACTGAAAAGCTATTAGAATTAATAAGGGACTTTAGTAAGGTGACAAGTACAAGATAAACATGTACATTTCCCCCTATGTAGTAAGGGAAAAAAATACTTTAAAAGTGACAAATTTTAAAGTTTTCATTCAAATAATAACAAAAATATTTACTTCCAAAATATACAGAAATAAATAAGAAAGCATAAAGCTTTTCAAATAGAATGTAAAAATTACCTGAATAAATGAGGCTAGATGTGAAGACCTAATATTATAAAGTATCAAGTCTCTCCACACTAATCTATTCATTTAATTTGATTGCAGTAAAAACCTGAACCTGTTTTGTGAGCAGTTTTTTTTTTTTAAATGGCCACAAATTATTTGACATTCCTCTCATCAAGAGGCAGAAGTCCATGTTCCCTACCCTTGGAGCTCAAAAGTAATGCTGCAGCACTTGTAGGCTAAGTCAGAAAAAGCAAGGCATGCTCCTTCCAGTTTTTGAGGGATGTTCAGTCTGGAGGACAGATGCCATTTCGGAAGTCTGACTATCCTGAGGTGGTAACGCTTGGCTCTTTGGTTGACAGCCCCAGCTAAACTTCCAACCCATACCCAGCATCAACTGCCAGCTGTGTGAGTGAAGGACAGTCCACATCCACCCTACTCAAACCTTCACGTGACTCCAACCTGCCAACATCCAAGTGCAAATGCATGAGAAATACCAAGTGAAGGCTCCCAGCAAGCCCGTCCAATTCTTGGTCAACAAAAGCATTAGCAAACCAGAACAGCTGATTGTTATTTTATACCACTAAGTTTTAGGGTAATTTGCTATATAGCAATAATAACTACAACAATTTGTTATGAAGCAATAGTAACCAAAATCTGATTATAAATTCATGTGGAAAAAGAGGAATACAAGAATAGCTGTAAGATTTTTAGAAAAAAAAAAAGTAGAAAATGCCATAAAAATATCTAAATGCAACTAAAATAGTGTTATTAACGTAAAATAGACAGATAAATTGATAGCAAAATGGAGTTTAAAAACATATTTATGTATAAACATGAAAATAAGCATGGATTTTAAATTAGAGAAGAGGTTTTAAAATATTTTGTAATAATTGGTTGATTTAAAAATAATAATAAAATTATATTACTACCTCACATCTTATTTCAAAATAATTTCCAAGAGGATTAGAGTATTAAATATCAAAAATAAAATACCAGATCAATGACCTAAATACAGAGTTAAAAATATAAAACTCTTGAAAGAAACTATAGTGGTAAATCTTCATGACTTTGGATTTGGTAATGGACTCTTAGCTATGACACAAAAGCACAGGCAACAAAATTATTAATAAAAATAGATAAGCTGGACTTCCTAAAACTTTTTTTACATTAAAGGACATTACCAAGAAAGTAAAGGGAAAATTTTCAGAATGAGAGAAAATATTTGCAATAATATATTTGATAAGTATCTAGTATCTAAAATATATAAATAACTTTTACCACTTAATAACAAAAAGACAAACAACCCAATTTAAAAGTGGGCAAAGGATTTAATAAATATTTCTCCAAAGAAGATATATATAAAAGGCCAATAAGCACATGAAAAGATGTTCAATATCATTAGTCATTAAGAAGATGCAAATCAAAACCACAAGAAGTACTATGAGGACAGCTACCATTTAAAAAATTGAAAATAACAAGTGTTGGTGAGAATATGGAGATATTGGAATCTTATTTCCATTGCAGAAACGGAAACATGCTTCAGATGCTGTGGAAAACAGTTTGGCAGTTCCTCAAAAAACTTCCAACCCATGAAAACAGGATGCATTTTCATTTATTTGTGTCTTTAATTTCCTTTAGCAAGATTTTGTAGTTTTCCGTGTTTAAGAATTTTCCTCCTTGTTAAAGTTTATTCCTGAGTATTTTATTCTATTGAGGCTATTTCAAGTGAGATTGTTTTCATAATTTTCTTCTCATATTGCTCATTGTTAGTGTATAGAAAAGCAATGTGTGTGTGCGTGTGTGCGTGTGTGTGTGTGTGTATTGGTTTTGTATGATGCAGTTTTGCTGAATTCATGTATTAGTTCTAACAGGTTTTGTGGAATCTTTATGGTTTTCTACATATAAGACCAGGGTATCTGGCTGGGTGTGGTGGCTCACGTCTATAATCCTAGCACTCTGGGAGGCCGAAGCGGGTGGATCATTTGAGCTCAGGAGTTCAAGACCAGCCTCAGCAAGAGCGAGACCCCATCTCTACTAAAAAAATAGAAAGAAATTAGCTGGACAACTAAATATATATATATTTATATTTATATAAATTAGCCGGGCATGGTAGCACATGCCTGTAGTCCCAGCTACTCGGGAGGCTGAGGCAGGAGGATTGCTTGAGCCCAGGAGTTTGAGGTTGCTGTGAGCTAGGCTGATGCCATGGCACTCTAGCCCCGGCAGCAGAGCGAGACTCTGTCTCATTAAAAAAAAAAAAAGACCAGGTTATCTGTGAACAGAGATAATTTTACTTTTTCTTTTCCAATTAGGATACCATTTTATTTCTTTTTCTTGCTTAATTCCTCTGGCCAGTACTTCCAGTACTTCACTGAAATTGGGTCAATCAAATTTATATTCTATTCCATAATATATCCCTGTTTCCTTGTGTAACAGACTTTATTTTTTTAGAGTAGTTTTAGGTTTCCAGCAAAACTCGGAGGAAGATACAGAGATTTCTCCTATACTGCCTGCCCCCACACATGCACAGCCTCCTCCGTTATTGACATTCCCAACCCAAGTGATACATTTGTTACAACTGATGAACCTACGTTGACACCATCATCATCCAATGTCCATAGTTTACATTAGGGTTCACTGTTATTGTTGAGCATTCTATGGCTTTGGAGAAATGTATAATGACATGTATCCACCATTATAATATCATTCGGAGTAGTTTCACTGGCTTAAGAGTCCTCTGTGCTTCACTGATTCATTTCTCCCAGCCCTCAAACCCTGGACACCATTTATCTTTATTGTCTCCATAGTTTTGTTTTTTCTAGAATGTCATGTATTTGGAATCATACAGTATATAGTCTTTTCAGATGAGCTTCTTTCACTTAATAACATACATTTCAGTTTCCCCCATATCTTTCCATGGCTGGATAGCTTATTTCTTTTTGTTGCTTAATAATATTCCATTGTCTGAATATACCATAGTTTATCTAATCGCCTACTCAAGGATACCTTGCTTGCTTCCAAGTTTGGGCAGTTATGAATAAAGTTGTTATAAACATATACTTGCAGTTTTTTGTGGAAAATAAGTTTCCAACTCCTTTGGATAAATGCCAAGGAGCATGATTGATGGATAGTATGGTAAGAGTTTGTTTAGTTTTGTGAGAAACTGCCAAATTGTCTTCCAAAGTGGCTGTACCATTTTGCATTCCTACCAGCAATCAATGAGAGTTCCTGCTGCTTCACATTCTTGATAGCATTTGATGTTAACAGTATTCTGGATTTGGGGCATTCTAATAGGTGTGCAATGGCATCTTATTGTTGTTTTAATTTGCATTTCCCTGATGACATATGATGTGGAGAATCTCTTATATACTCATTGGCCATCTATATATCTTCTTTGGTGAGCTGTCTGTTAAGGTCTTTGGCCCACTTTAAATTGGATCATTTTCTTATTGTTGCATTTTAAGAGTTCTTTGTATATTTCGCATAACAGTCCTTTATCAGATGTGTCTTATGCAAATAGTATCTCCCAGTCTGTACCTTTTCTTTGCATTATCTTGACAATGTATTTTGCAGAGCAGAAAATTTTAATTTTCATGAAGTCCAGCTTATCAATTCTTTCTTTTGTGAATTGTGCATTGGGTATTGTGTATGAGAAGTCATCACCAAACCCCAAGGTCATCTAGATTTTCCCCTATGCTATCTTCTAGAAGTTTTATAGTTTTGCATTGTACATTTAGGTCTATGATCTGTTTGAGTTAATTTTTGTGAAGGGTGTAAAGTCTGCATCTAGATTCATTTTTTTACATGTGGATGTCCAGTTGTTTCAGTATCACTTGTTGAAAAGACTATCTTTGCTCCATTATATTGCATTGCTCAAAGATCAGTTGACTATATGCAGGTCTATTTCTGGTCTCTCTATTCTGTTTCAAGCTAAGTAATGATCCTGGAAATTGTACTTATTTATTCACTATCTGTCAGGATCAAGTCAAGTATGTCCCCTCTTACCAATTCCTTTCAATGTTATACTGGGAATCCTAACTAATGCAAAAGACAAAAAAAGGAAGAAATAAAACTGTCTTTGTTCACATGTAACATGATCACTATGTAGAAAATCCAAAAGAATTGACAAAATAATTCCTAGAACTAATAAGCAATTAAAGCAAAGTTTCAGGATACAAGGTTAATATTCACAAGTCAATTGCCATCACAAGTCAATACCATCAATGAACAAGTGGAATTTGAAATTAAAAAGATAATACCATTAACATTAGCACCCCAAAACTACTCACTGTTTACAGCACCATATACTGGGATAAACCTTGTTTAAAAGGTAAACTGAGGAACAAAAAACAAATTTTTTTAAGAGTTTATTTGAGCAAACAACAATTCACGAATCGGGCAGCTCCAAGGCAGAAGTGGTTTGGAAACTCCATCAAAGAAATGCAAGGGGGAGGCTTTTGTAGGATGGGCACAGAAATAAAGCAGAGAAAATATTTGGTTATAGTTATATCGCTGCCTTAATTGGTCTATCCCACTGGTTAAGTGCCTACTTAGAAAATTATGTATGTTGGTGCCTCTGACTGGTTGAGCTTAAGTTCTGTCTTTCTTTAATATGAACATTTACAAGAAATAGCGCCAGTTAAGTTTCATTTATGTTTGCAAATTAAGCAAGATTGAAGTCACTTATGAAGCCTAACTGGCTTGGTCTGCTCAGGGATTCTTTTTCTTGAGACACAGTGTCACTCGGTTGCCCGGGCTAGAGTGCCATGGCAGCAACCTAGCTCACAGCAACCTCAAACTCCTGGGCTCAAGTGATCCTCCTCCCTCAGCCTCCCTGGTAGCTGGGACTACAAGCATGTACCACCATGCCCTGCTAATTTTTTCTATATATATTTTTAGCTGTCCATCTAATTTCTTTCTATTTTTTTAGTAGGAACGGGGTCTCGGTCTTGCTCAGGCTGATCTCAAACTCCTGAGCTTAAATGATCCGCCCTCCTCAGCCTGCCAGAGTGCTAGGATCATAGGTGTGAGCCACCATGCCTGGCCTGCTCAGGGATTCTTTGGGCCTGTTATTCACTCTAATTTACTTTAACAACCTTGTCGTCAATGTCTCATTCCTTATAAACTGATCTAGTTACTGTTACAGAGAAGTTTCAAGTTAAATTGAGGTCAAAAGTATTTCTTTCCTTACAATAAAAAATCATTAAGAGACTACCTTAGTATCTGTCAGCCAAAGTCCATTTGACACTTCTCTTGGCTCAAAGTATTAAATGCTTTTTTGCAAAGGAGAAGCAGAAATAATGAGCCATTATACATGTGTATAAAAGGAAGTGAGAAACGTCCCCTCCTGGATACAGAAGAGGAAAACAGTGACTCCCTCAGTGTTGGGACACGCCTTTAAAATAATGTCCTAGGAAACTAGCGTGTGCTGTTTAGGCTGCAATTACATTCTGCTATTGAACCAACGTACAATTCCCCCAGCTACAAGTCACATGACAACAGCATAATTAGACTATTCAACTTCTCAAAGCCCTTTCTGTTTTTATTCACACACCCATCTCTTATTCCACAATTCAAAACCTATTCTGCCCAATCCTGACCTTTTTTCAAAAATAAAAAGTAAGTATGAACACTCCATCCATTCCTCTACTATGAACTTACTAGACAGTTTTAAATTTTAATAAACTTTACATGTTTATATTATAATACATCTTTTTCCTCCAAGTAAACTTCAGCCCCAAAGATTGGTTCTTGGCACATACTACATATTTGTTGAATTAACAAAGGAAAAAATAGGTGGAAGAACAAATACTAATTTGCATGCCAGAGAGTCCCCCAAACATAATTTTAGTGGAGCTCCAAATGTAAGAAGTGAAGGAAATTAGAAATATTTTATTCCAAAATATGGCATTTTGACCTACTGGAGTGACTGAAGAAGCCTCAAGGTCTCTGTGACCTTCCTCACCATTGGCCCCCCCAAAACCATCTGAGTTTCTTTATCTGCCTAAGGTCCAGACCCACCTAGGATCCTTCCCCTCCTTGTTATCTCAGTATCTGTTGCAGGAAAGAAGATCAAGAATGCAATCAGACCTGGCCCAACCCATTTTTAAAATAATAACTGTCTCTCAGGTTAATTTAATTTCCAAAGAAAATCATTTACAAGTCTGATCCCCCCCACCACCATTCATTCTCCCAAGTAGTTATTCATCCTCCCTAGAAATCTTTTATTGCCCCTCAACAGAATTCCTCTTTTTCCCCCTAATAATCCATTTTACCAGAAGGGGATAGAAGCTTCTGAACCCCACTGGGGAGTTAAATCTTCATTTTCTGGAAGTTCTCGAGTGTACACGTTAAATAAATTTGATAACTTTTCTCGTATCCATCTGTTTCGTTGTGAGTTGATCTTTCAGTGAGCCTTTGGAGGGTGAAGTGGAAGTGTGGCCTCGGCCCCTACAGAAGGTTGACAGCTTTTAGAGCCAGTTCCACTCCCAGAAGTTCCTTGTAGGCTGGGCTGCAGAGGCTGTTTGCATTTTGTTGGGTCATAAGGTGGGGACCCTGCCTTAAACTTTGTAGTTTCAAGAAATTAATTTTATAAATTTATTCAGAGGTAAAAGAGCCCTAGGAAAGAAAGTCATACTAAATGTAAAAAAATCAAATTAAGATAGAAAAATTACATCGTCGTGCAGTGACTTCCTCTAACTAGGTTAGTTCTACCCTGCTCTCCACTGTCTCCGCTAACAGGGAGAGGAGCGCACAGCTCACTCAACCGCTCACTCTGTGACCGCCCCAAAGGCCACAGCCACAGTCTACTGCATGAGCATCCTGGCCTCATCAAACTGGCACTTTCTCCTTTGGCTGCCACGGTCAGGCGGTGAGGCGGGTACCTCCTGGCAACTGTGCTCTGAGAAGAAAGTCGAAACTCAGACAAGAGCAGATTATCGAGCTGGAGAGATTTGTGTCAATGTCGAGTCTATACTTCCAGTATATTGCAGGAATACCACTGCCTTTTCCCATTAAATGAACCCAAAACCTGCTGTATAATCTGCAGGGCCCAGTACAACATGAAACTGTGGGGCCCTTTGTCCAAAAGCAGGAAACACGTGCCCTAAAGATACTAAAATAGACGTAATTTCCTTTCTTTGGCAGCCTTTTTCTAGACTCACCAAGTGTGTGGATTTTTTGTTTTGTTTTTTGTTTTTGTAGGTTTTTTTGTTGTTGTTGTTATTGTCGTGTTGGCCGTCTGTTCTCGGTTCTTAGTGTGCTCTTGGCCAAAGAATGACCAGACACACCTACAGCAAGGCCAGCACAAAATGAAGTTTATTGAGGAAGAGCAAGGCAGGTTTATAAAGCAAGAGCAAGATATATTCATCACACGACCTCTGTCCTAACAAGAGGCCCTGGTTATGGTCTGGGGTCGTGTTTTATATTGGCTGGATTGGGCCCTCTTTGGGGTTCAAATGTGCTGAACCACTTTGATGGACAGCTAATGACATGATAATTAGCCTTAGGTTACTCTAGATCATTTTCCAGACCTCATGTGCCTGGGCTCTCTGGCCTGCGGGCTGGGGAATCCCTGCATCCTTTTGTAGATAGGCAGGGCCTTCTTCCTTCCCCCAGGTATGGCAATTGCTCGGGGCAGCACCAAGGTGGGGCACCTACTTTTGTCCCTAGGAGAGCCAGAGGTCCCTCACTATCTACCTAACATTTTGTTTTGTTTTGTTTTTTGTGTTTTGGCTTCTGAATGTCATACTCCCTGGGGCATGAGGATCCTGACTGGCCAGCCCTGAACTCACGGCTCTCAGCCGGGACTTAGCACATCCATGGCACTCCACAACAGGGACCTGAGCTGGGCATCTCCCCTTTCTACAGGGGACAGAAGACACCCCTTAAGTATTGTAACTTCTCTCCCAGAATCCAAGAACGAGGTGGGCAACAGGTTCACTCCTGGGCCCAACCTGGACCTTCCCTGCGCCTCACCCAGGTCTACCTGCTGCTGAGGGCCACACAGGTGGCTGGGGTTGGAAAGGCGGGCCAGATAAAATGCAGAGCCCAGCTAAATTTGAATTCCAGATAAATAACAGATGAATTTTTCATTTATCCCGTGCAATATTTGGGATATACTTACACTTAAAAACTATTTACTGTTTATTTGAAATTCAAATATAATCAGGCATCCTGTTTCCATTTTTGTTTGTTTGTTTGTTTTTGCTAAATCTGGCAACCCTAGATCTGAGCACCGAGGCAGGGAAGTGGCAGGTGGAGAATGTATCCAGCCAGGACAGGGAGGCCTGGGAGCCCAGGCTCCAAACACTCCACTGTCCGACCAGACTTCACTTACAAACACAAATTCAAAATTAAATTATTAAGAACATCAAAATGGCAAGCACAGAGTATTACACCCAAGCACAGGGCTCCTCTGAGCTGGGTCCCGCGGTTGCCTGGGTCCCACCAGGTGAGGCCTCCTCGGTAACCCCATCAGAGCTCTTCTCTACCTACGCCGATCTCAGCTGATTTCTGCTACTCGTTCACAAGAACATTCTGATTAACATACCAAGATTCATATTTGTAAACCAAAGGCCAAAATTATGCATTTACAGTGGCAATGGAACTGGTAAGATCTATAGTTTCATGATATATTTTTATTCTCTGCTCTAGGGAAAATATTTCTTCCTCAGCCACCTGGATCTCTACTGTACTTAAGAAATATTGAAAAATCCTTCCTTGTGCTTACTTCTTTTCCAATCTCCATGCAAGATATCATCCTCCTGTCTTGACAATAATAAATGTCATTATTAATTAGACCAAGTTTATTAAATTATACTTCTATTACCTCCTTGAGAATTTTTTGATGTGATTTAAAGGCTTTCTTCCTAGTCTCATCAGTAACAAATTATCTCTGAAGGTGATTTTCCTGTTTCCATTTCTCCATCAAATCCTGAGGGTACACCCTATTTGATATACATCATTCTTGCACAAAATATAGGTTTTGCTAAAATTTCATCTGTAGGAATTTGCAATTGGAAAGCCTGCCTCTTCCATAGTTCATCCCTTCAGGGATAGCTGCTTGTAAAGGAAAATGCTGGGCAGAACTCATTTATCAACATGAACTTATAATGTTAAGTGGCAAATTCTGCAATAAACCAAAGGGGACTTTTCCCAGTTCATTGTCCAGGGGAATAGCATTATTGACTATTTAATAATTGTCCTTTGATTGCTTATCTTCATTCTTAAGATGGATTTCCAGATGGTTGAAATCAATATATCTCCCTCAAGTTTATAGGGGAGCTCAATATTGCTCACTCTGAGCCTTATGAGTCACGTGGGACTAATGACAGGTGAGAGGGATTAGGAGCTGGAGAAGAAGAGAAGAGTTCTTCATTTCCTTGATTTAATTCCCTGGGGACTAAGGATTGACTGATATTGAAATAATAAGAAAATAATGCTATGAGTGCATAAAATTAATAAACCATCTCCAAAAAATTTGATAGCCCTCTTTTTAAGATTGACAAAATTTATGAATAATAAGAAAACTACAGATGATCTCTTTTGAAAGCACATTAGTGTATCAAACATAACCTTAAAAAATGTAAAATTATTTGTAAAATTGTGACATTAATTAATGATACCATCAATAATAGAAAGACACTGAAATGACCATGCCTGTAACACTAAAACAATTGGATGATTCATTAATTTGGGGAAAAAACAATTAGTTGTGCTTTTTGATATGCTACTTCTGTATCATTGTTTAGGCTTCTTATTAGAGAACATTCACACCATCCACTCCATCATTCTTCCCAAATGAACGTTCGTGCATCTCTCTTTCCCCACCCCTCAACCTGGCTAGGCGGCTTCATCACTAACATCTTCTGTAGATTTTCAGCTGTACTGCACTTAACCAGGAATGGTTAGCAATTTGCTGAACAAGGCTAGCTGCGCTTTAAAAGGAGAGAAAACTTTTATACTAAAGCTGTTAGTATAAAATACCGTGGACTGAGTGATTTAAACAACAGGTAATTATTTCTCACAGTTCTGGAGGTTGGTAAGTCCAAGATCAAGATGCCAGCTGATTTGGTTCCCGGTAAGGACCCTCTTCCTTGCTTGCAGACTGCCTTCAAGCTGTACCCTTACATGGGGAAGAGAGAGAAAGCTAACTCTCTTTCTTGTATAAGGAGAGTAATCCCATCATGGGGACTCCATTCTCAAGACTTCATCTTAACTTAATTATCTCCCAAAAGCCCGCCTCCTTAGTACCATCATATTAAGAGTTAGGGCTTCAATGTATGAATTTTGAGGGGTCACAAACATTCAGTCCTCAACAACCTCCAAGATGCTGGAACTGGAGAATAAATAAAATGTGCAGGCATAAATCACAATGAGTGAGAAATAAATCATTAATTTAAGAATTAATTTAAAAGTTGATCAATCTATATGGAAGTCATTAAGATGAATGCATTATATTAGTACATGCTAAGGATTATTCATAATGGGGGAGGTTGTCTAAAAGGAAACTGGTGATAAGAAACAAAGATGTAGGCTCCAGGCACATCATTAAATCCTTCCTTCCAAAAATTGTCTAAAATACTTTGGGATAGGTATTCTTTCATTTTGAGTTTTAATAATTTTACAACATAATCCTATATAATTATAGAGGTTTTTAATTGGGGATCATTCTAATTCAAAAAAGTAAGTAAAGAAAAAAATTCTATTATCAGAAGGAATCCATGCAAATGCAAAGGTATAAGTGGGAGGAAAAAACCATTTAAATTGAATAATAGGTAAGAGTTCTTAAAGCAATATGAATGGCAATATAGTAGAATAATGCAACACATGAGGTTTCCTGACTGTAGAATTTTTTTTTAATTTATTTAATTATTTATTTTGAGTCTTACTCTATCACCCTGGGTAGAGTACAGTGGCATCATCATAGTTCACTGCAACCTCAAACTCCTGAGCTCAAGCAATCCTCCTTCCTTGACCTCCCAGAGTGCTAGGATTATAGGCATGAGCCACCGTGCACAGCTGACTGTAGAATTTTTGAGGTTCCTGCACAAAGAACCTATAGGAATGATTTCTCCAGAATGATTCAGTGAATTTTGACGTGCCTAATTCATCATTTAGATCCTAAATATCCTATGTGTTAACCACGATTAAGACATTATTTCCAAACGATCAGGATCAATGGAAGATTGAGCATAGAAGCTTTCTAATTTATTCTTCAGAAAAAAACTGAAAAGTCAAAAATATAATAATTATGTTGTTTTCTATACCAAAATAGAAGTTTTTCCTTTCACATGATTGGATCTAGGATTTCTTTCAAAGTTTTTCTGTATTTTCCAACCACTTTTAAGAAAGGCTCAGAATATTTATGTAGGTAGGTATCTCAATCATCCCAAGTCAGTGAATATGAGCTTTTTTTTTATTTTTTTAAATTTTTTTTTTTTGAGACAGAATCTTCCTCTGTTACCTAGGCTAGAGTGCAGTGGCATCAGCATAGCTCACTGCAACCTCAAGCTGGGCTCAAACAATCCTCCTGCCTCAGCCTCCCGAGTATCTGGGACCATAGGCATGTGCCACCACACCCAGCTAGTTTTTCTTTTTTCTTTTTTGCAGAGACAGGGTCTTGCTATACTGCCCAGGTTGATCTCAAACTCCTAGCCTCAAGGGATTCCCCCTACCTCAGCTTTCCAAAGTGCTGGATTATAGGTGTGAGCCACTGTGCCCAGTAATATGAACTTTTAATATACATTATTTTCATGTTGTATTTAATGTTTTTGCACTGAATAGAGAACTTTGTTCTTAGCTTGAATATTTCACTGATATCCTAAAAATAAGCTATTTTTAAGATTCTTTTCTTTCTTAAGATTACAACTGTTTTAATTCAATTCAATATCTCCAGAGTGTTTCGTGCTCAGTCTCCACACTTTGAGTTTGCATTATCTCTTCTCAAGAGTTTGAGATAGATCTGGCTCTTCCCTGCTAAGAATCCTCAATACCAGTCAGTATATGACAAACTGGGTGGGGGTAGGGAGTCGGGGGAAGGCTGAGGTGGGAGGGAAGGCAGTCCTATTTATGATATTTAATTTAATCTTCATTAAAACCCTAAAGGAAATATATTATTATAACCACTTTGCAAAAGGCAAAACAGACCCACAGGGGTTTAGCAACTTGGCCAATACCAGGCAAGGAAGAGGGGGCAGTGCCCAAGTTCATATCCAGGATGTCTTGTTCTAGAGCTTATGTTCAAACTGCTTAATCTTGCTTCTTGCCAAGCACTTATCACTGGTCAAAAATTTGGAGTGTAGATTGTATCAACCAATCCATATGACACTGACTTGCATGATGAGGGGGAAAACTGTAGTACTTGATAAAGAGGGAAATTTCTCATCTAATTAGGAGCCTGTTAGGGAACAAAATGATCATCCAAAAGCTGCTTGATAAGGGGATGGCTCTGGAATTATTGGGGGCTGTGGGATGTCCCTACCCTCGGACTTGATGCTCCTATAACCTGATCCCAGCCCCCTCACTTAATGCTGAAGACATGCTGTCCCAAACTTCTTCCGAAGCTCTCTGCATTAGGTGTGTCCAACCCAGGGTCTGCCAGGTCTAAGAAAAACTGCTTATGGGGCAGCCTAGTTGGACATGTTTGTGTCACATAGTAGTCCGACGGGTCGTCTTGGGTTGGGGCAGGGAGCCCCCGTCCTGCGCTGTCCCAGGCACAGTGCCTTTTGGTAGTGATATAGCATTGAACAACACCTCCATGCCTCCTTCCCTCATGGCACTCACAGTCTAATGGAACACGGAGACCCTTAGAAAATATCTGTAATGTGATTATTGCCAGGAAAGGACAATCACCAAATACTGTAGACATCTATGACTGAGAATTTAACCTGAAGTGACCAGGTTTGAGTGGAAGAGCTAGGTAAGTCTGTGCTAAATGGTTATTTTGTATGAATCCTGCTCAGTTCATGGCCTTATGTAGTCTCCTCCCCCAGCCATCACTTGACCCTGGACTTGGCTGTATAACTACTTTGGCCAACGGGACTCTAGTGTGACCAAGCAGAGGAATTCACGCACACTGGAGCTTGTGCTCTGGGGATGCTCCCAGCTTCTTAGAACCTGAGGGAAGGGGAATAGGAGCCCTTAACCCTCAACCATGGCAAGTTGTAAATATGCAACCAGCTCTGGCAAAGTGGGGGCCAAGACAAATGAGCTTGGTTTAGAAAAATTTGAAAATATTTCTTTCCCTTCATCCCAGCATTATGGAACAAAATTATATTTGCCACACTTACAATCAACTTCCACCTGATTGAATCTGTGTTCTTTGCAACTAAAAATAGTCTAAATAAAATACATTCCATTTTTAAAATGTCAAACTGCCCCCTGTGATCCTGTGGTAACATCAACAACTCTACCAAGAGGTTCATGGCGATTCCAGGAGCAAAGCCTCCAGTCAGCACCACTTTC
This sequence comes from Cheirogaleus medius, assembly GCA_008086735.1. Taxonomy (NCBI): domain Eukaryota; kingdom Metazoa; phylum Chordata; class Mammalia; order Primates; family Cheirogaleidae; genus Cheirogaleus; species Cheirogaleus medius. Next base: position 7,346,196 of record VBSM01001124.1, on the reverse strand, counting down.
CAACAGCAGATGGAGCATTCACATCAAAGATAAAAGAAACTTGATGGAAGGAAGGAAACTGACAAGGCTGGATAGAAAGGCTGTTTCTACTCCTATTCAGCATGTCCCATTTCCAGTGCTATTCTGGTCTTTAAAGGAAAATTGAAACTCACTTATTTATGTGCTTCTATTTTCCTCATCCTTATCCCATGAGCTTAGTCTAAGGAAAAATGACAGAGAATATTGGATATATGTGAGAAAGTGTAGGCCAGCTTAGTAGACTCTCAAATGTGCAATAGATAGTAACTGTGTTATACATAGTTTCCGTGTTAATTTCCTATGGCTGCTGTAACAAATTACCACACTTTGGGTGGCTTAAAACAACATAAACCTATTCTCTTAACAGTTCTGGAGGTCAGAAGCCTAAGAAATCTTAAGGGGCTAAAATAAAGGTGCCAGCAGAGAGTGCTCCTTCTGGAGGTTCCAAGGGAGAATCAGTTCACTGCCTCATCCAGCTTCTGGAAGCCACCTGCACTCCTTGGTTCATGGCCTTATTTGCATCCCCTCAACCCCTTGCATCCATCAGCATGTATCTACCACTTACTCTGGTTTCCTGTCTTCCTCTTATGAAGATCCTGGTGGTTAAGACAAGCTGGAGAATCTAGGACAATCTCCCCATCTCAAAATCCTTAACCACATCTGCAAATTCCCTGTTGCCATACAAGGTAGCATATTCATAGGTTCTGGGGACTCGAACATGGACATCTTTGGGGCCATTATTCAGTATACCCAGCTTTCCAAGAGTCTTTCCTTACCCCAAGTAGTATAGACACAATAAAATTAAATGAAATCACTGTCACCCAGCTCCAGGAGTGTAAGGAAGTAAAGCTAGCACAAGGACTTCACATCATTGATAAGCCCCTGTCCTACCTGTATTTATGTGATGAAAGTTCTGTGCAAATGTATTACATTTTCATCCCCAAGCACAACTATTTAAACAATTTCAAAGACTTTCTTTTTAATCCAAAATGAAGAATGATGTGTGAGGTACAGAATGCAGATACTCATAGAACCTAGACTTAGGAGGATGAGTACCTGGTCAACAACGCCTCAAGATGATGAAAATATTTCAGAGCCCTCAAGTCCCTCAAATATGTCAATTGTATGTAAGGAATACTGGAAGCTGTCAAACTAGATACTTCAGCAGTTTCTAGAAAGAGAATAGTTGATAAAGGTTAAGACTGAAGAGGGTTTGTCCTCCATTGTTTTCTACAATTATTTTTGTCCTCTGTGATTTCTCCAAATAAGTAAAAACATTGCCCTAGATACTTTTGATTATTAAGGGCAGATATTTCATTTTCATTATGATGGATATTTACTCAACTATCTTATCCTGTCAGAAAAATTATGACTTCTGATAATTCAGGAAAATGAGCATTTATTTAGGATTTTCTCTCTCCAAGTCCCCATGCCCAGACAGGTGCCATGGGAATAGAAGATGAATCAGAGCTCTCCAGAGACTCAGAGTCTTGTGGAGGAACAAACGTTAAGCAAAAAAAAAACAAACAAATGAACAAATGAGCAAATGTGATACAAGTTGATTGTGATCTGTAGCATAATAAAAATATTAACAAATGTAACAGAAGGCCTGGGAAGAAAGAAATTAATGACTGGGGAATCTGGGATATACTATTGGAAAAGGTATGTTTTGTGCAAGGCCTTGGAGCTATATTTAAAAGTGGAGTATCAGTTTGACAGATGGAAAAGATATGGCTTTTGTAGTTTCACTAAGGCTACAAACTGTAAAAAAAAAAAAAAGAAAAAAGAAAATCAGTTTCCTTTTCATGGCATTGACATTATTCAGGTACTGCCCGATGCTACTTACTCACAAAAAATTCTGTTTCCTTAATTGCCAACAATGAGTTCAGCAGCAGGGTTTGGTTGATTTAAAATAGTGGCTTTGTTCTGGGACTTTTTGATAAAGGCCCTTCTCAGTGGGGGTAGGTGATATCTCACTGTGGTTTTGATTTGCATTTCCCTGATGTTAGAAATGTTGAGCATTTTTTCATATATTTGTTAGCCATTAGTCTACCTTCTTTTGAAAAGTTTCTGTTCATATACTTTGCCCATTTTTTGATAGGGTTGTTTGATTTTTTCTTGCTGAATTTCCTGAGTTCTGTATAGATTCTGGTTATCAGCCCTTTATCGGATGTGTAACATGTGAATATTTTCTCTCATTCTGTAGGTTGCCTGTTTGCTCTCATGATAGTTTAAATGTTGGTGTGGATGCGGAGAGACAGGAACACTCCTACACTGCTGGTGGGACTGCAAAGTAGCACAACCTATGTGGAAAGCAATATGGAGATACTTCGAAGAGTTACAAGTAGAACTACCATTTGATCCGCAATCCCATTACTGGCATCTACCCAAAAGAACAAAACACATTCTATAATAAAGACATCTGCACTAGAATGTTTATAGCAGCACAGTTCACAA
>VBSM01001124.1:7328409-7343621 GCA_008086735.1 Cheirogaleus medius | reverse complement strand
GGAAAAACAAGCGCCACATGTACTCACCATCAAATTGGTATTAACTGATCAACAATTAAGTGCATATATACTAATAAGATTCATTGGGTGTTGGGCAGATGGGAGGGGATAGGAGGGAATGGGTATATTCACACCCATGCACACCGTCTGGGGGATGGACAAGCTTGAAGCTCTGACTTGGGTGGAGCAAGGGCAATATACCTAACTTAAACATTTGTACCCCCATAATATACTGAAATTAAAAAAAAATTTAAAAAAGAATATATAAAGAACTCCTATAAATCAATAAGAAAAAGGCAATCAACCCCCCAAAAATAAAAATAAAATAAAATAGTGGTTTCCTTTCTCCCTTCCCCTAAGAACCTTTTGTTCAAATCTAATTCTATTCAGATGCCAAAAACTTCCTTGTGAAACAAGAGCTCCTTCCCAGCTCCTGCCTGTAAACACCCTCCTCACTGCCACTCCCAAAGGGGCTTGAGCAGTCTGAAAACTCTGAAAACAAATAAAAACTTACCATACAACTAGATGCTCAGATACAAACACTAGCATTGTGTAGTTGTGGATAAAACATTCCCCAGAGCTCACACCCCTAGTGCGTTTCTGAAAACAGCATGTGTCACAGAAGGTAGCAACTGTGGTGTCACTTGTCTCAGCAAAAAGGAGCTGTTCCTGGAATGTGTATCTTATACTCTGGTGAAGAGTTCTTTGTTGTTGAGGCTGAATTTTGAGCTCATTAGGGTTACAGTGGCTTCCTCTCGCCCCAAGTTGATCTGTTAGGCTTGGCTTGTCATCCAATTGCTTAGAACTCAGGTCTCAGATCAAGGCAGTGCTTCCATTTGAGAGTGACCTATCAGAACAAAGCAAACCTGGCTTGTTCTGACAGTGGAATTATGGGACATGGGAAAGGACCGCAGCCAATGGCAGCCATCGTAAGGAAGTGGATACTAAACATCCCTCTCAGAGCACACTAATGGAATCAGAGGCAATTTGAAGAAGCTTAAGCATGGTTCTTGCCTACAAAGATACTTCAAAAAACGAAATGCCTGGACTGCCTGCCTTCTCAGGCCTTTATTCAAGCGAGCAGAACCCTGAGCAAATGCCAATCAGTCTCTTCCAGCTGCCCAGGGTCCTGTAACATGAATTCTTTGTACCATTGTTGTAAACCATGCCCAAAACAGTGAAGCTGCAGAAAACACTTGTTCCTCCTTTTTCTCCTCTAAAAATATTTGACTTAACGTTTACTGAGAACTTCCTGTTCATGGATAGACATTTAGTTAATACTTTCTTAATTCCTCCAGAACTTCCCCCAACTTAATGAGCACACGTGGACTTTCTCTGCTCCTTATTCTGTCCCTTCTCCTCTCCCTCTTGTTAGGTAGACAGCGAGGGACCTCTGACCCTCCTGGGGACAAAGGCAGGTACCTGAGCAATTGCCACACCTGGGGGAGGAGGGAACGCCCTGCCAATCTGCCAGTCAGAACTTAGCCAGCCAACTGCAAAAACATGCAGAGGATTCCCCAGCCCAGGGCCAAGCAGCACAGGCACAATAGGGTCTGGAAGGTGACCTAGAACAACCTAAGGTTAATTATCATGTCATTAGCTTCAACCTACATTGCAGTTCTTCCCCCCACCCCTTGTGCTTTCAGAGAGGCTCATGGGAGACCCGCATGCGCATGTGCAGTAAGACTCAGGTTATGTAACTCCTAACTGTCCATCAGAGTGGTTCCATGGTGATGTTTGAACCACGAAGAGGGCCCAACCTAGGCAATATAAAACAGGACCCCAGACCATAATTGGGGCCCTCTTGTTACCACAGGGGTTCTGTTCATTGTCTAGGCCAATGTACCTTACTTCACTCAATAAACTTCTCTTGCTTGCCTTACTTTGGTGTGTCTGATCATTCTTTGACCAAAAGCACACCAAGAACTGAGAATAGACAACTATGGCCCAACACTCCTACCCCCAAAGAAGATGCAGTTCTCCTTCCCTCTCTTTCTTCAGTCTTTCTCTGTCTCTCTCTCTCTTTTTTGCCACCTCCAGAATCTTCTCCTTTAAGTTATTCTTTTCTTGCCTCTATACAAGACTTTGTGGCCTGTCTCCTTCCTTTAAAACTCCCCTGGTGTCTGTCACCTCCTCCAGTCTGGCCACCCCACCAAAACCCAGCACTTTTTCCCCTTCGTCCCTTCTCTCTCGGGTTTAATGAGACAATAGTTTGCTCTTTCCACTGCCTTGCCCTGACCTATCCCCAAGCCTTACAGTCAGATCTGTCCATGTGACCCGTGAATAGGCTCTCCCAAAGTCACCAGTGACCTCCTGGTCCTCAAACGCAATCATCCCTGGATGCTCATCCTCCTTGAGCCCTGCATGAGTTGATACAGTGCATATCCACCTTTTCTCCCCTGGGTTCACGGAAGCTGTATCCTCTTGGTTCTCATATTGTACCTCTGCGAGCCTGGTCCCAGAGTACAGCTTCTCACTGTCTTCCCAGACCTAGACCCTGAATGCAGGCATTTCCCAGATCTTTCTCTTTACCTAGTCTTCTTAAAAAAATAACCCACCTAAGGCCAGGCGCGGTGGCTCACGCCTGTAATCCTAGCACTCTGGGAAGCTGAGGTGGGTGGATCGTTTGAGCTCAGGAGTTCGAAACCAGCCTGAGCAAGAGCGAGACCCCATCTCTACTAAAAAATAGAAAGAAATTAATTGGCCAACTATAATATAGAAAAAATTAGCCGGGCATGGTGGCGCATGCCTGTAGTCCCAGCTACTTGGGAGGCTGAGGCAGAAGGATCGCCTGAGCCCAGGAGTTTGAGGTTGCTGTGAGCAAGGCTGACGCCACGGCACTCTAGCCGGGGCAACAGAGTGAGACTCTGTCTCAAAAAGAATAAAATAATAATAATAAAAAAAATAACCCACCTAAATCATGACTGGGCTATCTTGGGCACAGAGATGTCCCCTCTATCAGAATCTTTTTGCTACAAAAGAGCTAAAACTAAACCAAGACAAAAGAGCAAAAACCGAAAGGGACAATTTATCATCTCATGTAACTGACCGTGCCCTTCAAGCACTGTTTGGTCCAGGCTCTCTTTAAAGATGTCACCAGGACCTGGACTCTTTCTCCGTATATCCACCTTATTACTCACTCTATTTTAGGACACTCTCCACTAGCCGGTGCTAAACAGCTATCCGCTGTTCTCAGCTTGTGGCTCCAGGACAAATGCAAGGAGTGGTGTCCCAGATGAAGTCTGTCCCTTGATTTTGGTTGGACTGTGGGCTCCGCGCTTCCTTGTTCAGGGTTCCACTTACCCCCACATGTACCCTGATCCTTCCCACTCTGGTTTCATCTTTCCAATGCCTTTCAGGTATCATTTTTAAATGTTTTACCCAATGTAATTTATTGTTTTCAGAAGAAGTCTTGGTCTGAGTAACCTAGCCTGCCTTTACTGGAAATAAAATTTCATTTAGATTACCTATCAAATGAAATTTTGTTTTATAGTCATTGATTTATAGGCCACATTTTCCATTAGAATAATTTGAAGACAGGGATTTTATTCTCTTTAACTTGGCATTTCCCAAGGTACCTTAAATAAAATATTGCACATACTAGGTCCTAAGTAAAGAATAAACTAGCGTGACCTTCACTCCTGCTCAGAACTACTACTCTAGTCCAGACAACCCGAGGAAATGTGAAGATTTACACAGCAGCAGTAAATTAAACAATAACCAAAAATGTATCATAGTTCACACCTTGAACTAGCTAACTTCTGCATAAGACATTTGGCATCTGGATAAAACATAGCTGATAGAAATTGCACAACAATTATGGGAAAACCCATGTAAACTGTGGGGGAGTAACCATTGCTGTTCACCAGTGTCCGTTCAGGATCCGCCCTTCGCATGGACGATGCTTCCCTGGGCAGGGTCTCCCCCTCAGCCATGGAGATCTCATTAGTTTGCTAGGGTTGCCACAATAAAAATTACAGAGCAAGCGGATTACACGACAGAAATGTACGGTCTCCCAGCTCTGGAGGCTGGGAGTCTGAGATCAAGGTGTCAGGAGCGTTGGTTCCTGCTGAGGGCTGTGAGGGAGAATCTGTCCCGTGCCTCTGCCCCAGCTTCCGGTGGTTTTCTGGTGATCTTTGTCATCTGTTGTCTTGTAGAAGCGTCACCCTGATCTCTGCCTTCATCTTCATGTGGAGTCCTCCCTGCATGTGTTTGTCTCTAAATTTCCTTCTTGTAAGGACACAAGTCACATTGGATTAGGGCTCACCCTACTCCAGTATGACCTTGTCTAAACAAAGGTCATCTGCAGCAACACCACTTCCAAATGAAGGCACATGCTGAGGTACTGGGAGTTAGAACTTCAACATATACATGAGGGGAGGGGGACAAAATTTAACCCATAAATATCTATAAAAGACTTTTTAAATTCTAACTCAAGTGTATAACTTGAAACCTCTTTTCTCACTACAGAATTCACATGTATTTAAAAACCAATGATGCTTGGGGCTCAGAGATATTGTAATGCTTTGTAGAGACTCCCAGCCTACACAGTTCCCTTGCAGGGATGACACCATGGTCGTTAGACCTGCAGGTCTTCTGTGCCCTTGAATCACCAGAAGGACTTTCAGGGGAAATTTTCTACTCCTCCACCTCTTCAGCAACTCTAAAAACCACATCTTTTTTAACAGCCAAAAAAATAGGACCCAATATGGTTTCATCGTATCCAAAATTGGTACACTGTATGGACTCACCTTTTTTAGTAGACTGAGAAGCTCAGTGTGAGACACACAAGGCATGTCACAATGTTCCCTGCGATCACCAGTTACAGGATGCCAGGTCCAAGTGCAAGAGGAATTCACAATCTAGAAGACAATGATTTTATCTTCTGGAATCAATATCTAACTAGAAAGGAGGCACATTCTGCAGAAGACTGGGCAAAACTGCTATTTGGGCAAATAGCAAGCACATTCGTAACTCATTTTCTGTTTGGGGCATAATTTTGGTTTGAAATGTGTGATTCAGTTATCTCAAAGTCCGGGCAGTGGGTGAGATGACAGAGGGTTCCAGACCTACATGCTAGAAAGGACAGATGGGAACCAACATCCAGTGATGCTGCTGCAGAACCAGGCTCAACACAATTCTGAGGGCATCACCTCTAAGGCTTCCCAGTTGGATGCACTATTCAAGCTCAAGTCCTGGCCTGGCCTGGCCCTCATCCTCCCAATTCTCTGCTCCTCACCCCCATATTCCCCTCTGCAGGACGTTCCCCATCCCTGACCAGGATCTGCACTTGAATGTGCCTGTGCTCAAGGTGTCAGTCCCTGGAGGGCCCTTCGCTCTTTTGCCATCATCTCCCCTGCTCTGTCCAGCTAACATTTCAGACACGTCCTAAGGACAGTGTTTCAAACTCCTCCTAGATAACTACTTCCCCAACCTTCCCATGCAAAAGCACTGTTTTTCCTTTGAAATCCAAGTCATCTGTTGACATGGATCATGGCATATACTTGTTCATGGTTTGACCTCATTAGATGGACTGTGAACACTCAATAATATTTGGACAGAACTGGACAACCAGACAAGACATATCCATTCTTAACAAACATCTCACTTTGTATAGAAGGAAGAGGAAAATTCCAAGGGCTGGTTCTGGTCTCTTCAACCCTAAATGGCTTTACAACACAACCAGAAGGCCATCATGTCCACTGAGATCACTAGAATGCTACAGTGTGTTATGCCCAGCGCTTGCCCTGTTGTTGTAAAAGTACCTCTCTTGTTTTTTGCAGAGACCCAATCTACCTGTGATTATTTTATCACTGAAGTCACCAGTTTAATAATGTACTAAATGTCTAGTATTTTTTGCAGAAGTTCCTACAGAGACAGGTATTTGTTTGCTCTTCAAATCCTTTTTAGAAAGAATTGTGCTGATGTTTCCCACTAATCAGCTGCAATTGTTTTTAAGTATTCACTCACTCTATCTACAAGTTTGCAGCTGCAGTAAAACCTGCATGCTTCGGGCTTTTCAGATTGCTTCCCATACTTAATTATTGTGCAAGATATAAAAGCTGCACCTGGTATTAGAATTGCAAATATCTTAGTGAATGTGATTTTAGGAACAAGTAAAAAATATATTTAGGCTTAGTGGAAGTACCTAGATGATATCATTACCTTAGATAAAACTGTTCTTAACACAGCGATCATAATTTCTCACAGATTTTAAAAATCTCATGGTGTTTTCTGTGCTAGGAAATGCTTTTCTCTAATATTCCCCAGAACCACCTTCCAGTAGAGACAGATGCAGGCAGAAGTCCGACATGGGAGGCCAGAGACCCAGATGTTGGACCTGGCACCAGCATATAGCAGGAACTGCAGGATTTAGACAGATGACACTCTGGGTCTGAGTCTAAAATTCCTCATAAATAAATCAGGAGTGAGACTCGACAGTCCCCAAGGTTGTGTGATAAGGTCTGTTACCTAGATGTTGTTCAGAGACCTGGAAGCCAATCATTGAAAGCAATGAGAGAAAGAGGGGCAGTAACTGATTTTTCTAAATCTTAGTCATTAAAATTGAAATATATATTACAGTTACCATTTCCATGCTTTATTTTAGAAACTCTGTTATTAATGAGGATATGAACCATCTATCCTATTGTCATTGACAGCTTTTGCATGTCATAGGTTTACATTTTATTTTGTGATTTTGCAGTTGATTAAATCATTAAAGATTGGTAGGAGAGGCCTTAACACCTTAATATAATTATAAATGCATTTTCTTATTTATTCATTGGGAGACTTAAAATTTATGATAGAAAAAGGCTTTACATTTATTTTAATATCATAGAAACTTTTGGGCCGGATGCGGTGGCTCACACCTGTAATCCTAGCACTCTGGGATGCCAAGGCGGGAGGATCGTTTGAGCTTAGGCGTTCAAGACCAGCCTGAGCAAGAGCAAGACTCAGTCTCTACTAAAAAAATAGAAAGAAATTAGCTGGACAACTAAAAATATATACAGAAAAAATTAGCCGGGCATGGTGGCGCATGCCTGTACTCCCAGCTTCTTGGGAGGCTGAGGCAGGAGGATCACTTGAGCCCAGGAGTTCGAGGTTGCTGTGAGCTAGGCTGACGCCATGACGCTCTAGCCTGGGCAACAGAGTGAGACTCTGTCTCAAAAAACAAAAACAAAAACAACTTTTGCTATTTCTGTGTACATTTGTGGACCTTTTATTCACCTTGTTTGCATTACAATTGTTCAGCAGAGGTTGAGTTTTGGACCTCTCTCGAATGGAGGAAAAGGTCCCTTTTGACTCTTTCTCCAACAGTTTCACTGACATTGTCTTATAGGAGCTCATTCAGCTCACAGTGACTGCGAAAGTTTTATAATAGCAGGGCCTGGGCAGGTCGTTTTCCTTGTGGAGTTTTAGAGAGTGAGGACAGCTATCTTTGTCACTAAGTATGTTAAAGTTGCAGTTAGAAGGGAGTTGACAGGCTTGCTGCTGTATTCCGTGATAGGATGACCAGGAATGATGATGAATCCACAGCTTCCTTGCAGGAAATCAGACCTTAGCAGGCGTTCAGCTCTCCTTCCGGTTGTGTTACTGAATTTTTTTGATAAACGTTCTCTAGGTTATAGACTAATATAAAGCCATCTATCCTTTATGATAACAGACTATAGGAGAATTCTATTAAATGAAGGTATAGTGAAGTTTCTTAATGAAAACTCTGAGATTAAAATTATGTATTCAAACACCCTTGATCTCAAATTTAATTAGCTATGGATGAGCTAAGCCTAGGTGTTCTGAAGGAAAATTCATGTCTCCTTTTAATATTTCCTGTACATTTCTGCAATTCTTCATGAACATCTCAGGTGCATGGCTGTGCTATGCACACCTCAGGGCACACAGCTGTGTCATGCACACCTCAGGTGCATGGCTGTGTTATACATGCCTCGCGTGACACGGCTGTGTTTATACGTGCCTTGGGTGATATGGCGGTGTTATACGCAGCTCAGGTGACATGGCTATGTTATACACGTGTTGGTAGCATGGGTGTGTTACATACACCTCAGGTGTATCGGTGTGTTTGTACACATCTCAGGTGATACAACCGTGTTATACACACCTCAGCTGACACAGCTCTGTTCATACACATGGGTGCCATGAACCCTTGGCCTTGCTGACACACAGGACCTGGAACCAAAGCGTTTGGAAAAAGTCAGGCAAATGAAAAAAAATAAATAAATAAACACTGTTCTTCATAGAAAGAGATATTGATGTAGCACAAGTTCATTCAGTGGACCATACTTAACATTACAATAGTGTCATCATGGAACATTTTCTAAGCAGGACTCTGAGCACCAAACACACTCTGAGCAAGTTGCTGAGGCCAGATCACCTGTGTTCAAATCCTGACTCTACCACTTATGCTCTGAGCAAATTTGGGCTAGTTAATCATCGTCTATGTGTTTTCTTTCATCATCAGTTAATGGGGATATTGTTAATAGTAGTCCTGACCCCCACAGGATGCCATGGGCTGAAGGATGTTCACTTCAAGGGACACAAGTCCTAACCCCAGTACCATAGAATATGACTGTATTTGGAGACAGGACCTCTATAGAGGTGATTACGTTAAAAAGAGGCCATTGGGGGGGACCTGATCCAATACAACTGGTGTCCTTCCAAGAGGAACCCAGGACACACTGAGGGCCCCGGGATGTGTGCACAGAGAAAAGGCCATGTGAGGGCGCAGTGGGAAGGCAGCCATGTGCAAGCCTCAGAAGCAACCAACTCTACTAACATGTTGGTCTTGGACTTGAAGCCTCCAGAACTGTGAGAAAATACATTTCTGTTGTTTAAGCTACCCAGTTTATGGTGTTTTGTTATGGCATCCCAAGCATAGTAATACCCAGAGTTATCGTGAGTTTAATAAGGGTTCATGGCCAGGCACAGTGGCTCACTCCTGTACTCCTAGCACTCTGGGAGGCCGAGGCGGGAGAATCACTTGAGCTCAGGAGTTAAAGACCAGCCTGAGCTGGTCTTTATTTTTTCTACTAAAAATAGAAAAGTTAGCCAGGTGTCGTGGCATGCACCTGTAGTCTCAGCTACTAGGGAGGCTGAGGCAGGAGGATCACTTGAGCCCAGGAGTTTGAGGTTGCTGTGAGCTATGACGATGCCACTGCACTCTAGCCAGGCAGACAGAGTGAATCTCTCTCTCTCTCTTTCTCTCTCTCTCTCTCTCTCTACATATATATATATATATATGTATGTTCATGAGTCCTATTACTACATATGTAGGATTTGTTCCTTTACTTCCCTCTCCCATGTCCTAACTCATGAACATGGGATAAAAATCTACTAACTACATTATTCCATCCTGCCAATACTCATGTCACCTTCTGAAAGCCACTTGCCATCTCTGAGTCTCAGTTTCCACATCCATAAAACGGGGAGGCTGCATTTTGTGGTCTCTAAGAAAATCATGTTGATCTGAAAATCAATGATTTAAAAATGGATTCCACTTTCATGGAACAAGCTACCGTAGGGAGCTCAGCTCAAGTCCAGCAACGAGCGGTGAGGCCTGGGCTGGGAAGAGGAGCAGAGACAATGATGGTTCTGGGGACCCACCAGCTCAGGGAGGGGCCTCTTGCATCCTTCAGCAGTGCCAGGCCACCCTGGGACTAAGCAGGGTGAGGAGGAGAAGCTGCAGAAGATCCGTTACTGAGTCCAAGGAAGGACAAAAACCCAAACCAAAAAAATATAAGATATAGGTGCAGGCAGAGTGCGTGAGACTTCATTAGGCAAGCCCCAAATGACATCAAATATCAAAAAGGAACCCTAGCAAAAGAAAAAAGACTTGAAAATTTTTTATGCAGGAGTCATAGCCAGCATTTTAGGAAACTAAGGACATAGAATAAGAGACTAGAGAGTGTGGAGAACAGAAGGCAAAACTGGAGCATTTTATAAATAGCCACATGCAACGCAGACTGTGAGCATTCAATGCTCTGGCCACACGCCTCGACTTCTTCTTGAAATAAGATATGTATTTTTGGAAAATGGGGCAAAAAAAATTTGGCTCAAGTGAAGGAAAGCTGTATGTGTTTGTTTTACATTTTAGCACATTCTAAACTGCCTTTCACATAAATAGAAAACAATTAACACAGATATGTGTCACCCAAGTAATAAGCATGACATGGCAGAGATTAAATTTTTTATTCATATTTAAACCTTAGAAGATAAACCTGAGCTGTGAGCTCCACTCTGTTATTCTTCATCACTTTTAATTTAGAAGGTACCTGTCTCCTCTGAGCTATCTGAAAATATTTTTAAAATTTGGGGTGTAAAGTGAGAGTGCATTTGGGACACATACTCACAGAATACTTGCTCCTCGGGCAAACTCTCGGAGGGGCTCACTCGCAAACTTCTGCTCCATCACCGTGCAGAGAGATATAAAGTTATCTCCAGAACCAACAGCAGTGGCCAGAGAAACTATTCCTCCAGAGACGTCTCATTCTCCTCCCTTCACTACCCAAAGTGTTATTGCTGCTAAACGGAAATGAAGCCAAACTCCAGCTCTCTCCAGATGGTTCAAGATATTTTATCAATGGAAAAAATGAAAAGGCGAGAGAAAGATGTGTACAATTCCTATAAAATATATGAGTTACCCTTACTAATTTGGGTAAAGGAAAAAAGTATTCTAAAGTTCTATTGCTATGCTTCAACTCTTGCCAACCTAACCAAGTAGGCTTTAAATGAAGAAGGAATATAACAGAATTTTCAGAACTGGTGCATTTTCTTTTAATGTGGACCTTCTGTGGAATGTTTAAAGAGCAGGGATTAGGAAGGACTGAAGTCTCCCATATCTTTATTTCAAAACAAAAACGCTCTGCTAATGGTTCTATAGGGGTGATGCATCATGTAGTGGAAAGAAGATTCAACTGAGAGGCAGGAGACAGGTCCTCGTTCTGACTTTGCAACCAACTAATTATATGATCTTAGCCAAGTCACTTAAATTCCAACAAATTCAATTTTCTTTCTATTAAACGACAAATTAATCTCTAAAATCCTTTCTTACTTTTGCTTCTCTGGAAATATCATGTTGCTCTCTAGCTATATATCTCTCCTTCCGTCTTAGTTCAGATTGCTATAACAAACATATTATGGGCTGGGTGTCTTAAATAACAAACATTTATTTCTCAGTTCTGGAGGCTGAGAAGTCCAAGATCAAGGCACCGACAAATTCAGTATCTGTTGAGGGCCCACTTCCTGGTTTATAGATGGCGGTCTTCTTGCTGTGACCTCACATAGTGGAAGGGGCAAAAAAGCTCTCTGAGGTCTCTTTTAAAAGAACACTAATCACATTTATGAAGGCTTCACTCTCATGACTTACTTACCTCCCAAAGGTCCCACCTCCTAATACCATGTCATTGGAAGTAGGGTCTCAAAATATGAATTTGAAAGGACACAAACCTTCAGTCCAGATGCCTTCCAAGTTTCTCCTTAGTTAACTGCCTGAGCTCTGCATCGGGTAGTGCAAAATATAGCATCTTTTCTACCTATGAGCAGATTACAGCTTAAAAGCAACTCAGAAGTCCTTTTGTCCAGAAGCCCAAAGTAAAGTAATCCATGTGTTCAGCATGTACATATCTATGTCATCTGTGCAAAGTTAAGTTTTAGGAAAGAACTTGGAATAAGTGTGCAAAAATAGGAAAATTATTCTAAAAACTAAGAACAATGAGCAATCTATCCCTTCCAAGGAGTTAAATATGTTACAAAGCTATAATAATTAACAAACAGTACTGATGTATAAATAGAGAGGGAAATTGGAACAGAAGAGAGAGTCTAGAAATAAATCCACTTACAGATGAGCATTTAGTATATGAAAAAAGGCAGTTTTACATATCGGTGGGGACAAGAAGGACATATCTGTAAACAAGTAGCTAATTGGAAAAAATAAGTTGATCTCTAGCTCCCTCTTTACATCTAAATAAACTCCATATGCCTAAAAGATTTCAACATTTTTTTTAAAAGAAACAAAAAAACTTCATAAGAGGATTAGAGGAAATCTTGGGAAAGTATTTCAATGTCCCAAAATGGGAAAGATTCAATCACAATCCAGAAGCTTTTTAACACAGGAAGAAGAGATTTAACTGCATAAAAAAATTTTTTTAATGCCTGAATGGAGAAAAACTCATAAAGTCAAAAAACAAATGACATTTCCTAAGTCTACTACCCCTGAGTAAGACAAAACAACTTATTACCCTGTGGTAGAGTCAAAGCTCACAGAGTTGAGTTCAAGGTTGAGCAGGGCTCTGCTACTTCTGAGCAAGGGTCTGAGCCTCGTTTGCCATGTCTGAAATGGGGACGACAACGGCCCCTCCTTCAGAGGCTGCTGTTGGATTCCATGCAGCTACAACGGACACATGACTGTGCAGAGGACTAGCAGGAGCCCAGTGCCCAGAGGTGGACTTTGCTCCACCTCCAATTCCAATACAGCCCAATGAGAGATGCTTTGAGAGTAGGAAAAAGGAGACGCCACATCCAGCTGAGAAATCAAGAAAGGCTCCTGAGCACAAAGCATGGGATCAACAATGAAAGAATAAAACTGCAGAGCACGAACAGGCGCAGGCCCAGTGGAGAGCACATCTCATCTCCAAACAGGTGCCATGGGAGACAGTGTGAGCCACCGCGGATTAGCAGTCAAGACAGCCCCAGATCCAGCCGTTTGGCACAGCATCAGCACATCTCTGTTTGTCAGTGGGTATTTTTTAGCCCTTGCAGTCTATATTTGGTTTTGGAATTGTGCAAATTGGCAGGCTCATCACAGTAAGAACAGTGCCAGCCAGATGTCAGCTATGCGATTAGTCAGTTTTCTGTAATCCCAGAATGTTAACGTTGGAATAACAAAGAAGAATGACTACCATTTATTTAACACTTATTTTCTGCTTCGCACTGTACTAGGGGTTCATATCCATATTCAATAAAATACTTAAGAAGTACCCCTCATGGCCCTGTTGTCACGGGTGCTGGGGAGAAGAGTAACCACACTGTCCCTGACTTGTAGCTCTCAGAGCTCAGTCGGGGATGTGGACCAGCAACAGGCCATTCCAGCACAACGTGGTGATGTTGCGGGAACACACAGAGGGCACCTGGTCACACCCGTGGCTCAGTGAACACTTTCAAGAGGAGATGCCTCGATGCTGGGGGCTGAAGGAGGACTAGGACAATGGGGAAAATAAGATGTCCTCAACAGAGGGAGTCTGCAGCTGAAAGAGAGTGTCCCAAATTTGTTTAATATAGTTGCTGCCATGGAATCTACTTTTAGGCCTGACATAGTTGTTTGAAACCTAGTGGTACCCTGACATTTTTAGCCTAGTTATTATAAAACATCCCCTCCTGGTGTGGTTATTGGTAATATGGTCCATTTTTTCCTCATCACGCTGACCCAAAACCCAAAGCACCCCACAGCTACTGACCATAATAAAAGCTAATGGTAAATACCAAAGTCATGAAAATAAGTGCCCCCTTTTTCTCATATTGTCTTTAAACTGGACAATCCACAGCCCCCTTGAAGAAGCCTAAGGGGTAGCATCCACAGACCTTAATAAAAGCACAATCACACAGGTTCTCTCTCTCTCTTTCTATCTCTGTCTCTATCTTGATGATGGAAAAACCAAATTCTGCCAAAATATTTAAAGAGGTTTGTTCTGAGCCAATATGAGTGACCATGGCCCAGAAAGACACAATCTCAAGAGTTCCTGAGAAAGTGAACCCAAGGCAGTTATGGTTTGTCTTTATACATTTCAGGGAGACAGGAATTGCAAGTAAAATCATAAATCAATATATGCAAGGTACGCATTGATTCAGCCCATAAAGGAAGAACATCTTGAAGCAGGGACTTACAAGTCATAGGTGGATTGAGGGATTCTAAATGGGTGGCCATTGGTTGAGAGAGTTAATCTTTGTCTAAAACTCTGGAGTCAGTAGCAGGAGAATGCTTAAGTTAAGATGAGGAGTCTGCTATCTGCCATGTGATGCCATACTGCAGTCAGGTTGGAAAATAAGCCACATTATATTGCATCAAAGAGACCTGTTTTAAGGAGATTTTATGATTTGTAAAGCATGACTGTCCAGGCCTCTTGCAAAGGAATTTGAGCAAGACAAAAAGAGGTCAGACGGCCACCGCCACTGAGCGGTGAGCCTGTAGCGGACGCGGCACCAGGCTCCTAACTCCCTCGGGGCCCCTCCGTGCGCACAGACCCAACCACGCACAGGCGCCATATTGCCACACTCTCCCCTACCCCGTCCCTACCCAGCTGCCGAGAGAGACAATATAGCCACTAGCCGGAGGCATCTCCAGGGAACGGGACCTTCCCATTTGGGGCCCTACAGCTGAGTGAGGGGCACTCAGACGGGGAGCTCCCTACCCGCCAGCCCTCCCAGGTGCTGCTGGCCTGGTGATTCCGGAAGAACGGGGCAGACCCTGAGGCTGAGAGACATCTACCCAGCTGGGGCTCCCCGTGGGGGAATTAGGACTGGCACTCCTCTCCCTGGTGGGGTCAGGGATTGAACTCCGGGGCCAAGAGGTCAGACCTGTGGACCAAATCCCGCGCACCCAGGTCTCACATTGCCCGGGGCAAAGAAGGGATATTCAGAAGGAGCCTACTAAGTTCTAGAGGCTGAGAAGTCCAAGACTGAGGTACTGGCAAGACTGGAAGGTGAAGAAGACAACCTGAATCACTCGAGGGGGTAGTTCTCCCACAGGATCAGCTTCACGGAATTAGAGGGAAGCTTCGAGGGGCAGGAGTGCTGGGAAAAGGAAGAAAGTGATGCAGTGGATTTGCCGTGAAGTTCCGAGAATCCGAGTGGTACAGTGGGGATTGGAGTGCAAGCTAGCCACGCTTAGCAGCTAGCTGAACAGGATTGTGTGATTTGTGCCACAGTGGGATGATATCTCCTTCACCAACCTCCACACCCACGCAAGCAGGGAAGAGCCTGAAGTCAGCGTGAAGAGGTCCAGAGCACATATCCCCGATCTGCCAAGGATCATTCCTCCTGAATTCTAGATTTTACCTCATAATCCAGCCCTGTCAACTCTGATCCTCGATAAAGCAAACAGATGAGAAACAACCAGCGAAAGTTCACAGGAAACATGAAGGAGCCAAGAAAAAAGTCACTTCCAAAGCAAAATACTCATTCTCCATCGTCTGACACCAACTTAC
>VBSM01001124.1:7314214-7328309 GCA_008086735.1 Cheirogaleus medius | reverse complement strand
TATCCAAAGTGAGGCGACACAAGATATGGAAAATGGGCTCCACATCTACTCGCCCTCCAATTGGTACGGACTGATTAAAACTATGGTGCTCAAATGGTGGTAGTGTTCACTAGGGTTTTGGCGGGGGGGCGAGACCCACATCATAGGGATGTGGCAAACATTGTGGGGAGGAAGGGCATACCTCTAACCCTTCTTAGGGAGAGGCAAAGTTATACAATGTCTCCAAAATGTAAAAAAAAACATCTTTTGTTGGATGGAGGGCAGGCGGGAGGGGGGAGGAAGTGTAGAGTTACATAATGTGTCCTTGCCTGGGCCACCTGGGGACTGGACTCGCTTAAAGCTCTGGTATGTGGGGGGGGGGAGGGGTGGGAGGGGCAATGTACGTAACCCTAACAATATTTGTGTCCCCATTATATGATGAAATAAAAGGAAAAAAAAAGAGGTCAGAGTTCAGTCCTCAGTTCCCCCTGTTAGCTAGAGATTATTCTATGGAATGTGTGTGCAGGGCAATGGCCAACAGCCAGAAGGAGGTCCCACAGTGCTAGGAAGGCTAATTCCTAGAGGTGTCTATTTGGTCATCTGACATTGGTGATGATAATTTCTACATTAGCAATGTCAGATCTCAGAGGAAGGACATGGTTTGACCTAATTTAATAATCAATTATTTAAGGGGTGAGAGAGAATCAGGCTGAGGGTTCAGTCTGAAAAAAACACCCTGGATCAGATCTATTCTATAAGCTATTATGATCGGGGTCTTTGTGTCTTTTTTCTTTTCCTGTATCTGTCATAACATTTTCAAGAGATATATAATGATAATATAGTGACAAGGTATCATAAAAATAGTGATGATTAGGCATCCAAGAAAGTTATAGGTAGAATCAGAATACAGTAAACAACCTAATCAGCAAAAAAACAAAAATAAAAACCCTACATACATCATCATATTCTTTAATCAGACTTACAATATGTTTACATTCCTTATTAATGGTCATTTGAACCTTACGATAAATTTCATTTGAGAATTGTATTACTGGTTTCAAATCAGAATCTAATAAATTTAATTTTTCTTCTGGTCAATTGGTTTCCAGAGGTATAACACTCATTTGATATAAGTCAAATTCAAGAAACATCTGGTCCTCAATGTCTAAATTGTCACAGGACTTGTTTACAGTTGATAGACCTATTTTTTCCCACCGCCTTTGTGTAGCACCATATACTGGTATTTGAAAGAGAAAAAGAAGTTTTGTTATAGGAGAAATTATATAATTTTACATTGTCATTTTGTTATTCCTTTCAATAAAAACAGCCCTTTCCCATGTACTGAATGTTATGGCCCATGGGAGCGGATATTAAAGGGCAAATTTGAAAGAAATCAGGGTTCCAAGTAGTTTGAGGCCATAATCGTTCTCCTTTTGTGTTTTCACAATCTGAATGGGAAATAGGATGCCGTGTGTTTTCATTAGCTGCAATAGTCCATTGCCTTTCCATGGGGAGTAGCCTTGTGTTATTTACAATGATCCCAATGCCTGCTAGTCGAGCTACAGAATACTTTTGAGCCTCATTCAACTTTGGTGACTGAGCTTTAAGAATTCAGTGTCTGAAGTCACATTTACCATCTAAAAATATCCACAAATTTGGGGGAACTATATATCTTCCATAGGTGTTTAGATTGTGCCTCAGCACTGAGTATTGTAGGCTGCATAGCTACCTCGGATTCCATTTGTAATAACTTGGACATGAGCCCTTTTGGCTTAGAGTATCTCCCTGTTCCCACCTTTGGCTTTGAGAGTTTGTTTTTATGGCTTGTCTGGGTTCTTTTAACCATTTGATGAGTGCTGCATCATCTTTTAGGGAAGACTCCCGTCCCTTTCCTTCTTATTGGAATAGTGTTCCCTCTACATGGCCTATTTCTGAAAGGGAATTTTTCTCTAAGGAATACCTCTCTTCATTAGCCATGAATTCAGCTGGTCCCAATAAACCTAGCCCAGTTTCAATTCCACCAATGAGGTTGTGTTTTAGTCTTTTGGGTGGCCAATTTTGGTGTATCCACCGGGAATGCTGTTGCCATTTTACGTTAATGGCATCAGTACAATGTGGATAAATGGAGTCAACGCTGAACTGGTGGGTGTCTCAAGCGATTGTCGGTGAGTGGAGGTTATGCCTAAGTGTGCCCTTGTCCAGGTATTCCATAAGGCTTCCCAGAGGCGCCCTTGCCTTAGGAGGGTGGAATTCATGCTGTCAGGGACTTCTGGCCACCAACCGACGCCCATGTATAGCTCCTCAAGGGCAGTGCAGGGGTGACTGGTGCCGGACAAGGGCATCCAGGGAGGGGCCCGGGGCTGGGGGGCATTTGGGCAGGTTGTGCTGAGGCAGTTTACATGGCGGGGAGGCGCCAGGTTTCCCTGTCCTATCTGGGCAATTGTCTAAGCTTATCAGCATTAATATCTATTGTTATGCAATGTTTTATCTGATTAGACTCCCTTGATATCAACCCGAGGTATTGTTAGGTAAATATTCCTGCAGAACATCACATTTGGTGAGAGCCTTATAATAGAGGTACCCTGAAAAGGGGGCACTTCAGGGAATGTTTAGTTCCATTTCAGTAGCCTTAGTTTCATCCTGATCTGTGTCATATCAAATAATGAGTCTCTAGCTACAGAAAAATTGGTGAGGTTTACAGGAAACCACAAGGTTTCAGATTTAAAGAAAAGAAGAGTATGCGGTAGGCAAATAGAAGAGATTATGGAAATGAAAGTGAGCAAGTAAAACATTTTTCTGATTTTAACAAAGAAATTTATAACCATACCCATTTAGAAAAATATACCAAGGGAGATTCCATAGATCCCAAACAATCTCTCAGGGGTCTTAGTTAAAAATTAGGGTTTTCAGCAATAGATTCTATAATGAGGAAAGTAAGAATGGGAGTTATTTCAGGGTTCATGAGGGCTGGCCTAGTCCAGTGTCTCTGGAATGGTGTTGGCCGAGCCTCTGGTGTTTTCCGAAATTTCAGACAGGTGTCGGAGACTGGTTCAGAGGTACAGGTGTGGTTAGGAACATGGTCAGGTCCCTCTTTTAGGTTTGAGATATGAGAGGAAACTCCCTTTAATTTTGCAGTACAATAGTTAAAAGTACCTTGGCCAGGCACAGTGGCTAGCATCCTAGCGCTTTGGGAGGCCAAGGCAGGAGGATCGCTTGAGCCCAGGAGTTTGAGACCAGCCTGAGCAATATAGTGAGACCTCATTTCTACAAAAAATAGAAAAATTATCCAGGCTTGGTGGTACACACCTGTAGTCCCAGCTACTAGGGAGGCTGAGGCAGGAGGATCACTTGAGCCCAGGAGTTTAAGGCTACAGGGCTACAGTGAGCTATGATGAGACCATTGCACTCTAGCCTAGGTGACAGAGCAAGACCCTGTCTCAGAAAAAAAAAAAAAAAAGTACTTGGAAAGTTCCTTCTCAGCAGGGCTATGGGGAGTCTTTTAGCTGCTGTCTTTTCCAGCACACAAAATCACCTGGCTATAATAATCCGTGACCCACCAAGTATTTGGCCCCCGGGAGCCCACTATGGAAAGACTCTGCTACCAGCTTTGTATTGTTTGTTAAAGTTTTAAGAAGTCATTGGCAACAATGCAGTATTTCCCTTTGAGTACGCCTGGGTAGTATAAGCCTGCCTAGCCTCGTGGGTCTTCTGTTATTCTTTCATACGGTGATAAACAATGTTTGCCGAAAGGAGTAGAGCTAAGATACAGCAAAACCAGTGGGGGGGCTTTTGGCAGAGGGAGGTTAAAAGCCTCTGTTAGCTAATTGAGTTTCTGTTGGGGTGTCATTTGTCCATTGTATCAACCTGGAGGATTGGGGATGACAGGCACAATGGAAATATATTATAGGCCAAGTTGCAAATGGATAGAACAACTTGTTCAGTAAATGAGTCCCATGATCACTACGTAGCTCAGAAGGGATTCCCTAGACCAGAATGGTTCTTTCTAACAACACTTTGCCTACCGTTAAGGCAGCAGCCCTCCGACAAGCAAACGCTTCTGCCCAATGAGAAAACATACAAACCAGGACCAGCTCATACCTACAATTTTGAGATGATGGCATCTGGATGAAATCTAATTGCCACACTTCAAATGGCCCTGGAGGCAAAGGAAAATGACCGCGGCAGCTGTTAAGTGCGTGCCGGGGTTATGTTTTGGACGTACGGTACATGGTGAGTATATCTTTTTGGCTATTGTGGGAGATAGTTTCCAGAAATAGTTTTCCCCATGATATCATTTTCTTGGGGCCCAATGAGTCATTTCATGAATAAATCAAAGGAGAGGTAATTCAGCACCTATGGGGACCATGGGGTTTTTTAAGGGCTTGTCCACAATTCTGTACTTGGATCAAATATACCTCCCTTTCGCTGCAGTGGATTTGTTTCTCTTGAGGGGTTGATGCCTGTTAATACTGTATGGGTGTCAGCGAGGGTGCTGGCAGGACGGAGGGCGTGTTCTTGTATAGGACAGGCCATCTCTTCCAGGGAGCATTCTTTGCTGCAGCATCAGCTAGATCATTTCCTGTTGCTTCTTCAGCGTGACATTTTGAGTGCCCAGGAGTATTTACAGTCGCCAGCTGCTTTAGCATTGGGATTGCTTCTGATAGCTCTGAGACTTGGTGCCCGTTTGGTATAGGTTGCCAGGTGAGATGAGAAATCCCGTTTCCATAGCATGCTGAAATCATGGGCTATTCCGAAAGTGTATGGCCGTCAGTGGATACATTTGCCACTTTTCCTTCAGCCAGTTGGCAAGCTCTGGTTAATGCTATTGATCCAGCCATCCGAGCCAACTTCACTCCTTGGAGCTGGGCACTTTCTATCATGTCTACTGTGCAAGTGACAAGGTATCCTGCCCTGTCACTTATGCCTGTCAGGGATAATGTCCCTGATTATCCCTTAATAAGGACGATCTGGGAACCAAATTAATTCAGCATTCTTGACAAGAATGTCAGGTAAACCTGCCCTAGGGGAGAGTAGGATCCGAGCAGTGGACTGCAGCCATGTTCTTCATCTGGTTGTCTGCCTGGAAGAAAGAGCAGGGCGGCAGGGTCAAGAGTGTTACTGCGCTTCAAAGCAATGTTAGCGGCACAAAGCAGGACACTTCGCAGGTGGCAAGGCAGCTGTCAGGACAGTGCTGGGTGTGGTGAGAGTTTAGGAGAGATGCCACAGACTGGGGGACATCGGTCTTTAGTGGAGATCCCAGGACAAATTCTTCCACATTCTGACACAAAATGGCTACAGCCAACACGGCCCTCATGCGGGGGTATCCTGTTGCTACTGGGTCTAGCTGTTGGCTGCAATAACCAATTGGCCTGTGACTGTCACCATGTTTTTGAGTTGATACTCCTACAGCATGTCCATTTATTTCACATACAAAAAGGAAAAAGGGAAAGCTGCAGGTGGGGTGGCCTAAAGCGGGAGCCTGTGTGAGAACCCGCTTCCAATCCTCTGCGTGTTGTTTCCTGTCTTCCCAGACAACTGATTCTGGTTCGGTCTGTTTTACTTTCTTATATAAGCGCTGAACCATTAATGAGTAATTTGGAATCCAACTTCTACAATAGCCTGTTCATCCGAAGAACCCTCTTAATCGTCTTTTTGATTGGGGCATGGGAAAGATCATCAGGCAGAGTCTCTTGGGTTTATTAATAGCCCCTCCAGGGAAATCATGCTCCCTGAGTATTTAACTCAAGGGAGACAACATTGCGATTTATCTCTGGACACTTTGTGTTCCTCCAAGCAAGCTGTTGTACCAGATATATAGTGTCTTCCCTGCATGCTATCAGGGAGGATGAACACAACAACAAATCATCCACATGCTGAATTAAGAAAGGTCTATTTGGGAAAGCCGTAGCATCTAAATCTGCCTTTAATAGCTGAGACAAATAAGCAGGAGTCTCAGAATAACTCCGGGGCAAGACCATCCATGTGTACTGGTGATCTTCCCCAGTGAGTGCCAAAAGATACTGGCTATTCTGCTCTACAGATGTGCTGAAGAAAACATTGCATAAGTCAATGACAGAGAAATGGCTGGTGGTGACGGAAATATTGGACAGCAAGATGTGTGGGTTAGGGACAACAGGATGCCTAGGAATTATTATTTTATTTATGTCCCTTGGGTCACGAATGAATCTCCAGCCTTTTCCATTTGGCTTTTTATTAAAACCTGGGAGGACAGGCGTATTGCAAGGGCAGGTGCGTGGCATTAGGGGTCCCTTGTCTAAATAGTCCTGAGTGATTGGTTTGATGTCTATAATAGTAAGGCTTTAGGGCTGAGGGGCATTGCTTGATGTTTGGCAGGTGGGTAAATTTATCTATGGTTATCTCTATAGGAACTGCCGACTTAATTCCTTCAATATCCATGGAAGAAACTTGCTCATAAAGAATCTGGTACTTTGGATAAAAAAGGCGCTAATTTCCCGTTTAAATTCTTGGTTAACTTTAGCAAGCATAACATTACATGCTGGCTTTTGTAAGTCTTCTGTGTCTCCCAAGCTGGGAATCATTTCTCCCTTCTGTGAAAATGCAATGTGGGCATTGTGCTGCCCCACACAATATTTAAAGAGGTTAATTCTAAGCCAATATGAGCGATCGCAGCCTAGAAAGACACAATCTCAAGAGTTCCTAAGAAAGTGAGTCTGAAGCAGCAGTTACAGTTGGCTTATACATTTCAGGGAGACAGGAATTGCAGGTAAAATCATAAATCAATACATGCATGGAATACGTTAGTTTGGCCCAAAAAAGAGGAACATCTAGAAGTGGGGGCTTACAAATCATGGGTGGGTTTAGGGATTCTTTATCTGTCAATTGGTTGAGAGAGTTAACCTTTGTCTAAAAGTTTAGAGTCAGCAGGAAGGAATGCTTAAGCTAAGATGAGGGGGTCTGTGATCTGTCATGTGATGCCATACCAAAGCTTGGGAGCCCTATGGGGAAGAGAGAAGGGGCACATTCAAAGGTGGGTTTTAGAAAGATCACTCTGGCTGCAGAGAGGAAAGTGGAATGGTGGGGCAGAAGTAGCTCTAGAGTTGGAGAAAAGTGGGTGCCGTTGAGGCGGCAGGGATGGGTTGGTGAGGAAGAAGGGACAGTTATAGGTAAGGTCTAGGCCGGCATCCTCCTTCTGCCTGTGGCTGCATGGAGGAGCATGATTTAAGAACTACCAGCTTCAGAATCTGACAGATAAGGCTTAAATCCTGGCTTCACCATCCCCTAATCAAGTGACCATAGGCAAGTTCCTAAAATAGAATATTTTCATATGAATTTTTATATATGTCTCATAGTGCCTCCCACATAGCAAGCATCCAAGAAATGATGGCCCTCATTATATTAATTAATCAAAACTAGGCACAGATGTGTTAACATTGATATGCATTTAAATACTCCAAATATGATTTACGTTCATATTTTATATATTACATGTATTGTGATATACATTAATTATGATAAAATCGGCAGCATTGAAAGGAAAACAGCAGCCACAAAGGGCGTGTGGTGTGGGTGGAGGGAGGCGCTGGCACCATACCGTGGCAGTAGCAGGCGGGTGAGGCTGAGGTCTGGTGCAGAGAATGTCCCCGAGTGCTCCAGCCACCGCCTTCCACAACCTCTCAGCATCTGCCCTTCTCGCAGGCCTCACCAGTCGGTTTCCTTCCCACTTCCACCCCACAGCCGGTCACTTGCTGGGTGGATGCCCAGTCTTGCCCCTCTCTTACAAGACCGTGTTCTGGTTCTGCAGACCTCTCCACGCCACAGTGGGAACCAGTGAGCCCCAGAGACCATCGTTAGGACCACGGTGACGACTGGTGGTCCCCTGACCTCGTCAGCTTTCTTCACTCTTTAGGTTTCCTGACCTGCAACGGCTAATGAAGACTTCGTACTGAAGACGGCACTGAGCACTAGACACAAAACTCCTGACGTCATCCTCGCACAAAGGGAGCATTCAGCAAACGGTAGCTAGTCTTACTAAAAAAGTCTCTAATCTCCAACTATAACAGGTTTATATTTCAGAAGAACAGAAGGCAGTGAGGTTTTACCATGTATTTTAAAAACGGAAACAACTTCCTAATGTGATATTAATTTTCTACTGAATGAAGTAAAGGAATTTTCACTGCACATTAACTTCACATTAACTGGAACTTTCCACTCCATATGAAGCATAATGAATTTAGCTGTCATTCTCCAACCTGCAGGGCTGCAGGGAGCCCTAGCATCAGGGAAACAAGTGGATCCTTGTCACAGCTCTGTCCCTCACCAGCAGATCTTAACTAACGTATTTACCACCCTGAGTCTCAGTTTATACCAGCTTTTCTGTAAGTGAGGGATGTGGATTAAAATGGTCTCCAACATTAGTGTGTGTCTGTCATTGGAGACATGCCTGCAAAGACTTGCAAGGCCACACAGCCCTGGCACACAGTGGGGGCTTCTTAAGTTATTTCTGAGGAAGCAAGAAAATCTCAATGTGCAACACAGGAAGTGAAATGATTTCGCCAAGGTCAAGAATCTGTTCAGTAACGAGACCAGGACAAAAATTCATGATCCAATATTTGGTTTCGTATTTGCCCTATCTTTAACTAACTCACCAACTCTACACTCTAAGTCAGAAGAAAATGGAAACAGGACAACATACTTCCTTTAGCAACAACTGCTTTATCTCCAAGCACCGTTTGGTTTTATTTCCATAGCTCCTGGAGAACATTGACTTTTTGATCTGAAGTAGATCTTAGCTCTCTCTGTCACTTTTCTAAAACAAGTGCAAAGGAACCATTTAACTGCTCTAGTATTTCCTTATAATCTGAAATAAAGCCTTGAAAACCACTTTGGTGAAGACATGCTATCTTTTATCAATTTGAAAACTTATTTGAGACAATTTTTGCAATGTTCACTTTTTATTCCTTTGAGCTCTCATTCTCCTCCTGCTCCTAATGATCTTAACTCTCTCAGGCCTCCTTCTTTGCAATTCTTTTGTGTTTTGTAGGCTCTTGTGTGTCTACTAGGTTGTTCTTCATTTCCCTTCCCTGCCTGATGGGTTTCTACAGCTCCTTTACACCATTGTAATAAACACGGTAGTTTCATTTCTATATCGCATCTTCTCTAACTCCTCTATGTTTAGATAGACATGATGTCACTTTGTCACTCTGAAATGATGAATGGACCAGAATGAGATAATATTTTCCTAACGAAACAACTTACTTTTTTCTGGTATTGGTTTGGAAATCCATGAACCACATCCATGAAGCAATAGGAGAAAAATTAAATTAAGTATTTGCACTATTTGGGCAAATTTTTTTCTTTCTTCATATTTATTGTCCTCATTTCCAATGAGCTAAAAATGAGATATTTTGCCTATTACTGAAACTCAGTCATTTCCCTGGTTATACCAGATTCTTTTTCATTTGATTATTTTGTTTCAGATCTTCAGAATCTCTCTTAAAATAAACACGTAGCAAGGTCCAAACCTCTTCTGCAACTGGTGGCACAGTGACCAGGGACTTCCCACCCCAATCTGCCACCAGAGCTCTCCAGCAGCATTGAATGCCGTAAGCACTGGGCTGTGGACGGTTTTTGTGGATTTCTGCTGGAGGCCAACACCCTCTCTGGGAGACCAACCTGAGGGAGCAGATTCATCTCCCCAGTTTTCTGAGTTAAGGGAAACAAGACAACTAGCAAGTTTGTTTTGGGGCAAAGCTAAACTGTTTGGTGCATGTGGAGATCGGGCACCTGTGGGACAACCAAGCATGGGAAGTTGGATGTAAGGGTGTGAACTCAAGACTGTGGGTGGGACACAGACATACCAATCAATTATGACATACGAGGTGATTGAAACAACAGGAGGAAAGATGCTGAGAGGGAGCAGGCCTGCGAAGCCACTGTGAGGACCACCAGTATTTCTTTAAGGAATGAATATGGAAATGGGAATACCCAATGGAAATCAAAAAGGAACAAACTGAGAAATGGAGGTAGACTCAGAAGAATATGGTATCACAGAGAAAAACAGAAGAAAGCGAGTCAAGAAAGAGAGTGTAGGCAAGAATGAAAAATGCTGTAGAGAAGTAAAATAAAATAAGAATTGAAAAGTATCCTTTTTATTGAGATATAATTCACATATTCATAAAATTCACCTTTTTAAAGTTTACAACTCAGTGATTTCTGTTTTATTCACAAAATTGTGCAACCATCACCACCATCTAATTCCGGAACATTTTTATCACCCCCAAAAGGAAACTTATTAGCAGTCACTTCCCATTCTCCCCTCTCCCTAAGCTGCTGGCAACCACTAATTTACTTTCTGTCTCTGTGGATTTGCCTATTCTGGACACTTTATATAAATGGAATCATACACTATGTGGCCTTTTGTGTCTGGCTCCGTTCATTAGCATATTTTCAGGATTCATCCATGTCGTAGTATATATCAGTATGTCATTCCTTTTCATGGTCAAATAATATTCCACTGTATAACAAGTGATTTTTACAGCATGTTTGCTCCTTTACTGTCAAAAAGGAGTAAAAACTTTCCTGAGAGTAGAGAAGAGAAAAGTGAGGAAGTTTCCTCCTCTTCCCTGGATTCCCACGGGAAGCTCTGCTCTCCACTGCACCTGGAGAGGTGGGGGCCAACAAAGCAGTGTTTGTTGCCAACTACTTTGGCACAAAGAAATGAGAAGAGACAGAAAATCATAGAGGATTCAGAGACTTCTGAGTGTTTTGTGTTATGTAATATGCAACCCTATATTGTTTCTCTTTTTTACATACCATGTGGACATTATCATGTTGATAGATTTTTAATTGTTTCCAGTTTGAAGTTATTATGAATGAAACTGCTATAAAAATTCAGATACAAGTCTTTTCGTGGGCATATGTTTTCATTTCCCTTGAGTAAATACCTAACAGTAGAATTGTTGGGTCATGGACAGAGATGTGTTTAATTTTGTAAGAAATTGGCACACCGTTTTCCAAAGTAGTTGCATGATCATATCCTCCCACAGCAATGTGTGAGTTCTAGTTGCTCCACATCTTTGCTAACACTTTGTATTGTCAGAGGTTTTATTCTGGGGTGATTTTAATGAAGTAGTATCTTGTTGTGGTTTTAATTTGCACTTCCCTGGTAACTAAAGATGTTGATCATCCTTTCGTGTGCTTGTTGGACATTTGTAGTCTTCAGTTATGTATCTGTTCAAATATTTTGGCCATTTTTAAAAAGAATTGTCTTCTTATTCTTGAGTTCTAGGTACAAGGACTTTGTTATATACATGCATTGTGACTATTTTCTCCCAGTCTGTGGTTTGACTTTTCATTGATTTTATGGTGTCATTTAAAGAGCAGGAATTTTTAATTTTGATAGAGTCCAATTTGTAAATTTTTTTCTTTTATTTTTAGAGTGTTTTGTGCTAAGAAATATTTGCCTACCTCAAACGGTAAAGATTTTTTTCCTATCTTTTCTCCTTTTTAGCTTCTACATTTAGGATAATGATACATATTAAATTAATTTTTGCATACAATGTGAAGTATGCATTGCAGTGTATTTTTTGTTCAGTTAGAAATTGTTTAATCTCTAACTGCTAAAAAAGTTATCTATTTCCATGCTTAATTACTTTGGCACTATTGTGGAAAATCAGTTGACCATATATGTGTGAATCAGTTTGTGGACTCCATTCTATATGTGTAACTTCATATCAATAGTAAGTCTGCAAACCAAGTCGTTTAGGTCCTTCAACTTTGTTCTCCTTTTTCAAAATTATTGTGCATTTCCATATAGATTTTAGAATCAGATTGTGGATTTATACCTTCTGCCAAAAATTAGCCTTCCACAAATTTTTTATTGGGATTATCTTGAATCTATGAATCAACTTGGAGAGATTTTACATCTTAGCAATATTGAGTTTTCCAAAACATGGTATATCTCTCCACTTACATGGGTCTGTTTAAATTTCTCCCAGCAATGTTTTGCAATATTAAGCATGTAATGTAATGTCTTGCACATGTAATGTACATTGAGTTTTGAGAGTATTCAATTCCATTATAAAAGATGAAAATGTTTGTAAGTTTTAATATTGGCAAAAATTATAAACATTGGCAAAAACTTTTAAAGTGTTTTAAGTATAGATAATATAGTAAGCAAAATCTTAATTAGAATAGACAGTTCATGAGATGTGTTAGGTAAAGATAGGTAGTTACAAAGTAGAGCACGTGTGTGCCAAATGCAGGTAGGAAGGATGGAAGGAGCAAAAATGCCTAGTATTCATGAAGCACCTGGATATTAAATATTCATGATACACTAAATATGCTGGAGATACTAAATATTCACAATATATGAAATATGTATGAGACATATACAGTACTAAATATACAAGAAGCACAAAATATTCAAGATACACTAAATATTCATGGACACTCAATATTCAAGAGGCTTTAATTTACCATCCATTAGTGACATTCATTCTGGCCCTAAGAAACACAAATCCCACGGCTCTTCAACAAGCTAATAGCAGGATACTCCTGTGGCTACATTTTCTTGTGCCTGCATCTCTCTGACAGAGCTAACATGTGCCATTGGCCCAGGACACCTTCTGTCTGTGTCCCTCTTGCCCAAACTTCAGCTCCTGTCCTTATAACCACATCACCAGAGGGGAAGGCTCCTGAGGCAAAGGAAGGGACAGGACAGGTGAACACACGTATCCCAGGACCCACACAGGGTGGTTCTTCCACTTACCTGCACCCTCTCCAAAGAGTATTATAACATCCCATATCCTTCTCTTTGATTTTTTGGCCTTGTGTTGTTAATTGATTGAACAAACATGTGATTTGGGTTTTAACTTAATGTTTTAATTTGGCCTGTGATCCTTTCTGCTCTTTTATATGCAGGACAGCATCCAAATAATTTCCCAAACAACACTATATCTTTTGCTAATTTATTCCTACGTATTTCATAGTTTTTGATGCTATTATAAATGCAGTTTGTTATATCACTTTTTAACTACTTTTTGCCAATATGTAGAGATACAACTTATTTTTATATATTGACTTGTGTCCTGTGACATTGTTCAATTCACTTATTAATTCTAGAAGTCTTTCTTTTGGTAGATTCCTTCCTTAGGATTGTATACAATTATGTTATCTGTAAAGATAATGTTACTTTTTACTTTCCAATCTATGTGCCTTTTTTATTTCTTGCCTTATTTCACTGGCTAGTAACTAGTTTTAAATAGAAGTGAGGAAAGTGAACATCCTTGCCTTGCTTCCTGTGTTGGGGGAAAGTGTTGACTATATCACCGCTAAGGGGTTAGCCACATCAAATTGGAAATATCCTTTCTGTTTCTACAAGGCCAAGAATTTTTATTATGATTGCTTTTTTTGTCAAGTGCTTTTTCTCCTTGTATTGTGATGATCATATGATGTTTCTCATTTATTCTATTAATATGATGAATTAAGTTGGTTGATTTTTTAAATTTTGAATCGCTTTTGCATTCCTGGTGTAAACTTCACTTCATAATACATTATCATTTTCATATATTACTAGAATCCACTTGTACTAAAAATATTTTTTCTGGAAAACTGGATAGCCACATATAGAAGACTAAAACAGGATCCGCACCTCTCAGCTCTCACAAAAATCAACTCACGATGGATAACAGACTTAAACCTAAGCTGTGAAACTATAAGAATTCTGGAAGAAAATGTTGAAAAAACTCTTATAGACATTGGCATAGGGAAATAATTTATGAAGAAGATCCCAAAGGCAACCATAGAAACAACAAAAATAAATAAATGGGACCTGAGCAAATTAAAAAGCTTCTGCACAGCCAAGGAAACTATCATTAGAGCAAATAGACAACCTACAGAATGGGAGAAAATATTTGGTCTCTACACTTCCAATAAAGGTCTGATAACAAGAATCTATCTAGAACTCAAAAGAATTCACAAGAAAAAATCAAACAACCCCATCAAGAAATGGGCAATGGAAATGAACAGAAACTTTTCTAAAGAAGACAGAATAATGGCCAGCAAACATATAAATAAATGATCAACATTGCTAATCATTAGAGAAATGCAAATCAAAACCACAATGAGATATCAC
>VBSM01001124.1:7256714-7305871 GCA_008086735.1 Cheirogaleus medius | reverse complement strand
GGGGCATGGGCAATATACGTAACCGTAATATTTGTACCCCCATAATATGCTGAATTAAAAAAAGAAAAAAAACAGAAAAAAGAAAAGAAAATGAGTTCTCAATAACATGTAAGTTTTAAAATAGAAACTTGTCCACAAATGGTCATAGCAGCCCAAAAGTGAAAACAACTCAAATAAGTGGATAAACTGGTATAAACACACAGTGGAATGTTACTCAGTCATGAAAAGAATAAAAGTACTGATAGATGCTATAACATGGAAGAACCTCAAAAGCATTATGCTGAATGGAAGAAGCCAGACACAGAAGGTCACATATTGTATGGTTCTATTCATATGAAACGTCCAGCCTCAACAAATCCACAGGCATAGAAGTTTGCCAGGGGCTGCAGGGAAGGAGGAATGGGAAGTGACTGCTAGTGGGCATCGACTTTCTTTTGGGAGTAATAAAAATATTCTGGGATTAGACAGCAGTAATCATTGTATGACTTTGAGAATATACAAAAAGTCACTGAATTGTGGTTTTTAAGAAGGTGCATTTTGAGGTATATGAATTATATCACAAGGGGAAAGAAACAGAGATGGCATCAGTCACCCAAACCTCCATTCCCCACTCCAGCTCTCTCAAAGTCCAGGATTCTGCGCTGTCTACAGGAGGCCACAGTGAATGTGATTATTTGTCATCCCTCTTGGATGTGACAGTTGCTGGGCTGAAAACTTATAGGAGCTTGTATCCTGACGGGGGGGGTTGGTGAGGGGCCGTGATAAGATGCAAGGCATTGCCCCACAGCAGGGCTGCCCTGACCAGGTGCTGTCATCAGACCTC
The DNA here is from genome assembly GCA_008086735.1 of Cheirogaleus medius. Classification (NCBI taxonomy): domain Eukaryota; kingdom Metazoa; phylum Chordata; class Mammalia; order Primates; family Cheirogaleidae; genus Cheirogaleus; species Cheirogaleus medius. Next base: position 7,305,048 of record VBSM01001124.1, on the reverse strand, counting down.
CCCTGTGGTCACCCCCGCAGTCTGCCCAGGACCTCCTTGGTAGTGTGCACAAGCTCACATCCCTGGAGCTCCAGGAAGTGAAAGGAGTAGCCAACAACTATGACGAAAATCTCTTCTGTTATTTCAGTCTCCTCATTTAGGTATTCTTCTGCGGTTATGCCAGTGTTACTGCTGCGGGGAACTGGGTGAAGCGTATGTGGGACCTCTCTGTACTAATTTTGCAATTTCCTGTGAATCTATAGTTATATCAAAATAAAAATATTTTTAAAAGGCATATAAATATATATTTGGTTATTTGATTTGAATATGCATTAGACCAGCAGCTGATCACCATTAAAAATGAGGTTCTAGAATGCAGTTCTTGTTTTTATTACCAAAGAGCATTCTGTACATTCCAACACAAGACAGAACCCGTCCTGCACATTTCCTGCTAAGGTTATCCCTAGGTATTTCCTATGCTTGAATAAATTTTGAATTCCCATAGTTCATCCAAATTATATTGAATTTTACAGTTTTAGAATGTTCTAAGGAACAATTAAATTTCAAACACTTTCAGTACTGAAAATACAAGAATGTGGGTCCTACCCATTAGGTGCAAACAGAAAAAAAAAATTCTATACAGCTGACCCTTGAACCACACAGGGCTTAGGGGTGCTGACCTCTCATGTAGTCAAAAACCCATGTATAACTTTTGACTCCCCCCAAACTTAACTACTAGATAGCCTACTGTTGGCTGGAGGCCTTACTGGTAACATAAATGGTTGATTAACACATATTTTATATGTCGTATGTATTATATACTGTATTCCTACAATAAAGTAAGCTAGAGAAAAGAAAATGTTATTAAGAAAGTCAGAAGGCAGAGAAAACACATTTACTATTTCTTAAGTCTTTGTTTTCATTGTCTTCATGTACTGTAGGCCGAGAAGGAGGAAGAAGAAGAGAGCTTGGTCTTGTTGTCTCAGGGGCAGTAGAGACGGAAGAGGCGGAGGAGGTGGAAGGGGAGGCTGGAGAGGCAGGAGGAGTTACATTCAGTATAACTTTTACTGAAAAAAAAATCTGAGTATAAGTGGACCCGCGCAGTTCAAACCCATGTTGTTCAAAGGTCAACTGTAATAGAATTATTGCAAAATGTCATGAGAGCAAGGAAAGAAGTGATTGATTCTGCTTTGAAGGGTAAGAAAGAGGGCACAAAATAGGTAATAGTTGACCTGTGCTTTGAGGAATGAGCCAGCGTTTCATGGCAAGAGAAGTGGAAAAAAGAAGCCCAAGAAGTGGAGATCAAAAAGCCAAATGCTCCTTCAAAGATGTTTCTTTATTTTCAAGCTGAATTTATTTTTTAACTGGATTCTGTTTCCTTCTAGAAGTATTTTGATTATTGTGAAAGAAAGAAAGAAAGAAAGAAAGAAAGAAAGAAAGAAAGAAACAAACAGAACAGAAGCATTCAAAGAGAAAACCAAAAGTTCTTCCTCTCTTATGTTCCCAGATCTCCCAACCCCACTTCCTAGGGATAAATGGTTTCTTGTAATCCAAAAATTTTCTACCTGTAACAGGCATAGGACCACACACAAATAAGATTCTACATTAAATATTGCTCTGAAACTTGTATTTTTCACTTAATAATATAACTCGTGTATCTTTATATACATATAGAAGTATTCAGGTCATCATCTTCACTTTTTTTTTTTTGAGACAGAGTCCCACTCTGTCACCACTGCTAGAATGCTGTGGCATCAGCCTAGCTCACAGCAACCTCAAACTCCTGGGTTCAATCCATCTTCCTGCCTCAGCCTCCCAACTAGCTGGGACTACAGGCATGCACCATCATGCCCGGCATATTTTTTCTATTTTTAGTAGAGATAGGGTCTCACTCTTGCTCTGGCTGGTCTCGAACTCCTGAGCTCAAGCGATCCTCCCACCTCAGACTCCCAGAGTGCTAGGATTACAAGTGTGAGCCACCGCGCCCGGCCATCTTTACTCTTTTTAAAGGTGGCATAGTATTTTTTGAACAGCCATATCATAATTTACTTAAACAGTCCCTTACTAATTAATCCATCAGAGCTTTTAAGCAGGGACAAACTTAACCATGCCTTTTTCAAAAGGTAATTCTAGGAAATGTCAAAAGAAAAAGCTTGTTATTCAAAAGGATGTTTTAACAAGTTACAATAAACCTCAATGCAGAAATCTTCACCTAAAGTACCTCACCCCACACTTATAGTTACAAATGACAGTCTAATAACCTGGAATGCAGACTAGAGGACTCTATTCCTCTTTCTTCCAATTACTTGTAATATTTCAGAAAAGTTCCGTGATATTTTTGGATCTTTATTGTACCATCTGGGGAGAAGAGATAAGAAAGGTTGTTTTATTGGTTTGTATTCATTCATAAAGCATTTTTGTTTTTCAATAAAAAGTAACTATATTGAAAAAAGAAAAACTACACGATAGCACAAGGTCAGTGTACACAGAACAACCAATCCATGGCAGTGCCTCATGCAGGAGTCTAATTATGCGTCAGCTGCACCTTGCCTCCCTCCTGCCTGCGCGTGGAGGAGAAACAAGCTGCCTACTGAGTTACCACAGCCCCTCCACAGTGGCTTAGCTGCATTTGCACCACGGCTTGTGGACGACGATACAGGAGGGAAATACTAGGACTTCGTTTATTTCTTTTTATACCTATGTTTTTCTCATCCTTGTTAATGTTTGTGTTTTACCCTTAAACTTGCACTTCCCTTCCACTTCTGCCATAGAATTTTAGAATTTTATTCAGATGTAATATATTTTTATATTTGAAAACCTTTTTATTGATTATCCTAAGTGAATGAAAGTTAAAGTTGTTTTTTTTATTCCCTATGAATCTAGATCTTTAAATTTTTTAAAGAGTCTTCTAGATTTCAATTATCATTACAAATATTAGTAGTACAGCATTGAGGAAAATGATAGAACATATTACATGGAGAGTAAAAAAATGTTGGAAATGTTCATCTTAATAAATTTTGCTCAGGTCTGTTTCCAATCTCTTCGCATATCCATAGATGAATATGACTGATTGCTAAAATGGTATAAAGCACAGCATTAATTCTATCCCAACTTTTCCTTTTTCTAGATGAAAACTCTGGAAACATTTACTCACCTAAATAAGTAGACAGGAATGAAGGCATTTTTCACTCCCTGAATTATCTCTGGGTTTTATTTCCCAAACTACTGCATAGTTACATATTCTCAAAGCTTATTTTTAGGTCATCTATCAGCTGACAACTCAACCAGGTTCTCCTTCAATTTTGTTGTAAGCCAAGAATTGCGAACCATCTGACTTAAAAAGGAATTGCTAACCACTCAGTAGAGCCTATCACTTTCTTAGGCACATGCCAATATTTCAAATGGTCTCTTTGTGTGAAGGTTTTAACACTGCAGGGCAACATTCTATAGTGAAATTTGGGATGAGGGACAGACATGCCTTTCTTCTGTAAGGTAGAAAAGGGGACCATTACCAAAGGGAATCAGAAAAACACCTGGATCACAGCAACATCTTCAGGCAAATCAATTGGTCTACAAGTTGAGGATCTTCAAACAGATTACTTAAAACTCTCCATGCTGGAGGAAGGGCTCCAAGATCACCAATAGGCATTTCATACACACGTCCTCCACTAAGAAGAGCCAAAACAATGAGCAGATAATCACACTTTGAATAGATCATCCAAAAGAGAGCACTGGAATTCAACATAAAAATGACAGGAAATACCTAAAACAAGAAAAGAGAAGGAAGCAAGGCAGCCTGCTTGGCCGGGATCAGCTGGGATCTGAGAGAGACTCGCCGGTATGGGAAAAGGGTGAGTGAGAGACATTTCCAACGTGAATTCCTGCAGTCCTAGCCATGGAAGAGCCTCTCGACCCTCATGCGCCCTGAAATTAATATAGGGAGCTTCCAGAAAATTGTGTGATGGCATTGCTCCTGGGAGGGAGCTCATGCTGGCTCCCACACTCTTCCCGAGATCTAAAGAACTACAGCAAAGTGCCATTTTAGAGCCTTGACCTTAAAAGACTGCACACTGTCCTGGAACCCAGAGGTGCCAGGACTGAGATGCAAGAGAAGTGTGGAAGATACAAGAGAAGCTGAAGTGTGACCAAGGCACGGCCTTCCGCAGCACAAGCTGAGATGCAAGCTCTGCTCCGACTGAGGTAAGAGTGTCATTTGTGTTCCCCACGCCCTGGTGAGCCCACCCTCCCCAAGGGCAAGGCTATCAGCTACCAATGACCTCCACATAAGCATTCTGCTGGGGGGCTGGGGATTGCCCTGCCCTTGTCTACTACGGCTAGTACAGTGTTTCCCCAAAAATACGACCTACACATAAAATAAGCCCTAGCAGGATTTCTAAGCATTTGCGCAATATAAGTCTTATCCCGAAAGTAAGACCTAGCGATGGGCGTGGCTACCCAGTGTATCTGCACACCCCATGCATTTCGTCGCGGAGCAGTAAAGAAGAGGAGCAGCCCTTCTCATCTGCCCCATGAAGCTCTGTTCCTCGACATGAGAGATTGGGGCCAATAGTTCTAAAGGAAATAGAGTCGCAAGAAATTCAGGATGGAATTCGGGGTTTGGAGAGTTATGATGATGTTCCAAAAGAAGACGATTTAACTATATTTGAATAAATGTAGATTGTTGTACCGTACTTAAAAAAAATAACACATCCCTGAAAATAAGCCTTAGTGTGACTTCTTGAGGAAAAATAAGCCTAAGACCCTGCCTTATTTTCAGGGAAACATGGTAGCTGCACACACCATTGCAGGGGGCCTGAGGACAAGCATGCCTATCCCAGCTTCACCTGTCCTGGGCTGCAGTATACAGTCTGGGTGCCAGGGATTGCCCAGCCCAGTCCACCACCATTGCAACTGAATGCTCCTCCTGAGGGCCTACCATTGGGCCTACCCACTCAGCCACTACCCCCTCAGCTGGACCTACCTGCACACTCCACCTGCAGGCCTAGATACTAACCCACCCAGCCCATTGCAGGCACAGCCAACACTAGTGCACACCACTCAGGATCCAGAGGGTTGTTCTACTATTTCCACTGCCATCACCCATGCCATGCCGACTGACCAAGGGCCAAAAAACACATCCACCTGCTTGGCTTACCACTCCCACTACCAGTATCAGAGTAAGTCACCTGGAGGCCCAAGAATTGGACCACCTGGACCTAGTAACACCAGTGCCAGCACATGCCAGCAGCCTTGGTCCCAAGAATAGGTATGCCCATCTGACTGCTGCCACCACTGGGGCCCAAAGACTGGGCTATCTGAAATCCTACTTCCTAGGAAAATGTCACAACAGCCTCCACTAATAACTGCACCTAAAGCTACCAAGGAAATCACTGATAATACTAATGCTATTTATAGCTGAATAAATCATAAAGAAACTACACTACTACATGCATTCAGAATCAAAGCCAAAGTGCCCTACCCAACCAACACCCTAGAGAAAAAGTGTCCCCCCATGAAAGCAAATTCAAAAAATTGGAAGAAGCAACTATTACCCAGATGTGCACATATCAACATAAGGACATAGGAAACATGAAACAGCAAGGAAATATAACACCACCAAAGGAACACAAATTTCTCCACCAACAGATCTCAATCAAAAAGAAATTCATGGCTGGACATGGTGGCTCATGCCTCTAATCCCAGCCTTTTGGGAGGCCAAGGCAAGAGGATAGCTTGAGGCTAGGAGTTTGAGACCAGCCTAGGAAACAAAGCAAGACCCCGTCTCTACAAAAATAAAAATGAAAATTAGCCTGATGTGGTGGCACATGCCTGTAGTCCCAGCTACAAGGGAGGCTGAGATAGGAGGATCCCTTGAGCCCAGGATTTTGAGGTGCAGAGAGCTATGATTGTGCCAGTGCACTTCTTTAACCTGGATGACAGAGTGAGACACTGTCTCTTAAAAAAAAAATACATGAAATTCTTTTATAAAAAAATCAAATTATTGATTCTAGAGAAGATCAGTGAGAGATAAGAGAATTCTGAAAAAAAATACAAAGATATCAGAAAAACAATTCAGAATATGAGTGAGAAATTTACCAAAAAGATAGATATCATTAAAAAAGAACCAGAGAGAACTTTAAGACAGGTCTTTTGAAATAATCCAATCAGACAAAAATAAAGATAAAAAGAATAAAAAAGAATGGGCAAAGACTTTGTGATATATAGGACACCATAAAGTGACCAAATATACAAATAAGAGAGACTGAAAGGAATAGAAAACCTCTTTAACAAAATAATAGATAAAAACTTCCCAAGTCTAGCAAGAGATTTAGACATCTGCATACAGGAGGCTCTGAAATCCCCGAACAGATACAATGCAAAAATGTATTTTCCGTGGCACATTATAGTCAAATGGTCTAAATTCTAAGACAAAGAGAGAATTCTAAAATCAGCAAGAGAAACGCATCTAGTCACTTATAAGGGAACCCCCATCAGACTACCAGTTGATTTCTTAGCAGAAACCTTATCAGTCAGGAGAGACTAGGATGATATGTTCAAAGTGCCGAAAGAAAAAAAAATTATCAGCCAAGGATACTATATCCAGAAAAATTGTTCTTCATAAATGAAGGAGAAATAAATTCTTTCCCAGACAAGTAAATGTTGAGGGATTCATTACCACCAGACTGGTCCTATGAGAAATGCTCAGGAAGTCCTAAACCTGGAAGTGAACAGATGATATTTACCATCATGAAAACACATGAAAGTATAAAATTCACTAGTAAAGCAAATACACAAATGAGAAAGAGAAAGGACCTACACGGTACCACTACAGAAAACCACCAAGCCACAATAACAAACATTAAGACAAAAAGAAAGGAACAAAACAGCCATAAAACAATTAACAATATGACAGGAACAAAATCTCACACACTAATAATATTGAATGTAAAGGGATTAAATTCTCCACTTAAAACATGTAGATTGGCTGAATGGATAAAAAAAAAAAAATCCAACTATGTGCTATCTACAAGAAATACACTTTACCTGCAAAGACACATATAGACTGAAAGTAAAGGGGTGGAAAAAGATATTCCACTCAATGGGAAGCCAAAAGCAAGTAGTAATAGCTATACTTACATCCAATAAAACAAACTTTAAATCAAAACAGTAAAAATAAAACAAAACATTATATAATGATAAAGGTATCCACCCAGCAATAGGATATAATAACTCTAAATTTATATGTATCCAACACTGGAGCACCCAGATTCATAAAACAAATACTACTAAATCTAAAGACAGAGCTAGACTCTTTTTTTTTTTTTTTTTTTTTTTTTTTTTTTTTAGAGACGGGGTCTCGCTCTTGGTCAGGCTGGTTTCGAACTCCTGACCTTGAGCTATCCACCCGCCTCGGCCTCCCAGAGTGCTAGGATTACAGGCGTGAGCCACCGCGCCCGGCCTAGAGCTAGACTCTTATACAATAATAGCAAGAGGCTTCAACACTCCAGTTTCAGCATTAGACCATCTAGACAGAAAATCAACAATAAAACATTGGATTCTAACTGAACTTTAGACCAAATGGACCTAACAGACATTTACAGAACATTTTGCCCAACAATTGCAAAATATACATTCTTCTCATTGGTACATGGAACATCCTCCAGAACAGACCATATGTTCAACCACAGAACAAGTCTCAAGAAATTTTAAAAAATCAAAATGATATCAAGTATTTTCTCAGACTGCAATGGAATAAAACTAGAAATCAATACCATGAGGAACTCTGGAAACTATAAAAACACATGGAAATTAAATGACATGCTTCTGAACAACCACTGGATCAATGATGAAATTAAGATGGAAATCAAAAAATTTCTTGAAACAAATGAAAATACAAACATAACATGCCAAAACCTGTGAGATTCAGCAAAAGCAGTGCTAAGAGGGAAGTTCCCAGCAATAAACACCTACATCAAAAAACTAGAAAGATTTCAAATAAACAATCTAATGATGCACTTAAAGGAACTAAAAAAGTAAGAATAAAGCAAACCCAAAATTAGCAGAAGGAAAGAAACAATAAAGATCAAAGCAATACTAAATGAAATAGAGTCCAAAAAAATGCAAAGGATTAATGAAACAAAAAGTTGGTTGTTAGAAAAAATAAACAAATTGATAAACCACTAGCTAAACTAACCAAGAAAGGAGAATACCCAAATAAACAAAATGAGAAATAAAAAGTAAGACATTACAACTGATATCACAGACATACAAAAAATCATCAGAGACTGTATAAACAACTGTATGCTGACAAACTGGAGAACCTGGATAAATTTCTAGAAATGTATAACCTACCAAGATTGAATCAGGAAAAAATAGAAAACCTGTGAAGACCAATAATGAGTAGTGAGATTGAATCAGTAATAAAAAGTCTCCCAAAAAAGAGAGCCCAGCACCAGATGAAGTCACTGCCAAATTCTACCAAATGTATGAAGAAGAATTGGTGCCAATCCTTTTCAAACTATTCCAAAAAATTGAAGAGGTGAGAATTCTCCCTAACTCATTCTACAAGGCCAACATTACCCTGATACCAAACCCAGACAAGGACATAACAGGAAAAAAACTATAAGCCAATATTTCTGATGAGCATAGCCATAAAAGTCCTCAACAAAATACTATCAAACCAAATTCAATAGCACGTCAAAAAGATAATACACCACGATCAAGTGGGATTTATACCAGGGATGCAAGGATGATTCAACATACACAAATGAATAAATGTGATACACCACATCACCAGAAGGAAGGACAAAACCCATATGATCATCTCAATAGATGCAGAAAAAGCATTTGAGAAAATTCAACATCCCTTCATGATAAAATTCTCAACAAATTAGGCATAGAAGAAACAAATCTCAAATTAATAAAAGCCATGTATGACAAACCCACAGCTAACATCATACTGAGTGGGGAAAAGTTCAAAGCTTCTCCTGTAAGAACTGGAATAAGACAAGGATGTCCACTTTCACCACTCCTATTCAATATAGTACTGGAAATTCTAGCCAGAAAAATCAGGCAAGAGAAAGAAATAAACAGCATCCAAATTGGAAAAGAAGATGACAAACTGTCCCTCTTTTCAGTTTACAAGATCTTATATTTAGAAAAACCAAAAGATTTCACACACACAAAAAAACAACCTCTCAGAACTGATAAACAAATTCAGACATCACTAATCATCAGGGAAATGCAAATCAAAACCACAATGAGATATCATCTTACCTCAATTAGAATGGCTATTATAAAAAGACAAAAAATAACAAATAGTGGCTAGGATGAAGAGAAAAGGGAACTCTTATACACTATTGGTGAGAATGTAAATTAGTGCAGCCACTATAGATAACAGTATGGAGAATTCTAAAAAAACTAAAAATAGAGCTATTAATACCATAAAATCCAGCAATACTACTAGTTGGTATTTATCCAAAAGAAAAGAAATCAGCATATCAAAGGGATACCTGCACTTGCGTGTTTATTGCAGCACTATTCACAATAGCAAAGATATGAAATCAACCTAAGTGTCTATAATGGATGAATGGATAAAGAAAATGTGGTACATATACATAATGGAATACTATTCGGCCATAAAAAAGAATGGAATCATATCATTTGCAGCATCATGGGTACAACTGGAGTTCATTATGTGCCATGAAATAAGCCAGGTACAGAAAGACAAATATTGCATGTACTCACTCATATGTGAGAGCTAAAAAAGTTGATCTCATAAAAGTAGAGAGTAGAATGATAGATATTAGAGAGTGGGAAGGGTTGGGGGTGAGAGGGAAAGATAAAGAGAGGTAGGTTAATGGGCCCAAACCTACAATTAGACAAAAAGTGTAAGTTCTTCTGTTCAACAGCAGAGTAGAGTGACTATAATTAACAACAATGTATTGTGTATTTCAAAGTAGCTAGTAGACAGGACTTGAAATGTTTCCAATACATAGAAATGATATTTAATAAGTACTCAAATGATGGATACCTCAAATACCTTGACTTGATCATTACACATTCTACGCACATAACAAAGTATCACATGTACTGCATAAATAGTTAAAATATTATGTATCAATTGAAAAATTTTAAAAAATTTAAAAATTAAAAAAAAAAACCTCTCCATGCTCACAAAACATGGAACACCTTTTGTACAGCCACCCCCAACTCTCTGGGTGGATGCACACATCCACTGGGTGGGGAGAGAGAGAGGTGCCGAGCCACGAGGGTAGCACCTGTCAGAGAAAGCAGCCAGTGAGAAATCCCTGTGGCAAGCAGAAGGACAGACGTTTAAGGACAGGGGAGTCCAATGACCAATGTTGAATAGTTTGGGATTCTGTCTGTAGATCATCCCTGTCTCCCCAAACCTTGCTAAAATCTGCCACACGTAAGCGCATCACAAAAGTGGGATTGTGGAAGTCAGCCAAAGAAACCAAATTCCACTTTTGTTCAGCACAGAGCAGAGAAGAGAGCAGCTGAAGTGGAGAGACAGGGAGTTCAGGAACCCCAGTGAAGCAGGAACTGAGCCAGAACAGACCGCAGTAACAACAGCCTTCAGGAATCACGGAACTTTTGGGGAAGGCTTTGGATCTCGTCTAGGATGTGAAGTAAGAGTTTGTGTTAATTTTATCTTGATCTCAGAGGACAAGATGACTTCAGCTAAGAGCTGAATTACTTAGGGCAAATTAATGCCTGGAACAAGGGACAGAAGCCAATCAAAGTCCTGTAGCCACTGGGTTCTTGCCAAGACCCAAACCAAGGGCTTGGCTATAAGACATGTGATCAGAATGTCCTGCTCTGCCACTTCCCCATCACTGATATCATGGGAAAAATCAAAACACTAATAGACTCTTCACCATTGCTCTTGAAAAAAAAAACAAAACCTCAATGTTTCACCCATGAAGCAACTAATTTTAAACTCTCCTGGTAAAGCTTTCAGGGCAAAATTAGTTGGAAAATATACCCCTGGGTATCTGAACGAGTCGAGCTAACTAAACATAATTGTTGGCTATCAACCAACTAAATTTTAAAGGGCATTTCCCATAAATGTTAATCTAAAGGCTTAAAATAGCTGGTTTAAAACCATTCTTTCTGACAGTACTTATAAAGCAGGCCCACTTTTGAGACTACTTCTATTTATGACTATAAACCCACATCTTCAGCAAATCGACTGCATGGGTATGACCCTGAAGCATCTAAAAGCAGTTCCAACCATGAACGCACAGTTTATATAGGGCCTGTGACAGGGAAGCAAAACATACCCCTCTTTTAAATTACTTATACTTATCTCACCTCTCAGTAGACGGTTTTTCCTGCTGATTTTGAATCTCACAATGGTATCGATTTAAAAGTTATGTGCACACATCAGTAATTGGGGTGTATACTCAGTTCCTGTGACTTGGTTCTGACTGATTCATGTCCAAAATCAAAAGCAACAAAAACCATGAACAATCTAGTCCCTAACCTATTTCTCTGTGACAATGTCAATAGTGGAGTAAGTTCTCAAAGCCCACTGACCAGCCTGAGAACCAAACTAGAAATTCGACAGGGAACAACCAGTACCTCTAGATGGACTGTCACAAATGGCTCAGTAATTTAACGGGGTAAAGAATGTTCCTGTTGAAATATGGGCCATGTGTGTGTTCTTAAGTGGAATCACATGAAAGAGAAGGGCTGGGAAGCCGGGTCTGGGACTCTCCTCACCCTGCTTGGCTGCAGTAGCTCTGACTTACCTGTTTTCTTTGGCTAGTCTCCATGAAGATGCCATCTAGGAAAAAAGTTGTCTCATAGAAGTTTTAAAATAACCTAGAGAAATTATTCTGGGTCCATCAGAGAGGACGCTCCAATACAGTTATTATGAATAAACAAAATAACAATCCATTGTAATAGAGCATGAGGAATTCAGGTGGCAGGAAGGATTCACCAGGTGTTTTAATTAACTTTAGTGTCTAATTAACTATATTAATTAGGAAGCATTATCAGACTAAGTCAGTTCAGGTTATTTTGTTCCCTCCATTATAAAACTGGGACAAGACCAGAATGTCAATTAAAAATTCTAGGCTTCTCCAGTTTCACTCACAAAATTTACAAACATGTGTCTTCGCCCACTACTGTGCCATTAACCTTATTGCAAATGCCCAAACTTAGAGCCTCTTACCCGGACTGTGTTACGCTGGAGTTGGGGGGAGTAATAGATTTGAAATAAAATCAGTGATGGCCTCTTCCAAATTCTACTTCATATAACACCTCATAACCTGGTCAAGTTGGGAATTTGTTTTGCCTGTTTGTTTGTTTTTTTATTTTGAAGTTAACAGAGAGTCCTTGTCAAGCCAAACATTTGGAGGGAAAAGATTTGCTATAAAGCCAGTTTAATTTGTCCACAATTTGTTGAAAAGAAAAAAGAAAAACCTATCAGAGAATTTCAGGCTTAGTTTCAAGATACTCAAATGGTAAAAAGTTAGCAATAAAATTAGAAACCACATTATTCCACCTTACTTTCCACAACCCTAATGTCACTGGTCATGTTTACAGAACATAGAGTTAGATGATGAGGTAAAATTGGCCGCTCAGGTCGAGCCATGTGTCCCAGGGTGGAGAACAAGTAAGGAGTGCTAACCATTCTGTCCCTAACACCAGCTTCAGGGGCAAACTAGATTTGTCCGGGGCTATCCCCCAGACAGATATGCTTCCTTTTCCAAAGAAATATTGTCAATGCGATTGAAGAAAAAACAATATGGTCATTTAAAATTTTTAATATTTTTATAACAAAAAGAAAAATGATATACCAATAAAACCCTGTGAGGTATATACTATCTCCTACAAGGAAACTTGGGCTCAACGGGGTTGAAAAATCCATTTGCTTTGAATTTTAGATGCACAAAGTATCTTTGAATTGACAAATCCAACCATCCACCTAATACAGAAATTTCATCTACAACATCTCCAACTAGTGATTATTCATTCTCTGAATACTTTCTATGATTCCAAAGAACTCATTTCATTTTTGAACAACACTAATTATTGGAAAGTTCTTTCTGATATAAAGGTAAAATTCACTTCTGTATGAATTTCACTGTGGGTCTTAGTTCTGTGCCTTGTAGTTACACAGAATGAATCCACCTCGTTTACATATAAAACCCTTAAAATTTGAGAATTTAAGCTGATGGCTTTCACCCGGTTATAATTCTGGTCATCCTTTCACAGATACAGTCCAATTCATAAGGAGCTCTCTCAAAAAGTAATGATCACCCTGGATCTAGCCTTTTTCATGTGACACATAAGTGTACAATGTGGAACCATCCGATACCTCAACCTGCACATGAACACCGGTTGTTCTGAACCCCACTTCTGTGTCGTACTTTTTAGAGTGACTATGTGACTTCCTACAACCTCTATGTCTTTCTTAAATGAACCATGCTTAAGCTACCATTCAGCTATTGATTTCTTACTAGAGTTCATTGCATTTATTCTGTTAAACTTTCTCTCATTTGTATTAGTGATAAATTTAAGGTATCAAGATATTTTTAAAACTTGACACTGTCATCTAACACATAAACTATTCCAAACTTTTTCATCCACATTCTTGATATGTTTTCCACATGTTTATCCAATTCAATGGTAAAAACATTGAAAAGATGAATTATAGAATCTCCCTAAATTAGTCATCATTAACAAATAGTCTTTGGAGACCAGTCTCCACCTAAGGGAATACAAATTCGCCCACATGTATGTTCTAAAATGCAGGTTTTATTATTATTCAGGTGTGGTGAGGCCAAAGATCAGGAGACACTGCCACTGGAAAGCTTCAGTTAATCATTCCACAATGTATGCAATATTTCATACATCACATTATACCCCATAAATATGCACAATTATTATTTGTCAATTAAAAATAAAAAGATAGTCAGAGTTCCCAAGAGGAGGGGCACGCCAGGCCATGCAGGCCACGCGGGCGGGGGCAGGAGTGAGAGGAACACTAGGAGAAGCTTTGTTGTGATTTTCTGGGAGGGAGTGGGAGAGGCAGGGTCTGCCGCTGAGTAGGTCTAGGAGGATGAAGGAGCAGGTGGGAGTGTAGGTGGAAATTGGTCATTTGCATCTCGAAGACCGGCCAAAAGCACGTTGTTTGCTAGAGCTAAGAATTTCTCCATAGTCAGTAAGCCCCAGATGCCCCCTCCGAAACCAAAAAAACAGAAAAGAAAAGAAGAAAATATCGTTAGTGCGATGTCCCCAACTTGTCTGTAAGGACTGTGCCCTGCTCTGACCTAATCACTCTATGCCTGTGGCTTTTACTTAGCCCTCAATCTGAGTCTCTTCCACTTGTTAAAAACACAGATTTCTAAAACCCACTCTCGACCCTGTGAGGCTCAACACCTCCACAGGAGCAGGGATCAAACGCTGTGGGAGCCCTTCTCTCCCCAGGAGCCGCCGGGGCCCACAGGCATCGTGGGGCCCCCCGCGCCCCAGGGCCAGCCCTGCAGAAAGCCCCCTTCCTGGAGGATTTCTGGTTCCTCCGGCAAGGAAATTTGATTTTCGATTGCCTTATTTTTATTATTAAAACCTTCCCTGACAAGCTAGAATATTGTGCTTACAAGCTGCAGTGCTCTGGCAAGTTTTCCAGGTTTCCAGGCAGGGACGTGAACAAACAGAGCTGTCAACACCCTGAGTGTGCATCTGCGCTCTCCGCTGGCAGAACTGCTGACACAGGGCTGTAGCTGGCAGCACTTTGCCTTTGACAAGAAGCCCGACAGGATCCGAAAGGGCAAGACGTGTTTAGAACCTACTGCAACTCAGATTTCTCTTCCTACTGACCCCTTCAACTATGTGGACAGGTCTGCAAAAACACAGCCAGAGGCAATAAAGGACAAGTTCAAATTGTTGCATGCCCCCTTTTTTCTGAGTGACTCATCTGAAATCTGGAAAAGCAGAAAACAACAGCCAGAATAAAACCAGGATCCTGTTCACAGGGCCGACTTTAGACCTGAAGGGTGATTTGCTGGCCTGCCGGAAGGGAAGGTGGATTAGGCTACTGCAGTCTGGCTCGGGGCACCCAGTCGGCATTCACTGCCTGAATCTGTCACCTTCCACCTGAAATCTTGGTGGTGTTGAGGCTCCAGCGACTATCAAGTCAATAATTCTTTTTCTTCCTAAACTCATAAACCTAGAGGTCTGTGGTGAGGGATGCTCATTGAAAATTCTTCACAAGATCTTCCTTCCCTCCCCATCCTCCCAAGTCCATACAGCCAACCTGGCATCAGAATGCTCCCACCGTGAAAGATACTGAAGTGCTAGCCCAGTGTTGGGTGCAGGGGAGCAGGGGGAGATAAAAAGGTGCAAATGCATTACTAAGCCAACCTCTTTGATTTCTCAGAGCCAGAATAGGGTTAGCAGCAGGAAACTGTCAGGTCCAGAGTCAAGAGACGGACACATGAAGCCTCATGTGTAGCAAATTGCTGTTTATTTTGAGCATCTGGATGCAGACGGGTCGAGGCCAAAAGAGCATCCACCATGAGAGAGGGGAAAACCTTGCTACAGCTGTCTGTGGTCCTGCATCTGTCTGTAGTGAGAGTTAGATTTACAAAAGCAAACCTAACAGAAACAACATTGCATCATTGTGTACGCATATAGCTTTGACAAGCTCTAAGACAAACTAGGTTCAAATCCCATCTGACCCACTGGTTATGTAACCTCAGGCAAGTTATTCCTCTCTTGGTGTCTATGTTTCCACACCTGAGGAGCTGGGACAAATATAACACCCACCTCAGAGGGCCATGTGAGAGGTGCACAAGACCAGGTGTGTGAAAGCACTTAGCAAAGTGTCCAGCACACAAATGGTCCCCTCACCTCAGGTGGGAAGGACCTCACTGTCCACCCCGTGGTTCATGCCAAGGGCACAGAGCACTGTAAGGGTAGAGGAATGTGGGCCGCAGGAATCACAGGGACATTATCCCTCTGCCACTTCCCACTCACACACACCCCCAAAAATATTCTTGTGAAAATAGTGGATATTAAGTCTGTGGTTAAAGTTAAAAAAGAAATCAAGGTTCGTGGGTTCCATCAGCCTTACTCCACAAGAGCAGGGACCTTCCATTTCCTGCTCAACACCATGGCTCACTGCACATCAGAATGTCACTAGTTGAGGGTGACTTTGTGCTAGTGTATTAACCATGTCCTGTATTTTCTGTGTTCTGATGCTTTGGCATCTGGGGCCTTGTGGATCTAGAAGGAACTGCCCCCACAAAGGGTAGCCAATTCCCAGAGAGAGTAAACAACTCACCTAGGGATGCAACCAGTCCAGAGCCCACTCCCCCACCACCTCCTCTACTGGGCTATTATACTCTGGGCCACTGTCTCCCTTCCCTAATCACCCCAGGGTCTGGGATCAGACAACTAGGGACAGCCGCCACACCCAGAGCCTGCAGAAATGATTCAAACTAGCCAACTCTAACGCTGTTGGCCTGGCCCCTTCCTTCTTGTGGAAACCACAGTACAGGCTCTCGCCCGTCTGCCTCGCTCCCTCTG
The DNA here is from genome assembly GCA_008086735.1 of Cheirogaleus medius. NCBI lineage: Eukaryota > Metazoa > Chordata > Mammalia > Primates > Cheirogaleidae > Cheirogaleus > Cheirogaleus medius. The sequence continues at coordinate 7,288,506 of VBSM01001124.1, read as the reverse complement.
CCTCCTGGCTGACCTGGTGCTTTCTCGTGTGCCCCCGTGGCATGGTGAGCCCCTTCGTCTTTGAACTGAGTAGCAAACCATGTTTTCAATGGCAGTCGTGTTTTGAGCTGTTGGTCTTGCCATACCCGAATAATAATAAAACCTACACTAACACAGCTGGGCATTGAGAATTCAAACAAGGAAAAGATAGTGCCTCGTGGTCTTTTAAAATGAGAGCCACATTAAGCAACCAGCCAGGCAGTCAGGTACCCTGAGCAGATTTCTAGAGGATGTGACAGCATCGTTAGAATAAGTCACAGTATAGTTTGGTGTCGCGCCCGCCTTGCCAGCAAGGAAGACACGGCAACTGGAGTTCTTCTGACAGCGCTTTAATGGGGATATTCTTAGACTGACAATATGCGGAAGACCCCGAACGGGGAAGTACACACGCTTTTAAGGCCTTGGCGGACCTGAAACCTCTGGGGATAGGTTGGGAAGGAGATGCCGCCAGTTTTCATTGGCGCAACCTAGCATCCTTCATTTACATAGTTACACAACCGGCACTTCCTGTGACCTGACCAACACTGCGCATGCTCGAGAGTTGTTTATAGCAAAATGACCACCGGATACGGGCGCCATCTTAGAATGGCGTTGCCGCCGCGCCCCACAGTTTGGGTCAATCCAGGATTCCTCACAGGGCAGCACATAAACCCGCCCCACCTCCTCCAGAATAGAGAGCGCCCTGGAGCAGACCTGTGAGCTGGCCCTAGGCACGGAGGCTCTTTGCTGCACATACACACACACGCACACACACGCACACACACACACACGCATACACACATGCGCACACACGCATACACACACATGCGCACACACGCACACACATGCATACACACATATGCGCACACACACACGCAAACACACGCTCGCTCCCCTCACAAGGCAACCATGGTCATGTGGACGCCCTGAAGCTATCTGGCTGAGAAAGGCCAAAAGTCAGCTAAGACGTCAGAGATGCTAAAATCAATGTTCTGCATGGAATGTTTGTGCCCCCCCACAATATTTATATATGGACCCCTTAATCCCAATGTGATGGTATTTGTGGGTGAGACTTTTGGGAGATAACTAGGCCATGAAGTAGAGCCTTCCAAAGTGTGATTAATGCTCTTACAAGAGGAGACAGGAGAGCTCACTAGCTCTGCGTCTGCCCTGGGACGAGGCAACGTGAAGTCAGCGGTCTGCAACCTGGAGAAAGGTCCTTCCCAGAACCCAACCCTGCTGGCACCCTGATCTTAGAGTTCAGCCTCCAAAACTGTGAGAAATGGATTCCTGTTGTGTATAAGCCACCCAGTCTATGGTACTTTGTTATAGCAGCCCAAAATAACACACTCAGCCACACAGAGCCTGGTGCTTTCCATTAGGACCATAATTTATGTTTCTACCTAAAACACAAAGCCTTTAGTATGATGATCAAGAAGGCTTCTGCTTCAGAAAGATTGCAGAGAAACAGACAGAGTGGGAAGAAGAAAAAGAGAGAGAGAAGGCACGGAGCGAGGGAGAGAGGCTGAAAGAATAATTACAGAAGAGCAGGAAAGTGTTGGACAAATGAAATCGGGGGTGAGGGAGAAGAATGCTAAAGCTTACTTTCCACAAGGTTTGTGTGTTAGTTTGCTAGCGCCGCCATAACAAAATATCACAGACTGGTTGGCTTAAACAACAGAAATTTATTTTCTCGCGGTTCTAGAGGTTCGACATCCAAGATCAAGGTGCTGGCCTGCTGGTTTCTCCTGAGTCCTCTCTCCTTGGCTTGCAGGTGGCTGCCCTCGCACTGTGTCCTTACCCGGGCTTTCCTCTGTGAGTGCACATCCCTATTGTCCCTTTGTGTATGCAAATTTCCTCTTCCTATAAGGACATGAGTCAGATTGGATTAAGGCCCACCTAATGTCCTCATTTTAACTTAATCACTACACTGTCCCGTTGTGAAGCACTGGGAGTTGAGACTTCATCATATGCATTTGGGGGAGACACAGTTCAGTCCAAAGCAATTAGTAACTTTAACTATGAGGCAGGCCAGTGTATTGGTAGAAGGCCTGGATTTGATTCTGGCTACAGCCATGTACAATCTGCGTGACCTTAGGCAAATGTCTCACCCTCTCAGTGCCTGATTTTCCTTATGTGTACAAATTGCAGGTAATATAATAGTAACTACCTTACAGATATTTTTATGCGGATAAAAAAGGAACTTAGAACAGTGACAGGCATTTTTTCAGCTCCCAAAATGTGACTATCCATGTAAGTATTATTATTTCAACGGAATTTACTTCTGCTCTTAGTTGGATCACGTATACCGTTGAGCTATTATGTTATTAAATATGAAATGTCTGATTTCCTTAAGTATTAAGTTTGACAGTTGATATCTCTGACATTTCACTTTGATACTTCTTGGGGTTTTGTTTGTTTGTTTGTTTGTTTGTTTTTATTGTGAAGATACATCCTCATTCTTTCAAACGCATGTGTGTCCCTTGACTTGTGCTTATCTTTCAAATTTTTTAAGAGCGATTTTTGTGAAACCATGGATAAGTCAAAAATTTGTGTTATTTTTGAATATGAGTTCCATCACGGAACCAATGCAGCGCAGACAGCTTGAAATATCAATGAAGTTTCTGGGAAGGATGTGGCTAATGAACGCACAGTACATCGATGGTTTTAGAAGTTCCATTCCAGTGATTTTAATTTTGAAAATGAGCCATGTGGGTGACCTGAGACCAAGATGGAAAACGATGAGCTAAAAGCTGTAGTGGAAGCGAATCCACCTTGACCTACACATGAACTAGCAGCAAGGTTTGACATTACTATTCCAACAATATTGGACAATTTGAAACAAATGGGCAAGGTAAGGAAGCTGGATAGATGGGTACCGCATGAATTAAATGAGCGTCAGAAAAGAAATTGTCTCAAAGCATTCCTTTCCTTGCTGTCATGACATAAAGGGGAGCCAGTTCCACACCGTATTGTGACGTATGATGAAAAATGGATTCTTTTTGACAATTGCTAGCATTCAGCACAATGGTTGGATAAAGATGAAGTGCTGATACACAGTCCAAAACCGAACATTCATCAAAAAAAAAAGCCAATGGTGTCTGTGTGGTGGTCCAGTGCTGACATTATCCACTACAGCTTCATGAAACCTGGTCAGTCAATTATAGCAGATGTCTACTGCAACAAATTGGATGAAATGATGAGCATGCTTGTAATTAAACAGCCCAGATTGGTCAACAGAGACAGGCCAACCCTCTTGCAAGACAACGCTCGCCCATGTGTTGCACAAACAATGCTGCTCAAATTGCAGAAGCAGGACTTAGAAACCCTCTATCATCCCTCATATTCACCAGACCTGGCACCAACTGACTACCACTTCTTCCAGGCTTTGGACCACTTCTTGCAAGGAAAAATATTCAGTTTTCAACAAGCTGTGGAAACTACCTTTTGAGATTTCACCACCACTCACTCTCCAGGCTTCTTTGCTGCTGGCATACACGAGCTACTGTTAAGGTGGCAAAACTGTGTTGACAGTTTAGGCACATACTTTGATTAATTGCACTGCTTCTTGTTTTAGATATAATAAACTAAACTTTTAATTTGAAATCAGACATTTCTGATTTAATGACATAATACTAGCAAAGGTAACATTATAAAATGAAAGATAACTCCAAATTGGCTAAAATATCACTTTCTATCAGATATTAAGTATCTTATTCTGAACATAAGGAAAGAACACTTTTAACTCAGAAAGTCAGTTTCTTCTGCACTCATTTAATAAATATTGAATGACAATGTAAAGAATATCAGCTTGAGGGAAGCAACATTATTACCCCTTAAAGGATCTCTCAGTCTCAGAACAGCAAACTTTTACCACAAGCCTAGGAGACATCCTCTAATCCAACCAAGTAAGGTATCTGGGCATAATATCAGGTTGTCTGGGCTGGAATGTGAATAAAGCTAACAAATTAATGGTAATGGACTCAATCAGGAAACAAGGAATAAAAAAGGAAGACAGTTAGTGTGGAGCCGAGATAACAAGTGCTCTGAAGAACACAGATTCAGAGGTCTTGTCCAGCACCAGGAAACGTACAGAGACATCGAATCTGCAGACAGATATATCCCTCCCACTAGAGAGTTCTTCTTTTTCTTGTAGGGCCAACATAGTTTATCTGATCTTACCACAGCTAGATTTATGCTTCCTGGATTTATGGCCTTTAAAAAGATATTTAAATTCTGGGTTTCAGCTTCTTCAACTGTAAAATGATAATATCTTCTTTGCAAGGTTGCTGTGAAGATTAACAAAAAGGAATATGAAGCACTCGGCATATGGCAGGTATTTTTATTATTAGTAGTATAATTATTATTCATCTCTGCCCCATTTCCATGCCAGGAAGCAATTTTTGGATTATTAATTTGGTTTGCAGAAGCACTGATACCAGGATGCAGAGGACCTTGTTTATCAGACATAAATATCCCAGTCTCTGCTGCAGGTGGGTCAATAAATCATCTTTCTGGTATATACATTAGACTCTTGTGAGTTTGGTTAGCTAAATTAGTCTGGTCAGTTTGGGAACGCTAGTAAAATATAGCTTAAATTGATGTAAAGCTGAGGAGTAGCCCATGGGACGGGCATCCAGCGTGGCCTTTTCCAAGTGGCTGGCCACCAGAGCCGCCCGGCCCTGCCCTGCTGGCGCTGCCGCGTCTTAGTGCTCTGTCTGCAGCAGACGAAGGATGGGAAAGCCAGAATTTGAAGCAAAACCACTGTGCTCCCACCCCTTGCATCACACTCCAACTGTTTGGTGAGACTGGATGAAGGAAGTTAATGTAATTGCTTCACTTTTAAATATCTTTAAGTGTAGCACATCATGTGATTCTAGCATCAATGTTGGGCTACAGAGAGGTCAGTAAATCACTGTCTCTCTTTTATAAAAAGAAAAACAAAAACTTTGAGACAGTAAAGGTCTTGCTCCAAACCATACAGCTGTTAGCAGGTGGAGTCAGATTCTAGAGAGATCCACCATAAGCTCTTGCAAAATAATAAAGGACCACATTTACACAAGACTTTGGCCAACTTTTTTAGTACTACATTCTTAGAGGAAATCTTTCTCTTGCGATCATTTCTGATAAGGTAGTAAAAAGTTGTAATAGAGAATGAAACATCATATTGTAAAAAAGAGGAGAAAGAGCAACATATTTCACAGTAAGTTGGAAAAATTAGTCTGAACCTTGACCTTAAAAAGATGTTCTGGCAGTGGCTGGGTAGTTCCTATTTGACCAATCTTCCCACAGATGACAACTATAAACCCTGGAGGAAGTATAAAAATAACAACTTGAAGGCAGTAAGAACAAATAAAAGCAGGAACACACTAGAAGGGGATGGACACCTGGAAGGAAAGACACTGGGTAAGTTTCCCATTTTGAAGGTTCTTACCCTTGAGAGGAAGTCTCAATCTGTAATGGGGTGGGGGTGGGGGGCTAAACCAAGGAATAAAAAAAAAACTTGTTTACTTTAACTGGCTTGAAGAATAAGAGAACTGAGAGTGGGAAGAACCAGTAGTTGGAAAATGAGGAGAGAAATCTCAGAAAGGAGAGAGCCAGAGAACCACATTCTGTGTATAAACATGGCCTAACTCCCTTGCCAACCTCTGAACTGAACCTTCGTAGCCCAACTCCAGGCTAGAGCAAAACAGAGAAGACAAGAGTTTGCAGTTTGAGTTCAGTAAGTTAACTGCCTGCCCAAATAAAACATCAATGCTTTTTGTAGTAATATAAGAGAATCCATAATCTATGTAATAGATCATTCATAATATCCAGGACACATTCTAAAATTATTTGATATACAAATACATGGGAAAATATGACCTGTACTTAAAGACAATCAGGATTTACTAATTCTGAGATGAACCAGAGGTTGAAATTAATAGACAAAGATTTTAAAGCAGCTACTTTGACTATAGGATATAAAAGAAAATATGCTCATAAGTGATGCAAAGAGAGAAAATCTTGGTGGAGAAATAGAAAGCATTAAAAAAAAAGAAAGAATAAGAAGTCTATGACTGAAAGTATAATACCTGAAATTCAAAATTCATTGGATGACTTTAAGAGCAGATTGGAGATGCCAGAATAAGAATAAATAAGAAGATAAAATGAAAATCATCAATCTGAAAAACAGAGAGGAAAGATATATTTGAAAGTGAACAAAACCTCAGGGAACTCTGAGATCCCCAGATAACAACAGAATCTGGCCATACATTGATATTGATGGTCATAGTCATAATTGTTCCAAGACGAGCAGTTGGCCAATGTGCCAAACGTAAGAATAATGTCTCATTCCTGGGAGAATGAAACTCTGGCTTACCTCATTAGATATAATGCAAGACAAATTTCCAGGAACACTAAGAAATCAGGTCATAAGGGAGAGATAAGCTTGGAAATGCTGAATATGTGCAATTTACAGAATATTAATATATCCTTTCTTGAAAATACATGAAGTTAAAAGCCTCGTGGAAGACATGGACTTAAAAAGTCTTGTTAGTGTAAAAAGAGAAACTGAATTACAAAAAGGGACTCAACTTTTTTATAGAGACTCACATTTAAGTCTTGGCCTGCACAATGGATGCTGGACCAAGAATCAGTTGCTTGACAAGCAGATCTTTCAACTTCAGTTAGTCTGAGGAGGTATTTTTTTTTCTATTAGGTCTTGTAAAAATCTCTGCAATCCTAGGAATGCAACCTCAGAGAGATATAAGGCCTAAATCAATCAATCAACCTATCTATTAGCAATTTGCAACTGGTATTTGTAAGTGTGATCAGTTTTATAATTATTGCTATACTGTGCATTTTTTCTGCTTTTTAAGGTAAGTGAAGCATTGAGTAGTTTAGATTTGTGATCTTATTTGATGTTTAGAAGAATTTGATTAAATGAGTTTATAATAAATGCTTAAGCATTTGGGTAACTTAATTTGTTAAATGTGTAAGTTTTGATTTATTCATTTTAAGAAGGATGTAAATACTTAAAGGAATATTAATTATTTATGCTTAAAGTTTGAAGGGATGTTGTTTAAAGTATAACATCAATAAAATGAGCATTAAATAAAATATAAGTAGTTGCTAATGTTCTTTCCTATTTCAGGTGCTTTTTGTTAATGGAGAAGAACCCAGTCAATAATTTTTTATAAAGTTCTATAGCAAATGTGAACAAAATCTAGAAGAAAATGCATATTTTACCATTTTTCCATAATATCATATTACATACTACTCAAATTCCAACTTAAGTAATTTCTAACTTTAGTGTTCTAAGTTCTATTTTCAGGAAATCAGATTTAATCCTGTTCTGACAAGAGTAATAATATAATATCATCTCAACAACTAGAGCTAAAGATCAAGGAAAAAGGTCCTTTTTGCATTCCTGCCTGAGATTCATGCTTCATAAGAAACATGTTTGATATTCAATCATTTTTCCTTTGGGTGGCCATATTGAACCTCATCTGTTAGGCTGGCAAAGGGCCCATACACAAGGTAGGAACCAGGTTTCAATGAAAATAAATACTAAAACAAGGAGGCCAAAAAGACAGATCCTTCAAACTGGCCACAAATGTTTTCTCTCTGCACATACCATTTTTTCCTCATAATTCTTTTACCTAGATTTACCAGTTTGCAGAATAATGAGCTACTTGCTGCCCTAACAGTATTGAAAAGGAATTGAAAATAGTGTTAGTATCATAAATTTATAAATATTTTTTATAATAAGCATGTGATTTAATAATTTCCATGATGACAAATCACCTAGTAAACAATTAATCATATGTAAACACTTGTAGAAGGTGCCAAGTGCTGTCTCATAAAATCTAGCATTAAACTTAAACATCTAGATAACAGGATCCACCCATTTCCCAGCTTACAGAGTGTCCTGGTGTCTTAGCTATGCATCTCCCAGACCTGCAGGTCACGGGGCAGCAGAGGCTGTGGCAGGGTCACCTCGACCTCCCTGAGCAGAGGAGACAAAGCAGTGAACATAGACCCAGGACTCAAACTCTGGCTGGAGCAAGAGACAAAGGCCCCCCCAGATCTCAGAAGCATAAACTTATAAATTTTATGATAACTTACATACATATATTAATTTACTATAGTCATTCTTTTTGATGATCAAACTGCCCTTTATAGATGTCTCTTGTGTCCTTTGGAGATGACCCTAGTCATTTTTTTTTAGTTGGAGTAAAATATGCATAACATAAAATTTGCCATTTTAACCATTTTTAAGTGTGCAGTCCAGTGGCACAATGTTCATTCACGTAGTTGTTGCTGTTGCACCTGTCACCATTATCCAGCCCCAGAACCTTTTTCATCTTTTCAAACTAAAACTCTGTACCCATTAAACAATAACTTGCCATTCTCCTGTTCCCTAAAAGCCCTGGTAACCACCACTCTCCATCCTCTCTATATAAATTTGACTACTCGAGGTACTTCCTTTAAGTGGAATATTTGCCTTTTGTTAATGGCTTATTTCAATCAACATAATGTCCTCAAGGTTCATCTATGTTGTAGCAAGTCAGAATTTCCTTCCTTTTTAGGGCTCAGTAGTTTTCCATGGTGTGTATATACCACATTCTGTGTATCCATTTGTCTATTGAGGGACACTTGAGCTGCTTTTGGAAATTGTGAATGATGCTACTATGAACATGAGCGTACAAATATCTCTTTGAGATCTTGCTTTAAATTCTTTTGAGTATAAACCCAGAAGCAGAATTTCTGGATCATATTGTAATTCTGTATTTAAGATTTTGTTTTGTTTCTGAGATGGTGAGATGGGGTCTCACTTTGTCACCTAGGCTGGAGTGAGGTGGTGTGATCATAATTCACTGCATCCTCTAACTCCTGGGCTCAACCAATCCTCTCACCTCAGCCTCCAGAGTAGCTGGGATTTCAGGCACACCAGCACACCTGGCTAATTTTTTCTTTTTCCTTTTGGAGATGGGGTCTTCCTATGTTACCCAGACTGGGTCTTGAACTCCTGGCCTCAAGCAATTCTCCCGTCTTGGCTTCCCAAAGTGCTGGGATTACAGGCATGAGCAACCATGCCTGCCTATATTTAAGTTTTTGAAGAACCAACATACTGTTTTTCATAGCAGCTGTGCCATTTTATATTTCTACCATCTGTGCTCAAGAGTTCAAATTTTTCCACATCCTCACTAACACTTGTAATTTTAGGGGGGGGTTGGGTGCGTTTTGTTTGTTTATTTTTTACCTGTTGCCATTTTTAAATGTTATGTTTGCATTCCTGGCACAGATTCATGCCCCACAAGAAACATGTTTACTGTTTGATCATTTATTTTAAATGTCCATATCTAAGCTCATCTGTTAGGCTGGCAAGGGGCCCACACACAAGGTGATGGGGAGTAACTGCTTAATGGGTATAGGGTTTCTTTAGCAGGTGATGAAAATGTCTGGGAACTAGATAGTGGTGATGGTTGCACAACATAGAAAATGTACTTAATTGTTGACTTTAAAATAGCCAATGGTTAAATTTGTGTTATGTGAATTTTACTTCAATTTTTTAAAAACTCAATGAAAGGAGGAAAAAATAAAATAACTGCTGCATATGAATAAGAGATAGTTTTTGATAAAAATAATATTTTAAGCAAGAAGTTTGAGGATGTAAAGTAATATAGATACAGTAGTAAACTGAAATGTTAGACCTGTTCCATGCCATTTCACACTAGAGGGAGAAGGATATAAGGGTAGTGAATAACTTCATCATGATCCTTTCAAATTTGTCCCAGTTTAACTTTGGATATCTGAGACCAAAAGGGTAAATAAAAATCATCACAGCCAGTAACCTAACTATATAGACTTAAACAATGGACTGTTTTTAAAAATAATAATAAGTACAATTTTACCTAAGCCATTATCACATTTAGGTCACTTGTTACCTCCCCAAGATGGAACTGAATCCTACTGACTTTCATAGCTAAAGTGAAATTTTCTCTCAGAATTTGATCAATGCCTCCCCTAGCAAGTAATCAAAGTAATTAAACAATAGTAAATATAATTTTTGCCTAACAGATGGGCACAATTTTAAGATTGCTAATAGCTGGTGTTGGTAATGTGTGGAGCATCATACTCTCATTTAGTGATATTAGCAGTATAAATAAAATCAGCTTCTCTAGGGGGTAATTTGACAATACATAATCCACTTTTTAATGTACATACCCTTTTACCCAGCAATTTTACTTCTGCAAAGTTATACTAAGGAAATAACTGGAAAATCATAAAAGTTATATGTACAAATGTGTTCATCACAGTGTTATTCAAATTAGTGAAAAACTAAAAAGCATGTTTTCTCAATTCTTAATAGAGAATTTATTAAATAAATTATGGTATGGCCACACAAGGGAATGTTGCTATGCAGATCTAAAATAGTAATGAAGATCAATATTTATTATAAAGAAAATGCCTGTGATATGTTGTTTATTAAAAAGATTATAAAACAGCCTGCATAATATAATCACATTTTGTATATATGCATAGAAAAATATGGACAAGCACACATCAAAATGTTAATAAGGATGTCAGCAAGATGGAGGAACAGGAAGCTTCAGGCCCTTCTTCTCCCAGAGAAACACCAAGTTAACAACAATAAACAGACAAGAATACCTTTGTGAGAACTTTAGAGACTAGATAAGATATTTTAGCACCAAGACCAATGTAAAACCAATACAGAATTCCAGCAAAGGGGATAGGAAAATTCGTGGCATTTTGTGCACATGCTCATGTCACTCCCCCATCCAGCCTAGCACAGCGTAACTAGAAGGAAACCTCCCACACTGGGGATCCTCCCTCAGGACAGAAACAAAAGAGTACACTAAGCGTCCAAAGTTCTGGCTAAACTGAGGGTTGTCTGAAAGTCTTCTATCTGTCTAGCCTGACTTGGATCACTGATGGGACCAGCAACCTTGTGTAGAAGCTGCTGAGACATGATAACCATGAGCTTAAGTTCCCCAGGCAGACACCAGGCAAAGCAAGGGATTACAGGCTACTGAGAGGAATCAGAAATGCACTGCTTAAGGAGCTATAGATGACTAAAAGTATATACAAGCCCAGAGAAGACAAACCCTCAGAAAAGGTTTGAAAGGTCCTAGAATCCCTACCAGAGTTGATCAATGAAAGTCTTTCCCTGCATAAAACTAGTTCATAAAGATGTATAGAAGTGGTTGCTTCTTTCAAATACCCAAGTCTCAAACAAAAAGAAAAAAAAATCACAAAGTACATAAAGAAAAAGGAAAATATGGCCCCCAAAATAAAACTCCGGAAACCAACCCTAAAAAAACAGAAATCTATGAGTTGTCTGAGAAAGAATTTAAAATAACTGTCATATAGATGTTCAATGAATAAAAGAGAGCATGAATAGACAACAAAACAAAATCATAAAAACTATGCATGAACAAAATGAGAATATTAGTAAGAGAAACTATTTTAAAAAAACAGAAATTCTGGTGTTGAAAAATACAATAACTGAACTGAAAAATTCATCAGCATGCTCAACAGCAGACTTGACCAGGTAGATGAAGGAATCAGTGAACTTGAACACAGATCATTTGAAATTGAGTTAAAGGAGCAAAAAGAAAAAAGAATGAAGAAAGGTAAAGAAAGCCTATGGGACTTATAGAACACCATCAAGCAGACCAAAATACACAGTATGGGAATCCAAGAAGGATAAGAGACAGAGAAATAAAGTGGCAGAGAGAGTTTATTTAAAGAAATAATAACTAAAACTTCCCAAATCTGAGGAAAGAAATGGATGTAACAATTCTAGAAGCTCAAAGAACTCCAACCAGGCTAAATCAAAAAGACCCACATAGAGACACAGTATGATCAAGCAGTCAAAACTTAAAGACAAGAAAGGGATTTTAATTATTCTAAAATATATATGGAATCTCAAGGGACACCAAATACCTAAAAAAAATTTTTTTAAAAAAGAATAAAGTTGGAGGGCTCACATTTTCTGATTTCAAAACATATTACAAAGCCGTGTTGTATGGGCAAAGCTGCAGTAACAACACCGTGTTGCATGGGCAAAGACAAATAGACCAATGAAATAGAATCTCTATTGGTCTATAGCTCTGGATTAAACCCGCACATAAGTGGAATAGAGAATCCAGAAATAAACCCTTCCACAGTGGTGTCAAGACCACTCGGGGGGAAGTACAGAGTATTCAACAAATCACATTTGGAAAACTGGATATCCACATGCCAAAGAATAAAATTGAACATTTACCTTACACCATACACAAACATTAATTCCAAATGGATTAAAGACCTAAATGTAAGGCCTAAAACTATAAAACACCTTGAAGAAAACATAAGGGAAAAGCTTCATATCATTGGACTTTGCAATGATTTTTGCATATGTCACCAAAAAGCACAGTCAACAAAAGCAAAAATAGACAAATGGGACAGTGTACTTAAAAACTTCTGGCATTAAGTATACAATCAAGAGTGAAGAGACCACCTATGAAATGAGAGAAAATATTTTCAAATCATGTATCTTATAAGGGACTAATGACCAGAATATGTAATAAACTCCTAAAACTCAACAAGAAGAAAGATCAAGTAACTCAATTCAAAAGTGGAAAAATGACAAATAGACAATTCTCTAAGGAAGATACACAAATGGCCAACAAGTATGTAAAAGAATGTCAACATTACTAATCCTTAGAGAATGCAAATCAAAACTACAATGAGATTAAAACCACCTCACACCTATTAGGTGCCTACTATCAAAGAAAAACATGCAAAATAACAACTATTGGCAAAGATGTGGAGAAAGTGGAACACTTGTGCAATTTTAAAATGGTGCGGTCACTATAGAAAATGCTATGGAGTTCTTCAAATAATTGAATATAAAATTACCATATGATCCAGCAATCACACTTCTAGGTATATATACAACAGAATTGAAATGAAGGTCTCAAGGAGATATTTGCACACCCATGTTCATTATGGCATTATTCACAAAAGCCAAGATGTCCATCAACAGAAAATTGGATAAGGAAAATGTGGTGTATATAAACAATTCAGTCTTTAAAAAGAAGGTAATCCAACTTGTCTTTGTTCTTCTGATGTGGCCTCAGAGACAAGTGCTGAACTTTCATTAACGGAATTTGATATCCCTGGGTGGGGCTATCAGCACCCCGGTGGAATGGCACCCCACCACTGCTGGAAGAAACAGGGAGCAGCCCCTGGTCAAAGCCTTGGTCTTCGTGGGTAGGAGCAACTTCTTTTCGAGATGAGAGAGAAGCAGCTGGTGGAGTCTTTTTAGCTCCAGGGAACTCCCGTCTCTATCTCCCTAAAGTAGATGTGACTCCCCACACCCTAAACTGAGTTGAGGAGAAGGAAATGGATTTGGAAAAGCCCAGACAGCCTCAGCCATTTGTTTGTTGAATGGCTCAAAGGAATTGTCCAGGTGGGGGTCATGAGATTGTCTTAGCCAAAGATGGGATAAACCAGAACCTTTAAAAGCTCTGTACTTCTGCTCAGAAGCAAGATGTTGGTACTTTGAGATGGGAGTCTGCCAACCTCCTCATTTGCTGGCAAATTAATAAACTCTTCTTTCCTTCCTTTCAAAAAAAAAAAAAAAAGGAAGGTATCCTGCCACATGCTACCACATGGATGAACCTTAAAAGACGTTATGTTAAGTGAAATAAGCCAGTCAGAAAAAGGCAAATACTGTATGATTCTTTTACAAGGCACCTAAGTATTTAAATTCATAGAAACAGAAAACAGAAAAGCAGTTACTGAGGGCTGAAGAGAGGATAAAAGAAGAGTTTTTTAATGTGTATAGAGTTTGCGATTTACAAGATGAAAAAGTTCTTGAATTCAATGTTTTTCTCTGGATGGTGAAATTAAAGGTATATTTCATTTTACTTTGTACTTTTTTGCATTGTCTGAATTTATTTCAGTTAACATTACAAGAAAAAATAAAGTTATGTTCATTTTGAGAAACAGACTAATAAAGAAAAAAATAGAACTAATAAAAATTTTAAAAAGAAAAGCAAAACTCCAAAGCAAAGATGCTGATGAGTTTGGCATGTGTTGGATGTCTAACTGAATCAATGAGCTCTGGCCACCAGAGTCTCTCACTGTGAACCAAGATTTTTCTCAAAGAAGGAGGATTTACTACAAGCCAGGCAGCCACCCAGATTTTTATACTGTGCAATTTCAATGAGTTTATCAAAATCCTGAAGGCAATTCTTTGGTCTCTAGGTTTAGATCAGGATTTCTAATCATACCTACACATTACGAATATTTGGAAGCCTAAAAAAAATCCTCCCCGGCTGGGCACGGTGGCTCACACCTGTAATCCTAGCACTCTGGGAGGCCTAGCACTCAAGATCAGGAGTTCGAAACCAGCCTGAGCAAGAGCGAGACCCCCATCGCTACCAAAAATAGAGAGAAATTAATTGGCCAACTAAAAACACATATAGAAAAAATTAGCCAGGCATGGTGGTGCATGCCTGTAGTCCCAGCTACTTGGAAGGCTGAGGCAGTAAGATTGCTTGAGCCCAGGAGTTTGAGGTTGCTATGAGCTAGGCTGACGCCATGGCACTCTAGCCCAGGCAACAGAGTGAGACTCTATCTCAAAAAAAAAAAAATCTCCCCCACCCAGCCAGGATTCTGATTTAACTGGTTGGGGTAGGGCCCAGACATGTTATAGTTTAACCCTCCCAGGTGACTCTAATATGTAAGCAGAGTTGAGAAATAATAATCTAAGCCCAAATTGAGAAATTTTTGCTCTGGAATTAGCTGCTATATGCCCTAGAACAGGGGTTCTCAAACATGAGGAACACATTAGAAATGCAGATTCCTTAGTTCCAACCCAGACATTCTGATTTAGTAGGATGGGGCTCAGGAATCTGAACTTTCAGCAATCATATCTCAGGTGGTCCTGGTTAAAATGATAGAAGAGCCACTGGGCTAGAAAAAGACCCTCAAAGAAAGGCTTGCTTGGTTTATCATATAGTAAGTAGTTTAGCATGCCCAGAGTTAGTACAGTTCCTTAAAAAAGAGGCAAAAGAGGCCATCAGAAGTGTGTGTACCAAAATACTTTCAATACCTAATATTGAAAAGTATTTAGACTTTAAGGAGTTGCTCAAGCAAAGGTTATATCAACACTGCTCATAGAGTGACACAGGATGGATGTTTTTTATTTTATTTTATTTATAATATAAGTAGATAATTTAAGGCCATGAGAGCAAGCTGGCCCCAGAATACCAAAGTGAGAGGAAAAGTGTTGCTATTCACCAGAGTACTTCCATACCAGAGTACACACCAGAATGCTGGTATGAAGGAAATGACTTGCTGCTTCTTGCTGCTACTCACAATAGAGTAGCTTCCCCTTTTCAAGACTCTCCCCCTTTACCTTCAAAAGGCTAACAAGCCAAAAAAGAAAGCAATAGTTTTATGTTCTAATGAAAAAAAAAATGTGCTAAGAATTGGACAAGGAGTAGGTTAGAAACTCATTTCTTGGGAAAGTCTTCTTTCAGAATGTTAGAAATGCAGTCCTTTCTGGGGAAACAGCTTTCAAAGAGAAAATTATGGTATAATGGATTCCCAATGTGTTCCACCGAGCCAAGTCCATATTAGGTCCCATCAAGAACAATCAGGGAAAGAATGAAGGAAGATATGATGAAAGAAGTAGGAAATCTCCAGAGCATGCAGAAAATTCAAAAGATCAAAGATTGACGAGGATGACACAACACATATATTCACATTTTAGATGTGATGTGCTATGGTTTGAATGTGTCCCCCAAAGTTCACATATTGCGAACTTAATCCCCAATGCAACAGTGTTGGGACATGGGACCTTTAAGAGGTGATTAGGTCATGAGAGCCCTGCCCTCATGAAAGGATTAATGCCATTACCATGGGTGTGGGTTAGTTATCTCAGGAGTGGGTTCCTGATAAAAAGGATGAGTTTGGATTCTTTTCTCTCCTGCTCTTGTACACACTCTTGCCCTTCCACCTTCTGCCATGGAATGATGTAGCACAAAGGCCTTCACCAGATGCCAGCACCACACTCTTGGACTTCTCTGCCTCCAGAACCATGAGCCATAAAAACTTCTATTGTTTAGAAATTACCTAGTTTGTAGTAGTCTGTTATTACAGCAAAAAATAGACTAAATAAGACAGGCACCACAGTGTAGGGAGGGCAAGGGAGATGCTTGTAAATTACACCTGGAGGTCAGGAGACAGCAGCAGCAAAGACACATAAAGCTGTTAGCAGAGGTATATGCACCTGAAAAGATTTTGGTTTTACTTTTGCTTTTTGTTTGGATGATTATAATGGCCTCAAAGTGGCAACAAGCATGACAAGATGAAGTACATAAATATTCTTGTAACCCATTTTTTTCATTAAAACATCTTCAATGTTGGTGAGATCAGAGAATCTTCAAGGGAGATGAGAGAATACATGTTCAAACAATGTGACTTGTGTGGATGAGGGAAAATAAAGATTTTCCAGGAAAAAGTGGATAGAATGTGCCTTTTATGTGGTATTTTCTTCTTCTTCTTCTTTTTTTTTTTTAACACTCTCTGGGATTCACAACCTGCCTGTCTAGCCTATTAGAGTGCTTTATCACCTTGAGTCCCAAGAAAATCAATACCATGGTTGCCTAAATTTAAGGCCAATTATTCTTTTTCAGTCTTGAACACACATGAAATATAACTGCTTAGCATCTGTTCATTTCCAGAAGTTATTTCATATATATTTCACAAAATCTATTAAATTATATCCTAGAACATTTAAGGATATCTCTTTATTGCATTTCATGATAGCAGTACTAATCAATAAAAATGAACAATTCCTGAATTCAATTGCAAAAAACTCAATACAATACATTTTATAGAAAGGATATTTTTGTTATGCCTACCTTCTAGGTTCAGTGTAGTCCTGAACATTGATCTTTAGGGGAATCAACTTCTCTATTGACTTATCAATAGAGAAAAGCATTTTTGAATTGATTCTAATTTCCTAGCTTGTAGGACTTGTTGCTTGGGATTTAAATAGATCGGTGTATCTTTATGAATCAATTAAATGGCTCTTTATAGGAATTCAGGCAAAGATTTTCATCACAAGAAAATGTTTTAATTTTTTTCTTACACTTTATTCATATATTCAACAACTATAACTTGGCAAGTATTCTGGAAAGCACTGAGGACACAATTGGTCAGTGATACAAACCATTGATAATGAATAATATTAACAATATAGAATGTATCCAGTGTATATGCCAGGCACTGTGCCAAATGGGTTACATCTGTTTTTTATGTGATCATTCTATCTGGTGGTTAATATACCATCATCCCCAATGTACAGATAGGGAAACTGAGACACAAACAGGTGATGTAAGTTGCCCAGGCTATCATAGCTAAGAAAAGGAAGACACAAGATTGAAGCCCTGTTTAGCTACCTCTAGGACCCAACCTCTTAACCACAATGCTACAGTATTTCTGGCAGATCATTTGTGTTCAGGAATCACAAATGTGATAAGTGAAATAGAAAGGAACTTTAAGGCATCCGTCCTTGCAGGAAGATGAAGAAAACCCTCATAGATGTGACATTTTAGCTGAACAGGAGTAGGCCAAAGAAACCTGAAAGTGTGAGGGTGATAGTGAAGCTTAAGCACAGAGTAAGTAGGTACAAGGTGCTAAGAAACTAAAATTTTAAAAATTGTATGGCTAACAACAAAAAAAGAAAACTATAGACTAATATCCGTTATGAATATACATGCAAAAATACTCAATAAAATTCTAGCAAACCGAATTCAGCAGCACATCAAGAAAAAAAAAAATACACCACAACCAAGTGGGCTTCATCCCAGGGATGCAAGGATAGTTCAATATACATAAATCTGTAAATATGATTCACCACATAAACAGAGCAAAAACAAAGATTATATGATCATTTCAATAGATGCAGAAAAAGCATTTGACAAAATTTAGCACCTTTTTATGATAAAAACTCTTAACAATATAAGCATAGAAGGAACATACCTCAAAATCATGTAAGCCATATATGACAAACCCACAACCAACATCATACTAAATGGGGAAATGTTGAAAGCAATCCCACTCAGAACTGGAACAAGACAAGGATGTCCACTGTCATCACTTCTATTCAACATAGTGCTGGAAGTCCTAGCCAGAGCAATGAGACAAGAGAAGGAAATTAAGGGTATCCAAATGGGGAAAGAGGAGGTCAAACTATTGCTCTTTGCTGATGATATGATCTTACATCTAGAAAACCCCAAAGATTCTGCCAAGACACTCCTGGAATTGATAAATAAATGCAGCAAAGTCTCAGGCTACAAAATCAATGTATACAAATCAGTAGCATTCCTATAAACCAACAACATTCAAGCTGAGAATCAAATCAAAGACTCAATACCTTTCACAATAGCTATAAAGAAAATAAAGTACCTAGGAATATATTTAACCAAGGAGGTGAAAGATCTCTACAAAGAGAACTACGAATCACTGAGCTACTTGGGAGGCACAGACATTTTCATAAGTGGACACTATGCTTTATAATCTACTCTCTGACACCTGGACAGCAGGTAGGACCCTGGCTCGTAGCAGGGACACTTAGGCAAACAGTCTGTCCACCTTTGCAGCTCAGAACTTATGCTTCCACTTTCAAGAGGTAGCTCCTTGAAGGCATTTGCTTCTAATAGAGACCTGTTGCATCAAAATTATAATATAATACAGGCACAATAGCAACCTGTTGAATCAATTTAAAAAAATCAGCACATGGAGAACATTTGCAGCCACATCACTGGCATTCGCAGTTCCCCAGATATTTTAACTTTGTGGAAAGAATGGTGGTTCTCGAATCCACTAAAGCAGCCACTGTGCATAATTTTCAGCTTTTTTCTTAAGTTTTGTTTTGTATATTGCTAAGGCTTTATCTTCACTCATGAAAAAGATTTTCCTGATCATTTAAAATATTAGCATGCTGGGGGGAAGGCCACATATAACCCACGATGCCTTTGATGTTATACCACCGTTTCTCTATCGGCCAACTGCACGTGAGCTAATACACATTAAGAGACACACGTGGTGGCAATGCAGCCTGCGCCAATTAAAAATGTATACAATGAATAAGCGACCAATTATTTTACAGAATTTGAAACCTCAATATGTTAGTTAGGACAGTTTGGTTTGTGACAGAAAACCCTAAATAAGAGTGGCTTCAAAATATTAGAAGCTACCTTTCTTTCACATCAAAGAAGTCCATGTCCTGGACCCTTCAATGGCGATGTCCTGCTGCCCCCTGAGTCGAGCCACTGTTCATGCTGTGGTTTAAGGTTCAGCCCATATTGTAGTCCAGGCTTCAGGATGGAGAGTGGGCAGAAGGTAGTGCTACTTCCTTAAAAGACTTTCTGGAATTTTCTACACAGTATTTAGCTTACATCTCAATAGCCAACACGTATGTAAGCACGTCTAACTGCAAGAGAGGCTGATGGCAACATGCCCAGCTAAAAACTGAGGAAAAAGAAACGACGTTGGGATGCAAAAAGCACCGTTTGCCACAGCCACCTTGATGGAAGTCCGAGGTGAGAAGGTTTAGGTTACCGTGGACTCGCGGCCAGAGCCTACTTCTCACGCAAATACTCAGACTAAAGGAGGAGGGGTCCGAAATTTGTAAACATTGACGGAGGGAGTCTCCAGAATTGAGAGATTTTACTTGCTGTGGGGAAGAAGGATAAACTCAGACACATGACTTGCTGCAACTCTAACCTGAGCTAAACTGAGCAAGGAGGGGAAACGAAGCCCAGTTGTTAATTTAGAACCCAGAGGTTTGCAGATAGTCAGAGTCAGTTACCAAGAGGCCATTGAGAGGTTTAGGGTGACGAGAGAGTTTCTATCACAGAGCCATCGAAAATTTTAAAAAAGGAAAAACCAGGATCTGGAAAGGAGGCGTCATCCTGGGAGCCGGGAAACACCCAGCAGGTGCCCAGCCCAAGTAAGACCATTTTCAAGAACCCAAATGCACACAGACGGCACTGGGTGATTCAGATCCCTGCCCCCAGCCCCCAGAGACCCCCAGAAATGGGCTTTAATTTTATAATGGAGGTAAAAGGAAAAATAAAAGTCTCTAGGGCAGGGATTTTTATTTTTAGTTAGAACCATATTTTTGTCATTTAAATCTATTTAATAGATTCCTAGGCCAAGCCCGGTGGCTCACACCTATAATCCTAGCACTTTCGGAGGCGGAGGCAGGAGGATCACTTAAGATCAGGAGTTCCAGACCAACTTGGGTAATATAGTGAGATCCCATATCTACAAAGAAAAAATTAGTCAGGTGTGGTGGTGTGAGCCTGTAGTCCCAGCTACTCAGGAGGCTTAAGCAGGAGGATGGCTTGAGCCCAAAAGTTCGAGACTGCAGTGAGCTATGATCACGCCACTCCAGCCTGGGCAACACAGTGATACCTTGTCTCAAAAAAAAAAAAAAAACCCGAAAACATAGATTTCTAAAATACAAAAGTAAAGTATGTTCTTTGCAAGGAGTTTACCCAACTTTATATAAAGAGGAGAATTGGTGATCCCCTGCACCTGCCCCTTCCTGGGCCTCTGAGCTGGGCACTGTGAGCCACCTGGGTGCAACCCCCCCTTCCCCTCTCTCCCCTCACACCGGCACAAATGTATTCAAATACAGACGCGCAGAGATGGGACGTTGTCCTCTGGGGACTTTTGGTGTGTGTTTTGTTTTGCAAAAATAGGATGTGATTATAAGTAGTATCTTGAAACTTGCTTTAAGAAAATATACCTCTGACATCCCTCCAAATGGATACAGATCTGCAGCATCCTTTCTAAGAAATCGCTTAATATTCCATAAAATACCTACCCTTTAATATATTAATGTATTAAGCCATCTTTTTACCAGTGGACATTCCGGAACTCTCATTCAACAGTCAACTATGTTAGAATTCCCTTCTCTATGAAAGAGGCCTACACATGAACTTCAAGTGCCAAGTCAGTCTGCCAAACCTGAGAAACACCAGCTTCCGCGTGGTTCTCTCAGTCTGGGTGTCAAACGAGGACCAGTATCGCACTGAGGATCTGAGAAGAGAAAAATACCACAGAGCAGTGAAAGAAAGCGAAAGCATTCATTACATGACGGTGCAGACTATTTTAAAATTCTGAACTATGAGAACGTCCCCAAAATGCCAAAGAGGACAACGCGTTGCTGAGGTAAACAGTCTTTCCAAGGAACTAAGCATCGAGTTAATTAAAATGATAATTCTGTGGTTTTAGTCTGCATAAAAATCTTTGTGTTGTTAGTCAAGAAGAGAAAAATCACCTAAAAGCAATACCTCCCAAATAGAGATTAACAGATACGTTTAAATATTACCAGTCATGTCTGTGAATAACTAGCGAGTTGTCACGACACTGGCTGCTCGTCACGGGTGACCTGCAGCTGTGCTGTGCTGCAGGCATGCCAGGCTCCTCTAATGACTCCGATTCACAGTTGTCTCCCTCCAGTTCAGCGGGCGCCACGTTAATCAGCATCTAGACCTTCCCTTGGAGGGCCAGGCCTCATCCCAAGGCCTGGGCAATCTCCTCCAGTAGCCTGACGAATCTTGTAAGGTTTCATGTTAAATAAGCAAGGCCCTCGACGTGTTAATAGCAGCCCGCACCTGCTGAGCACCCACTGCAGGCCAGTGCTGCCTCCACGCACTTGACATGTCTTCCTTTTTGAAATCCTCACAACAGCCTATAAAGTGGTTGTTAAGCATGTATGATGTGCCCAAGCCTTGTTGCGTGCCCTGGAGGACACGAAGGAAGTATAGAGATACGGTCATGGCCACAGAGAGGTTTATATTCTTCTTAGGAAGACAATATTAAAAGAAGAAAACAGAGAGCAGGACAAGCTGGCACGATTTTTAATTAAACTACGTGGCGGTAGCTAAAAGTGCAAGAGGAGTTTAGAGAAACAGAAGCTTCCAATAGCTAGAATTGTCTTTTTGACATGAAATGCCTATAAATTCTGTTGTGAACAGAGTTCAATGATTTTTCTAAAGATCCATTATTCCTCACTTAATGCTTTGGTTTAGACTTGAAATCCTAGAATGCTAGAATGAGAAATTATTAAGAGAATGCATAAGGATTGTATAGATGATTCTCGAGCTACCTCTGGGTTGGTCAGTGTGAATCTGCTAAACTGCTTTCGTGTCCCAGTAAGAGCTTGACGAGGATTGGAGAAGCACAAGTTTTCCTCGGCCCCCCAGTTGCTGGTGCCCGCATCGGCCTGCCTGTCCCTATTCCAGCCGCTTAATGGTCATTTCCATTATCCTTGATCCATTTACTATGACCAAAATCCCAGCTTTCTCCCCGCCTCCGAACTTCATACCAGAAGCATAGCTTTATAAATCCTTGCTGTTCAGATTTGCAAATTTATAAATTGATAACATCAAAACCATATATTCTGGAAGATTAAATTTGTTTGGAATCTCCACTAGGTGTGAAGGCAAACTCTCTCCCTCTGCCCTGGATTTCCAGAGCAGGTTGGATGTGAAGTGAGCCTCACACCAGGCCACTCGACAGCTGTGGATCGGAGTAAAGTCACTGTGGGGTTGGCTTAAAATGCATCTTCTGCTTCTGGCACATGCCTGTACTGTGTTATTTAAAGAGACAGAGGCTGACGTTGATTATATGAGTACATTTTAGAAAAGCTATTTTTTCATAACTTTAAAAGCCAATCATGGTCTCTTTAACAAAGAAAGATGTCCAAAATTCTGAGCTATTTGAGATTTATTCATAAAATTGATGTACATATACTTGCCCATCCCTCAAAAAACCCACTCTATATAAAGCAGTGCAGTTGGGGTTTGTTTTCTTACAGATTCTCTAAAAAGCAGATCACAGATAATACTGTGAGGTTGAGCTCTATGTCCTCCACTTTATTCCAAGGATTAAGGTGATAATACTTCATTTGGGAAATGGAGGCTCAGGGCCATGAGGGTGAAGCAAGAAGAAGAGTGAGAACAGTGGGGAGGAGACGCAGGGTCGCCGCAGGAGCTGCTGCTTTTCGTTCAGTGTCCGAGACACGCAGCAGGTTGCTCAGCAGCGTGTCCACGCATCTCACCCTTCTGATTTTCCAGAAAGGCAGCACAAAGGAACTGCGTCTCAGAATAGCCATGGCAGAGAGAGAGCAGGGGAATGTGTGTGCCTGCCCTCCGTGCATGGATGCTTTTCCCAGAGCCAGCACTCACCTAACCTCCCTCGGCACTTAGGCACGGACATCTGGCCCATTGGCAACCACTCAGAAAGGCAAATACCACCTGTTTCCATGTGAAGTTTTAACAAAGTCCAACAGCGAATGAACAACATGACACAGGTGGGTGCCAACCGAGGAAGTGAGAAAGAGGCAGTTAAGGGAGTCTGAGGGGGAGCTCAAGGTTTATATGCTATCACAGAGTTACATGCCAACTGAGTATGGGCAAAAATATCTTTGCCATTGGCCTGGCTTTATAAAAATTTGGGTTTGGGTTTTGTTTTGTTTTGTTTTTCTCTTTCACCCAGACTAGAGTGCAGTGGTGTGATCATAGGCATGTGCCACCACACTCAGCTAATTTTTCTTATTTTTTGTAGAGATGAGGTCTTGCTATATTGCCAGGCTGGTCTCAAACTCCTGGGCTCAAGCAATCCTCCTGCCTCTGCCTCTCACCTCCCAGTGTGCTGGGATTACAGGCATGAGCCACCACATCTGGCAAAAATTTTGTTTTTAAGAAGTATAAGATATCCAAGTATAAGAAGCTCCTAAAAAAAGAAAGAAAAAAGAAACAAAATAAAATTAAAAACATTTTAAAAAGAAGTATAAGGTAATTTTGGTTATGACATTTTGAGACAGCAAACAAGGACTCCAGGGGTGATGGCACTAGTAGCCAAATCTGCGCAGTGTGAGAAGTTCTCAAGATAATACTGTGAGTTTGAGCTCTATGTTCCCCCACTTTATTCCAAACCATGGCAGGGACAGAGATTAAAAATATTAAGAAGACAAATTCAGCCTCAATGGAGCTAGAAGTAGAAAAATACCACTCAGTCAGCCCTACTGAAAAAAATTACTAAAGGAAGTATGTAGAATGTGTAACAGACATTTGTGATTTTTGTTTCATTTTGTTTGGGCTACACAGAAGTTAAACACATTTCCTATTGCAGAGAAACCAAATGGTGGGAATAGGCTGCCCTCAGCAGAGCAACTGACATGAACAAACAGATATAATTATTTTCCCAACTTCCTTGCAGCTAAGGCACGCTCACATGACCTGATTAGCCAGTCCAGTGTTCCCTCCTAGGACTTTATTTGAATTTGTGTGTGTGTTGAGGGTGGGGGTGGGGGGCTTCCAATGAGGACTGGAAAACCTGCCAGACAAGTTCTGAAAGAGCTGTAACACTGTCCTCTAGGACTTGAAATCAAAGACGATGAGGGAGAGATTATTCCTGACAAGGACAGTGGAGCCAGGGACCCTGTAACACAGCAGGTGCCAGGGGCAACAGTGTCATAAGCAGGTTGCTGGGCTTCCCAGGCTCCCTCGGTTACTGCACCTTTTCTAGGCCCAGGACTCCACACTTTCCATCCAACATCCTTACAAAAAGTCTTCTGCTTACCTTAACCAGAATTGATTTCTGTGATTTGCGACCACAGTATACTCAAACAAGGAAAAAAGTGAACACAGAAGGAAGTAACAGGATTCGAGAAGCAGTAGTAAGGAAACTGTTATGTTGCCTGCAGTGACCCATGGCTTCCCCAGACACCCTCAACCCCATCAATAAGCATCAGAGGGGAGCTGTGTGTACCCAGAGTAAATGTGCTTCTTTGTCACCTGGAGTCATTAGTGGAACCCGCCCCCTGGAATGTGGTCACACGGAGGAGACAGGCACGGGAAAAGGCGTCGTGAGGATAGCGGCAGAGACTGGAATAATGTGGCCACAAGCCAAGGCAGCTGGTGACTGTCAGAAGCTAGAAGAGGGAAGAACAATCCAGCCTTGCTAACACCTGGGTTTTTGACTTCCAGCCTAGAAAGTTGTGAAGAATAAATTTCTGTTGTTTGAAGCCATCCAGTTTGTGGTAATTTGTTATGACAACCCTAGGGAACTAATATACACAGCAATCCCACTCCCAGGAATTTACCAAGTGAAATAAAAACCTATGTCCCCGTAAAACTGACATGCCAATATTTATGGCAGTTTTATTCACCGTAGCCCAAACTGGAAAACCCTACTGTCCCTTTACCAGGGAATGGTTACACACACTGTGGTAACTCCATACAATGAAGTCCTACTTAGCAAGGAAGAGGAATAAACTACTGATACATGTAACAGCATGGATAATCTAAAACATACTGTAAGTTAAAGAAGCCAGACTCAAAATGCTATGTATTATATTATATGACATTCTGGAAAAGGCAATCTTATGGTTGGAAAACAGAATAGTAGATACCAAGGAGTGGAATTGGAGAAGGGTTGACCACAAAAGTGCCATATTGAGGAATTTTGGGGGCGGGCAATGTGACCGCTCTGTATCTTGCCTGTGATGATAGGGACAAGCTGATGCATTCAAAACCCATAGAACTGTACATCAAGAAGAATGAATTGTGTTATATACAAGTTAAAAATAAATTTTAAAATTAAAAATAAATTTTAAAATTTAAATTAGAAAAAACTTAGAAGTAACAGAATGGAGTATGAAAGAGAGGAGATTTTATAACACAGGAAGATTCAAGTAAAAGAGGAAAAGAAAAAAAACAAGCCTCCTCCCCACCAAGGTTTAGGCATCAGTGGAATATGATAACTGCTGGGAATCTCATTTGACCAAAACAAACACACAAAATATTCAATTTATAAATCTTGATGTGCCTTGAAGTAAATTATATCCCTCAGTCAGTAGAGAAAGGAATTTAAAAACTTGTTATTGTAGCTCGACTGTGAAAGAAGAACTCGGTGGAAAGGTAAAAAGTGATGAGATCTTCAACAGAAAACTAAGCAAGGGAATTCCCAGACACTCTTGGCTTTAGATAAAAATAGACACAATTCCATATCTAAACCTCCAGACATACAATTGTGCCTGTTTTTATCTAAAGCTGGGAAAATAGTTTGACAGAAATGAGGGATTCAAAACACAGTCCTTACAATATCAATATGAAATATAGATAAATGGAAGGGCACATATCAAAACTTACATAGTCACACAAATTGCCCACCAGTAATCTCAAAGTTTAATAGAGCGTTTATGAAAGATAGAAGAAAAGGGCAAACATCCAAGAACAGGTTCCCAATGGCACAACATGAAACTCTAGATCTACATTCCAGGTGAAGCATCAAATGAGATGAGAGTGCCACGGAAAAAGTGTTAGTCAGGGTTCTCCAGAGATATGGAACCAGCAGGAGAGACAGAGAGAGAGAGGGAGAGAGAGAGAGACAGAGAGAGAGAGACCGAGAGAGATTTATTATGAGGAATGGGCTCGTGCCATCGCGGAGGCTGAGAAGTCCCGCGAGCTGCCATCTGTAAGCTGGTGGCCCAGGATAACCTGTGCTGTAGCTCCAGGCCCAGCCTGAAGACCTGAGAACCAGGAGAGTCGATTGTGTAAGTTCCCATCCAAGTACGGGGAAACCAATGTCCCAGCCAGAAAGCAGGCAGTCCGAGAGAGCAAACGCTCCCTCACCCCACCTGTGCCCTGTGCAGACCTCCAGTGGGCCAGACGGGGCTCACCCACCCTGGGGTCATCTGCTTTACCTCCTCTACCCATCTGAACGTTACTCTCGTCCAGAAACATCCTCACAGACACACCCAGAATAATGTTTGACCAAATATCTGGGCATTTAGTGGCCCAGTCAAGTTGACACAAAATCAACCATCCCAGACAACAAAAGAGCCTTTTTAAACAGCAAGAAGAGGGGAGGGGACGACCCATGCGTGTGCTTGTGGCGCAGTGATGAGCAGTGTGAGCAACAGAAAGGGAGCCCACTCTGGGGCAGCAGAGAGCACTGGGGCTGGAATCTCCCCTCTGCCCCCGACATGACCGTGGGCGACTTCCTTAACCTCTGGGAGCCTAAATTTCTGTTTCTCTATGGAAATGTGATCGTTTTATATCTTTTGTAATAGGGAGCATAACTTCTACCTCATGCTATTATTAGAATTAAGTAATGCCTGTAAAGAACATAGCACATGAAGGTACCCATGCAGTAAGTGGGTGCTAAATGTGTAATAACAGAACATTAAATAACAAATTAAAAACATTTAATAACAAAGCTAAAAATTTAATAACAGAAGAACTACTCACTTTTAATTTAGATTTCATCATCTTCATTGGAAAATGTCTTAAAACTAGGGAAGTGCAAATAAACCTTGTCAAAGAAGTTGATACTTAAGATATGTTTGTTGCACATGACAATTTCTAATTGTTTTTGGTGTTTTTAAATCTCCAGGTCCGGAAAAATTAGAATTTATAATTTAATAATATCCAGGGAATTTTGGACAGCAGTCTGGGGATCAAATTTCCAAGGAGAACTTGGATAAATGTTTTAATTTTAACAGGGGCAGAGGTTGATTCTGAGACCGTCAGACCAATTAAGAAAGAAAATGCAGACACTGAGCACTAAGTGAATCGTGTGATCGGTGGAAACACTGCAGAGGATGAGTCTAGCTCGGTTGAAACGAGCAGACGGATTGTAGTCGCTTAAGGAAGGAGGAGGTGATCAGCTAAAATCAGCATCAGCTTGCTCAGGAGACACGTATACTACACTCATCTCAACTCTTTAGTGGAGAATGTTAAATTAATGAGGCTCCAAATCGGGAGCCTGGGAGCCATATTCACGGCTGCCACAGGTGGGTGGACGGCCCATCTGCAGGCACCTGGGTTGAAGATGAGGGATGAAGAAGGGCTCAGGGTGGAGGACCCTGTGATGAGAACCAGGGCATGAGGAGCCCAGGTCCGAGCAGGACTCACAGAGCTGGACGAGTAGTGTGGCTGGTTCTGAGATGGAGACCAGCATACAGAGGGTTGTGAGCTCTGGGCCCTGCGGTAGTGAAGGAAATAGACTGCCAGGGGAGCCATGGAACGAGGATGCAGGTGCACGGGCAGTCTGAGGCTGGGGTCACCCTTTAGAGACCTGCATTGAGGCAGGAGCCAGGCCTCTGTCTGCTCCCCATGGACCAACCTGCATGCCTGGGGCCTGGGGATGTCCTTGGGTAAGGTGGCAGCCCTCAGCAGAGGGCAGGGTCAGGGGATTCGCCCAGCTCTGAGCCTGCAGCAGCTGAGGGCAAGAGCATCTCTGCCCTCAAGGGTATTTGTGTGCCCCAGTGCCCTCTGCACTTGGCCTGGTGCTGGGCCCCACAGCACCTACAGCCCTCCTAGGGCTGCAGCACGACCAGAATCAGAGACAGCACTGGTGGTGGTGGGACAGTCACGGGCTTTTGCAAAGAGATCAGCCTTTTGCTAACAAGTTATTTAACCTCTTTGAGCTTCAAGTTCCTTCTTTGTTTATAGAACATTTAGGGTGAGCACTTAGCACTAAATTTAACACATGGTAGGTGCTTAATAAATGTTAGTTGTCTTCCCTCATGAACTCTAGGAAGGGTGCAACCTGCAAGTGAGAATCAGCTGACTTGAGCAATGGAAAGTAGGATATGGGGCTTGAAATCAGCTAGGTCGAAACATTCACAGGAAAGTTGTACTTGCAGGACCAAGGGGCTGCGCCAACACTTTCACTAACAACTCAGATTCAGCTCAAGAAGAAATGCACATATGGATCTATGGATGAACCGAAGCTTGAGGAAATATCACAATCTCAAAAAAGCTGTTAAAATAAATAAACAGACATTATACAAAAAAGAAAGAAATACCAACATGTTGGATGGTAAGAGTTAGAGAGATTACTATAGCTGGGAAGGATGGGTGAATAAAGACAACAAAACTTAACCAAGATAAAGGTGAAATATTTAATATAGGTCCAACTCAACTTGCACACTCACACACACACATGCACACACACACACACAAACACACCCCAGCAAAGAGAATGAAAATAGCTGAAATTTACTGAGTACCAAGTGCTTCTCATGAGCCAGGCCCTACACTTGTGCTTTGGATATTATGCAACTAGATGGCACAAAGTGCTAAACCCTTTACATGGGTGACTTCACTAATCCTCTCAGCAAACCTGTGAGACAGGAACTTTTATTACCCTGGATTTTCACATTGGTGAACTGTGGCTTGGAGGGTAATAATTCTGCCCAAGGTCACACGACTTGGAGGAGGTAGAGTCAGGAGACAGCCTATCTGAGTACCTGGAAATGCGAAACTCATACATATGACCACAGCACCATGCTACCTTCCCCGTGTGAGAGAGAAAGAAAACTGATATATAACAATTGTGTGTTACATCATTTGATACCCACATTAGTTGGGACATGAAGATTACAAGTAAAGAAAGAAAAAATACCCAAACAGGTTTAAACAAGAGAAAAATGAATAGGCTCATATAACCGGAAGTCCAGATGTAGAATGGCATTGAGGGTTGACTTAATCTAGCGGCCTTATCTTTATTTCCCTGTAAATCTTGCTGCTCAGCCTCCTCTGATGTAGGCTTCGTCCCAGGTTGGGGGTGACATGCCCACAGCAGTTCCAGGGCTCACATCCATGAACGATAAGTCCAGGCAGAGAGAGAAAGGGTCACTGCCAGGAGTTCACCCAGAAAAATGAGGAAGAACTTTCCCAAAAGACCCAGCTCATGTCTCCTTCCATCTCCTGGGCCAAAATTATTCATTAATGAATCAAGAGCCTGGGATTGCCTTCAGACCCATTAGGCCACCCCTGGAATTGTGAGTGGAGTCACACGGGCTTCCTGGAGAAGGGGTGAATACCTGAATAAAAGGAGGGTAGAAGAAGGAAAGAATGGCTACCAGTTGACGATCAACAATGTTTACAATTTTCTGAGGAATTAATTCTCATTCCCTTTTTGTGGATAACCTGTGACTTCTAACCAGTTCTTTTGAAAAGATCTGTGATTTTTATCTTGACCATAGACTCCACATGGGCCAATGTGTCATGTGGGTAATGCAATCTCGAATTCATCAGTAAGACTGCCCAGGTCAAGAGAAGGCATAGTATTGTTGTATTCAATACCAGTCCAGTCAAATCAGGACTGCAGTATCAGCTCCAGATGTTGCATTTTGAGAAGAATATTAAACCGCGATTGTAAAGAATGTGGAAGTATAACATAGTCATAAGCCTGAGGACTCAGCAGGTTTAAATCTCAAGCCTGCTCTTTTCCCCTTGTGTGGTCTTTAGCAACTTGTATGAACTCCAAGCTTCAGTTTCCTCATCTGTAAAATGGAGATGCTATAATATTTACCTTGCAGAGGTGCTGGAAAGTTAGGTCAGACAGAATTCTACACATGCCCAGGAGCATAACATTTACTCGGTATCATGGTCTGCAGACTCTAGCTTCTGCTGAATGTGTTCAGTTCAAGAACTGCTTAGAGTCCAGATACCCCTCCAAAAAAAGAATTGCTTAAAATGCACCTGTGGTTCCAGCTACGCAAGAGGCTGAAGAGGGAGGGTCGGCTGAGCCCAGGAGTTCAAGGCCAACCTGGGCAACATAGTGAGATCCTAGTCTCTAAAAATAAAAATTTTAAAATAGAAGTGCCTCCAAGGCCCCATGCACTCTCTGGGCTCTACTCCTAACCCAGGTGGACATCAATCCCAGCTAGACTTCCACAGAAAAACAAACACCTCCCCCCTCCACACCCCACCCCCACTTCCTATTCACACAGGCCTTTTAGTGGCCTTACTAAAATTTTGAGAAGATGGACAGGATTTACTTCTAGAGAACTCTAGCACCTTAAAATGGAATATTGGGCATTCTTTTTTCCCTTTATTATAAAATAAATACATTGTGATGAATTCAAGCAGTACAGAGGGTGCAAAGAAAAAGGTAAAAGTTTCTCTCTCACCATTTCCATTCCCCAAAAGTAGCCAGTGATAATATTTTTCATGTATTTTTTCAGAAATGTTGCATACATAACAAACAAGAACATCTAGTATTAGATACGTCTTTAAAGAAGGCAGGGGACGGAAACACTTCATTTTTTCTGAAACATGAACTTTAGTCTGTGACCCAAGGTTCTGATCCCTGTGTTCCTCAGCAGAAAAGCACACACACACATCAATCAGTCAACCAACAAACCTACAATTTTCTTCCAGTCCTAGGTTGAACAATTCAGCTCTTTTTATCACCTACTACCAAATCCAGTTTCAATTCAGACCTCCCTTAGCAAATCTAAGATTTCAACTGGGCGATGGCTGCAAAGGGGGGTCCCTGGACAAACATCTCTGCCAGAGCCACGCCCTCCCCCAGGTGGCGCGGTCGGGCGGTGGCAGAAGCCGGCAGTGAGGACCGCGGGCAGGACTGGGCGGCTGGTGCTGCGGCTCTGGCAGGCGGGGCGGGAAAGCCAGCCGACACCGGGCTGCGCTTGTCCGGGGCTGGCCAAGTGTTGTGTGGCCAGAGATGAGCGGGAAGGACCAGAGGGAACCAGGCAGGCACGGGGACAGCGCCCGCGGGTCCGAGGGGCAAGTGGGTTTCAGGCGCCAAACGGAGCACTGCTGCGCCCGCTGGTGGTGGGGGAGGCCGGGAGAGAGGCCAGGAGAGAGGACCAGAGAGAGGCCGGGAGAGAGGCCTGGAGAGAGGATGGGAGAGAGGCCTGGAGAGA
>VBSM01001124.1:7186968-7237331 GCA_008086735.1 Cheirogaleus medius | reverse complement strand
AGAGATGGGGTCTTTCTCTTGCTCAGGCTGGTTTTGAACTCCTGACCTTGAGTGCTAGGCCTCCCAGAGTGCTAGGATTACAGGCGTGAGCCACCACACCCAGTCTTGAATGCCATTTTTAAAATGAGGTTTCTACCTATTAATGTTAATTTGAACTAATAATTTCAAATTTGTGATAATCCAGGGATCATTACACACTAGTTTATGCTTATGTTATTTATTAATAATGAAGAAGATTGGAAAATTATGACAATACATTCACAAAAAGAGAATTTTGAGTATTCTCTATTACAAGTATATTTTAGTTTAATAATGTCAATTTACAGAAAAATATATCATTTATTCAAAGTGGCTATGCTGCCTAGTGGGCAGAGCAAGAATTAGAACCCATATTACTAAAATTACAGGCCAGAATTTTTTTTCCCACTTCATTACCTTTTATTTTAACCATAAAAATAGACGGTATTCATAAAAAAACAAAAATAAAAACGAACAACAGCCACAACAAAAAAGTGTTCCTAACTAGGTCTGACCCAGGTTAACTCCTAATATTAATAGGTAGGCAGGAAAAAATTTTAAAAGAACAAAATAGAATTTAATTATATCCTAAAGGAGAATGCATTTGTTAGGGAGCAGCAAAGGACTACGTTGTATTAACAACAAAGTGTGAGAGGGCAGAAGCAAACAGCAAAGGGCGAGGTCCCAGCCTCAGTGTAGGGTTCTTAGGGCTCTTAGGACGGTGTTGCTTCAGGATGAAAGAAGAGTCGTGCTGTGTGGTGAACATGTCCTGGCTCTAAAAGCCAAGGATTTACTTTCAGGACATAGGACAAAACCAAACTGTCAACTATACTTAATGAACCAGGTGAATAACTGGAGGACAAAAAGACACATAATATGTTGTTAACATTACCTTTGTGAAACTTCCTGCATACACATCAGTTGCTCCAATCTCATCAAATATAATATTACAGCTGAAGTTGTATATCCTTTTCTAAGTGCCTGAACTTGGTAAGTCCTAGTATGGCAGGGTGCATCACAGTCACTCATTCCTTCTCCCTACCAGGCCCCGTTTTTCCGGGCCATCTGTAGGATATGAGGGAGCCACTTCCAAACAGAAGCTTGAAGGGCAACCTCATGGACCTTTCCTTCTACCATCAAATGGCAGTGCCCCACACAGGGCTCTCCTTTCATCCTGAAAGCCAATGTGAGGAAGACATGGACAAAGCTGCAGCTGAGCCTCAGGGAAATACAACACAAACAAGAAGTACATTTTACTGTGATAAGCCTCTGAGATTCTGTGGCTGGTTTTTACCCCAGCACAACGTAGCAAAGCTGACTGAGTCACCCCATTTTCTCATGTGTAAAACAGTGATAATAAGGTCCACATTACACAGTTGATGTGAAGATTAAATCAGACTGTGCATAAAAAGAAATAAAATTATCTTTGTTTGCAGATGACATGATCTTATATGTAGAAAACTCTAAAGACTTAAAGATTCCACAAAAAAACAGAACTAATAAATTCAACAAAGTTGCAAGACACGATATCAACACACATGAAAATGAGTTGTATTTCTATACACTAACAATAAACAATAGGACAGCAGAAATGGAAAATAAGAAAACAATCCCAATGAACAACAGGAATGGAAAATAAAAAAACAATAGCATCAAAAACAATAAAATAATTAGGAATCAACTTAATCAAGAAGGAGAAGATTTGTATATTGAAACTGTAAAACTTGATAAAAGAAATTACAAAAAACACAAGTGGGAAAACACACCCTGTTCATGAATTGGAAGACTTAATATTATTAAAATGTCCATATTACCCAAAGCAATCCATAGATTCATTGTAATTCCTATAAAAATCCCAATGGCATTTTTTGTAATAACAGAAAAAAAATCATAAAGTTCGTGTGGAATCTCAAGTGCTTCCAAATAGCCAAAACAATCTTAGAAAAGAAGAACAAAGCTAGAGGACTCATATTTCCTGATTTCAAAGGATATTCCAAACCTAATTTTATTTCTTCCGTTTTTATACTTAGCTATACAGTAATCAAAACATCGGCACTAGCATAAAGACAGATAAATACACCAATGGAATTGAACAGAGAGACCGCAGAAACGAACCCTCACATATAGAGTCAAATGATCTTCAACAAGAGTGCCAAGACCACACAATGGGAAAAGGACAGTCTCTTCAGAAATGGTATTAGGAAAACTAGATACCCACATGCAAAACAATGTGTATACAAGGTAAGGTGGATTCCTACTTTACACCATATACAAAAATTAACTCAAAAGGGATCAAAGACCTAAAAATAAGATATAAAACTATAAAACTCCTAGAAAAAAACATAGGGGAAAACCTTCATTACAATGCATTTAGTAATGATTTCTTGGATGTGACACCAAAAGCATAGACAACAAAAGTAAAAATAGATAAATGGGACTGTGTCAAACTCAAAAATGTCTGCACATCAAAGAAAATAATCAACAAAGTGAAAAGGGAACATACAGAATGGGAGAAAATATTTGCAAATCATATATCTGATACAGGGTTGACATCTAGAATTTATAAAGAAATTCTGCAACTCAACAACAAAAAAACTCAACTAAAAATTGTACAAGTGATTAAATAGACATTTCTCCAAAGAAGATATACAAGATGCCCAATATCACTAATTATTAGAGAAATACAATCAAAACCACAATGAAATACCACCTTACACTCATTAAAATGGCCACTATAAAACAAACAAACAACAGAGAATAACAAGCATTGATGAGGATATAGAGAAATCAGAATCCCTGTGCAACTGTTGGTGGGAATGTAAAATAGTACTGTCAATGTGAAAAAGTTTAGAAGTTCCTTAAAAAATTAAAAATGGAATTACTATATTATCTAGCAATCTCACTTCTGAATATATATCCAAAAGAATTCAAAGCAATATCTTGTAGAGACATTTGCACACCTACATTCACTGTAACATTATTCACAATAGCCAAGAGATAGAAACAATCTAAGCGTCCATCAACAAATGAATTGATATAGAAAATGTGGTAAATATATAAAATGGAATATTATTCAGCCTTAGAAAAGGAAGAGACAACATAGATGAACCTTGAGGACATTGTGCTAACTGAAATATGCCAATCACAAAAAGACAAATATACAAGTATGAGGTATCTAAAGCAGTCAAACTTAGAAAAGTAGAATGGTGTGATTGCCAGGGGCTATGGAAGGGGGAAATGGGAAGTTGGTGTTCAATGGGTATAAAGAGTCAGTTTTGCAAGATGAAAAAATTCTAGAGATCTGTTGTTCAACAATGTGAATGTACTTAACCATACTGAACTATATGCTTAAAAATGGTGAAGATGGTAAATGTATGTGTTTTTTTAACCACAATTAAAAAATCTATAAATAAATCAGACTATATATATATATACAC
This sequence comes from Cheirogaleus medius, assembly GCA_008086735.1. Classification (NCBI taxonomy): domain Eukaryota; kingdom Metazoa; phylum Chordata; class Mammalia; order Primates; family Cheirogaleidae; genus Cheirogaleus; species Cheirogaleus medius. The sequence goes on along the minus strand of VBSM01001124.1, from coordinate 7,233,876 downwards.
ACACACACACACACACACACATATGAAACGCTGGTATAAAACTTATAATCAAGCCGGTTGCGGTGGCTCACACCTGTAATCCTAGCACTCTGGGAGGCCGAGGAGGGCGGATCGCTCAAGGTCAGGAGTTCAAAACCAGCCTGAGCAAGAGCGAGATCCCATCTCTACTAAAAATAGAAAGAAATTAACTGGCCAACTAAAAATATATAGAAAAAATTAGCTGGGCATGGTGGCGCATGCCTGTAGTCCCAGCTACTGGGGAGGCTGAGGCAGAAGGATTGCTTGAGCCCAGGAGTTTGAGGTTGCTGTGAGCTATACTGACACCACGGCACTCTAGCCCGGGCAACAGAGTGAGAGTCTGGCTCAAAAAAAAACAAAAACAAAAAACTTATAATCAAAATACATTCATCCCATTTTCTAAGTGATTCAATAACATGATATTTAATGCTTTTGTAGTTTTATACTCTCTGAAAGTATAATTGCAAGCTGAATGGTCTTTTCTCATCCTCATCTTCCTTGATCCTGCTTTTTTAAAAACTTTACCCACTGACCTCTATCACACAAATTTACTAGTTCTCTTACATCTCTGCCAGTCCCCTTTCAGTCAGTGTTGGTTGTTCTCCTTCCCTGTCCTACCCTTACATGTTACCTCTCCTGCAGTCTAGTCTGTCCTCAGTCCTCTTCCTTCTCTCTCTAACCTGCTGGCAAAGCTTAAGGCTTCAGTAATTGTCTCAGTACAAATGACGTCAATATCTTCATCAATTCTGACTTCTCTTCCAAACTCCAGTTAACAACATTTCCAAAAACCTAAATACATTCCTACCTATCCTGCAGGTAACTACAAATTCTATCCCTGGCCTCTACCCACTAAATGTCTGTCACTCTCGAATCCTGCCCATAGAGACAATAAGTCTCCAGAGATTAACAAATGTCTCCTAGGGAGTAAAATCACCACTGGTTGAGAACCATTGACCTAGAACATACTTGTAGAAAGCGTAAATAAATAAATACATTTTAAATATAATAAAAAATAAAAATCTGTCCTAAGACTAAAAAAGAAAAAATTGATTTACCTTTTCAACTAATTCTTCTGCTGTTATCTTTGGATCATATGGAATGGGATCACCTAAATAGGTCCGTAACTTCACTGGAAAACCTCCATACACTGGAGCAAATGGATAGCGAAATTTTTCGTAAAGCCACCTAAATAACCCTGTTTCAAAGTAAACAAAATCATTTTAATTGTTTAATTAGTCTGACCATGTAGTTGTAAACTTTCAAATTAATTATGTAAGACTTATAGGAAGGTGGCAAAAAAGTATTACTTCCTGGCAATTAATATAATATTTTTTTAAAAGAGGAGCTTTTCATCAATTATAACAAAGGTACCACATCAACGTAAGATGTTAATGAGAGTGGAAACTGGGGGTGGTGAGGAAAGATATGAGAATTCTTTGTTCTTTCTGCTTAATTTTTCTATAAGCCTAAATATACCAAAAAGTCAATTAATTTTTTTAAGATGAGCTTTTAAAAATATGAGAATTTAAAAAGGCAAACCAATTATTATTACTGCAAAACAAAGGGTAAAGACTGCTACCAGAAGCTAGAAGCTAAAAAGTCTAGAGACTCACAAATAGGTGACTTACATGAATAAAAGATCAAAAATAGTATAAAAATAAAATAAATTTATATAAACATGAGACTACTGATGCAAAATAAAGACTAAAAATATTATTGTAAATTAGGAAAAACAAAACTAATATATCAAAGCAAAGAATTACTAATGCTATTGACCAAATCTAAAATTTAGCAGGATTAAATAAAAAAGTGGTAATAACATAAAATCAACTGATAGACTAAGTTTTTAAAAAAAATCAGAAACATTAAGAAAAGAATCCGAAAAGACAAGCCACAGGGAATACACTGTCATGGATTATACTGAAAGCTGAAAACAATGTTTACATATGGAAACACAAATGCACATTAAGATCCAAATCACACACACAAAATCACTAGATACTAATTTTTGAAATATTTAATTTTAAAGTCAAGAAAATTCAAAAAGCAGTGACAATAAATTTTAAAAATAATTCACAATTAAGTAAACAAAATTTCTAGAATAATTTGATTTGTCATTAAATTCTAAAGAAATGAACTGAGAGAAAATTAAAAGAAATAATTCCATAACAAAAGTAAAACATCACATCAATCTGCTTTTCTACTTGAAATTTAAAAAAAGGGGGGAATAAATTAAGACTTAAAAACATAATGGAATATCAAGAAAATACCAATGTTATCCATAAAAGAAATAACAGCAGCTTAAAGCTCTTCAGAAGGGGACTTATATGTGGATAGGAACACTAACAATAATAGTGCTAGTGATATCAAATATAATCAAATATATAACAACATATAAACCATAGGGCACAAACACAAACTTTGAAAATTTCAAATTAAGAAAAGAGACATTGCAAAGAAAAAGCACAATCATTAATATTCCTATAACTGGATTAAAAGTTTATTTTTAATCAAATTAAAAATAGGTAAAAAAAAATTTCAATGTAAGTGTATTATGGTTCAAAATATTAAAAAAAAAAAAAATAAGAGTGACAGAAATAAACCAAAGCAAATGATACTTCCTTAGGTAGTTAATCTTAATTCAATATCATATTGTCATCCATTTTTAAAGCTGTAACTTCTGGGTTGAGTTAAAAAGATAGTTTGGAGAGTTTGTAAATTTGTTCTAAACCTCATCAACATGGTTTAACACAATATATTAGATAATTTGCTCCAAAATTTTAAAAAGCTCATTTAAAAAGCTTCAGTATGTATGATACTTTCAACAAAACTATAACATCTAAGAACTACCATTACTTAGAACCAGTTATCATTTAGACTTTTTATTTTAAATTAATTTATTTATTTTAGAGACAAGGTCTTACACGTTTGCCCAGGGTGGAGTGCAACAGCATGATCGTAGAGCTCACTGTATCTTAAGAATCCTAGGCTCAAGTGATTCTCCCACCTCAGCCTTCTCAGTAGCTAGGACTATAGGCACACACCACCATGCCAGGCTAATTTTTTTTTCAATTTTTGTAGAGACAGGGTCTCACTACGTTGCCCAAGCTGGTCTTGAACTACTGGCCTCAAGCCATCCTCCCATCGTGGCCTCCCAAAGTGCTGGGATTACAGGCATGAGCCACCGCACCTGGTTCATTTACATTTTAAGTAGAAAAATATCTAAATAATATATCCATTTTCTAAACTTAATAATTCAAAAGGATTCCTTATAGGGTTTTATAAACCCCAAAATTTTAAATATTGCATTGTAATTAAAAATTGTATGAACTTACTTGTTCCTCCAAGTGATCTAAATCCTTCTCGAATATTTTGTGTAAACACAGGAATAATGGGCTAAAGAAAAGGAGAATCTGAATTAAAAAGTAAATAATCCATTAATCAATGTCCCTATTGAGTAATGCAAACTTTTTTTTAAGAGAATAGGTATACAAATTTATTAGCGTTGCATGGGGATAATCACACAGTGATTACTCCCTAATGCACACTTTTAAGGGCCTAATTGAGGTTATGAAAATAAGATATTTTAAAAATAAAGACACGCTTGACTATTTATCAGGCTAAATTCAACTTGATCATTTGTGAAAATAAAAATTGGAAATACTACCCTCCAGTGGTAATGTATAATATTTCATTTGCCAATTTTCCTAACATTCCACATAAAGCCTAGAAACCCAAATAGAGATTCCAGTAATCATTAACTTCATTAAATAAAATGAATGTGGTAAATTAAATTGGTTTTAGTGGGCTACTGAATAGCATGCTCACTGAAGAAAAGTTGCAAGGTAGAGAAACAGTCACTCTAAGGGGAAATTTATATAAATTTAAATGACAGGTTTTGGCAAGATGCTGTCATGGAATTAGTGAAATTTTTTGTGAGACTAATAAATCTAAAGTGGTCAGCATCAATGAAAAGTTAAGTATTACGACACACGGCAAAAAAAATAAAAAGGAAAAAATTAAAGAATTCTTCATATTGTTCATTTAGGGGATTTTTGTTCACAAGTTCATGATTTTTAGTTTTCCATGAATATCAATGATTAACTATAATTTTTAATAATGAAGACTTTAAAATCATAAAATAATGAAGTATCAAAATATCATGTAAGGAGGTCATGCTACTGTAAACAAATGAAGTAGACAAAAAACTGAAACACTTTAAAATATACACATAGTATACTGAATTAAATGATCTTTTAGAATAGATAAAAGTGTGGGGGGAGTACCATATTACAAACAACCATCAGTCTATGCCTATTACTTGCTTAATGAGCAGGGTTTGAGATATTTAAATAAGCTGATATTTACAGTTGTTCCTATTCAGCTTTGGAAAACAAAGATATGGTGGGCTGACGGAAAGAGACTACAGGTATAGCTTTCTTCATAAAACTTACCACCTCACATGTAACTAACCGATCATTTATTTTATTGTCTCTCTCCACTCATCAGAAGGAAGACATCTTATATATTGCAGGGACATTGTTTTGTTCACTGCTGTATCCCTAGCACCTAGAACAATACCTGCAATAGACCAGGTGCTAAAAGAAAGTGTGATGGATGAATTAAAAAGGAATGAATAAACAGAGCAGAGAGATAATGCTTCTAATGAATTATCCATACCCTCTGAATACAAAGTTCAGAAACAGGAAGCAACAATCTCAAACCATTTAGGAAAAAGAGGGAACTCAGGTAAAGAAAAGCAGCCAGATGAAGAATTTAAAATTTGATGGAGTTAATTCACAAAGCTAACACATAAGAAGATAAAGTATGCTGAACTCTTCAGTAGAAAATTCAGATTATGATCTAGGAAATCATCACTAATTTTATAAAATAAAATGATGGCTGCAATCCTAATGTTTTAAGTAGTTATAAAATGTCCTTAGCGTTGAGAACTTAAAATGTCCAAGAAAGAACAGAAATCTTCCAGCTCACATGTACACCATTTTGTCTCCTCTGACAAGCACTGCTGGATTTATGTTTACTGACTGGCATGATCCTAGAAGTCTGTACTGAAGTATGCACTTTTTAAAGACTATTTGGGTTAAACATCATTCCTTAAATAGCTAATGCTCTGGAGGCTGGACATTTCTAGAGTCTACAAAATAGGAGAAAGCTTAGCCTAGCAGGATCAGTGTTCCAGACTATAGTCTGGGCATATGGTTTCTATGCATTCAAGCTTGCATCCTTATAGGCACAAACATCGATTTATTACAACTTGATCTTGTAGTACAATTATTCACTCCCTTCCTTATGCACACTTTGTACACAAGGTAGTTGTATTAGTAACCTAGAATTCAATTGTTTACATAAATAAATGTGTCTCCATATGTATGTGTATGCACGCATGTATGTAAGAAAGAGAAAGAGAGAATATGTATGTTTAAAAACTATTCTTGGGGAATCAGTTTAGCATGGTCTTAGAGTCTTAACTCTGCCACTAAAAATATAGGAACCATTGCACAAGTTACTTACCATGTTTCAGCCTCATTTTCTTCATGTGTAAAATGAGGATAAATAATAATAATTTTCCCTATCTCAAACTTTTTTATGGATTAAGATAATTCATATAAACAACTTTATTGAAACACAATATTATTTTCTTTTGCATCTGTTATTTATTTTCTAATTAGGCTAATTTTTCTCAACTTAGATATAAAGTTAGCTAAAAATTTATCAAAGTCAAAATTCTCAGGAATTCACAAGAGTGATTTATATTATATTGAAAAGTTTGTCACTTTCAAATAAATCTTAAATACTTTCTACCAATATTTTGTGTACATAAATTGACAATCTGACTTCTTCCCCTTTAATTTCTATTACTGTGTCACAATTTGAATGTAACCATAGTTAAATTTTTGCTCATAGCTTATGGTGATTTTGTGAGGCCTATTAAGGGATTTTCCAGATGGGACACTTGTGCCATTTACAACTATATACGTATATTACTGAAAGATTTCCCTCACTTATCTAGGAAGCCCCTTCAGTCTCGGATGTCAGCAGACTCACTGTGAAATGTATTCAGGGATGGCAACAGCACCAGTTGCCTCGAGTCCTGAACTGTGCTCTGCTCTGCTGCTGCCTTGCTGTGTGACCAGATCCCTTCCATCCCTCCAGCTCTCTGTGCCTGAGTCTCATCTGTAACATCGGAATAATTGCATATGTCACCTCCTCATTGTACAGGAGTACCAAGATAAAGCTTTTAAAAGTACTACAAGATGTTGGGGTGGTACAATATTAATCAAACTTATACTGGTATTTTGTAAGTTTGTAGCATTAAAGATTTCTGTTTGTTTTAAGCTTATAAAAGGCTACTTCTTAAATTTTCTGAAGTTTTGTACAAAAATTTTAAATTATCTAGATTATTTTAATTATCTAGAAACTCAATGGTCACAAAAAGAGTTTTTTTCTCCATATCATGTCTTTCTTTTAAGCCTTCTTCCAAACGTTACTCAAAACTGTAAATTTAAGGATAAGGAATTAGAATCCTATGATAAATTTGTGTGATTTCAAATCTATTTTTGTCATTTTTAATCCTAAACTTTTGAAGAAAATTTTCTTTCAAAATATTCTTTCAAAATATAAACTTGAAAAGTGAACCTTCTTAGATTAGGTTTTTAGTTTTTATCATTGTTTTAACACACATTATATTAACTTTTGTTAATTTTTCTACAACTGCATATATTCTTTTATATTCTATATCATTCATATTGTCTTAAGTTTTTGTTTTCTACATCAGTGCTTAAGGTTAAGTAAAAAGTACTATAAATTAAATATCACTAACACTATTAACATAAAATTAAAATCAAAAGGCTCCTTTCCATTAGTGTTTAATATTCTGTGTTTAAAAAAATAAATTCAATTCAACAAATACTTAAATTCTACTCAATGCTGGTCACTGTATAAGGGATTTAAAATATACAAGGACAGCCTTGTCCTCAGAGAGCTTATAATCTACCACAGGACAGTACTATTTAAATTTTTACGTTAATTATGAAATGGGCAAGTACATTAACTTGAACTAGGATATTATTAAAGTACTATAGCAATAACTTCTAAGAGTTGCATAAACATATGTATAGAACAGAGGTCAATGTATTTTATGTTGTTGTAAACTTTGTAATTAAAAAGTAAAGAGAAAACATCCATTTTTCTTCAAATACTGCTCTTGGGTTAGAGTGAGTCATCCATAATCTTTTCCTTTTCATTAACAGTCTGTACTTGCAGGATGGGCAAACTAGGAGTGTAGACTGGTCTTTTCATTTGACAGCAATGGGAACACAAAAACCTTGAAATGTGTCTCTAATTGGCCTGGAAAAACAACAATACTCTATCAAACATACTGTGATTTTTTCCCCCTAACAATCTAAAATAAAAAGAAACAGAAAACAAAGGAGAAAAATTCCATAAGTAATAGATAAGTGTTTCACAGGATAAAGTACAATATGGAGACCAAAAAGCTGAGAAATACTTTTCAAAAGCAAAAGCAAAGAACAAAATGGCATTCACATCCTCCAGTCTACAAAGTAGATAATTATAATGAATCCCAGAGGAACACTTAATTTTATTGACAAATTCATTTATGAAGTCTTTTAAAAATATCTAAATTATACCAATATCTATCTCTTATCTTTATTCACATTATTAGATAGGTGACCACATTTGCTGATGAAAAACAATACGGGTCATGTATTGAGTCCTATTGAGATAAAATTGGTCACAGATAACAACTATTAATATAATAAAACCAACAGCCACCACAGAAAAATGCCAACTCAATATAACAAAAAATTTAAAAACATGGAATTGGATTGATTATACTTAAAATGAAAAGTATACCTGAAGGAATACAAAGTTATTTGTACAAAATTACAAATCTGATGAAAAAAAGCTGAATTTTTTTATTTTTCCTTTGAAGAGATAGAGTCTTGCTCTGTCACCCAGGCTGGAGTATATGGAGTACAATGGTGCAATCACAGCTCACTGCAATCTCAAACTCCTACACTCAAGCAGCAATCCTCTTGAGTAAGCTTCTGGAGTAGCTGAGAGTTCAAGCATGTGCCATGCTTAGCTAATTAAAAAAAATTTTTTTTGTAGAGACAGGGTCTCGCCATGTTGCCCAGGCTGGTCTCAAATGCTTGGTCTCAAGCAATCCTCCCATCTCAGCCTCCCAAAGTGCTGGGATTACAGGCATGAGCCACTATGCCTGGCCAGAAGCTGGATTTTGAAATGTAAAATAAAACTTTACTTGATATTTGCCAAATTTCTAGGTTGATTTTTTAAAGATGGATTCCCATGCACAAGAAATATTTCTCTATTGGTTACCTTATAAATAGTTATATATACTAATTTTTAAAGTACTGCAATGAAAGCATCTAAGTTCTTATATACCTTGGCTCACTATTTAAGTATTTATTTTAAATTTAACAAAGCTTCACATTAATAATTAATTTTATACAACTCACCACTTTGGCATCAATTGCAACCTGAGCGAAGCCTTTACGATTACCCCATACGATGTTGTAGGTTTCATCACTAATTAGTGCCTCTCGAACTCCACCTGGTGAAATAGCTAACAAGTGACCACTCTTCAGAATTTCAACACATTTTTCTCTTGGTCCATGTAGAACACAAAACACATCAAGTAATAAACTAAACCCTGTAAAAAACATGAGTATGAAGATGTATCTTAAGTACTTCTTATTCAATTCTTGAAGAGCAAAAATCTTCACAACCTACATAATTTATTAACACTATCTATACTTAAATCAGTAAACTCTTATTTTTAAAAGTCAACAAAAATTCTTAAGGTTAACATAAGATTAATATTGCTTTTTAAGTAATAGCTACATCTTACTTATTACCTACTATTGATCACCTCCTTACTGATCACCTACTACTCTGGCTACTTAACATTAAAACTCACAAGAATCTTGGAAAACAGGGATTCTTCTCCCCATTTTACAGATGAAGAAACTTAAGCTCAAGAGTAAATAGCTTGCTCAAAGTCACACGCCTAGGAAGTAGCAGGGCAGAGATTCCAGTCCACGTATAACTAGTCCAAAGTTCTTTCAACTGCGTCTCATGGCCACTGTCTAAAGTATTTATTAGAGCAATAGAAATGATATCCCATTAGCAATTACAAATCTAATCTTCCATTAACCCCATAACAAAGAGAATCACTCAAGACAATGTGAATCTGACCATGCTTATCCCTATCAAAACTGGCAAGACCATAATAAAATCTATTGAAATTAAAAGTTAGATGATCTTAATTCTATAATTAAATTTGTAAAAATTAATAATAGCAAACATCATTGAAAGATTTTAATAAAGTAAGGTTGTTTGACTCAAGAACAGCTAATTCTAAGTCTTAATATTATATAGCTTTTCAAATTATAACTATTTGTGGACTAAAGAATCCTGTCAGTAATCAAATATTTTAATAAAACCTATATTGGAACTTTAGAGGACTGATATTAGTAATACTTTTCTTCTTGAGACTGGGAAATAGAGGAATGGATGCTAAAAACTAGGCAGACTAATCAAACTTCTTACTGGTTTAAAGATCTGATCCAAGATTATAAGTATCATTAAGATTAAAATAATTTTCAGCCTATGTTATATTAAAAGCTCACTGATTAAAACTAGATGCACTCTCATAATGAATGAATGAATGAACAGAAGAGGTTTCATTAATTACAAGACAAAATATAAAATCTCTCTTGCACTAAGAATTATAATGATTTTATACCTTCAGAAAGCAATGAAAGACTTAAGGTAATCATGTCAAAATATTAAAAAGATTATAAAGGGGGAAATTTTTTGAAAAAGTCAAATGCTAAAAATATTCACATTTTATTATTTATAAAAAGGAAAAAATAATGGAAGTAACCTAATGCTCCATATGAGAAAATTAGTTAAGTAAATATTTTAGTCATACATTAAATCGCTCCTTATAAAACATGTAAATTAATGTAAAAATATTAATGCTAGTATTAAATCTTAAATAACAAAATTGTTTGAATATGTGAAAATACGCAAATTTAAAAAGAAGAAATCAAAGTAACTATTTTAGGATGGTAAGATTATAATAATGTTCTTCTGTTCTCTAGTTTCCAAATCTTCTATAAAGTGACCGTGTTACTTTTTAAAGGAAGACATTATAGCCAATTTAGTTTATACACAAAGGGCAAGCGGCTTTTTAGTAACACAAGGATACCCAAAACATTAACAATGTTTATGGAAGGCATGGAAGTAGATCATTACTTAATTCACTGACTGGTTTGTGTTTGTCTGGTTGATGGCTTGGCTTTTGCTTTTATTCCAGAGAATATACTATCAACTTTCTTGGCTTTTTTCTGGTGATTTAGTGACAGAAGAATGTAAGATTTAATCCCAATGAATTCAAGAATGATTTTTGTAAAACTCTATCATGTTTGAAACAATTTGGTTAATCTTTTTAAAAAGATACAGGCCTTTATGAACAGATTAAAAAGAATGAAGTCTTAAATCTTAGAGTTATTAAGTCTACTGGGCAAGTCTTGTATAAGAGACATAATGTATGCACACACTCTTCAGGGTAGAAACAGTATTATATCATTATATGAAGATAAAATATATCCTAAATTGTTTTTTTACTAATTTTGATTTCCTATCAAACTGACAGTTATCAAACTCTAATTACAGCAAAATTAAACTCCAAAAATCAGTATCTCGTAGAAAAATTCAGCATATGAAAAATCAACTACCTTCTATGCTAAAATATAAATTGGCAAAAATTACAATTTATGTACATATAAGGATATAAATAAAATTATTTACATATAAGGCTGTAACTTACAAAAATAATGACTAAATACTTGCTAATAAAGAAATAAATTAGATAACATTTTTGGCCATAATGTTTTTATTTTTAGATATATTATCTAAACAAGATAATTAGATATTCCCAAATTTTTTTTTTACTTTTTTTTTATTATACTTATTTATTTATTTTCTCTTTGACAGAGCTAAGAAGATATTCCCAAATTAGAGTTTCAAGTGTGTTATACCCTTAAAAAGGCAAAAAGTTGTTCAAATGATACTAAAGAGCTCAAAACAGACTATCATATAATTTGGTCGTGTTAATTAAACATGTTTATATCACTATCTACAGTGAAAGTTTACCTGGAATTTTAAAGACAAAGTGATCAGCTACTACTCGGCAAGTTCTGCCTGTGTGGATTAAAATTTTAGCCACCAAGTAGTAAAAATCTATGGGAATAGCTCCATGATAAAAAATTATAAGTGCTGGTCCTTCTGGTATTTTTTCCATTCCATGAACTTCATAACCTGTTTGAAAAACAAAATGCAGATATTTAAAATACATTTATAAGTTTATTTACACTAAAGGATGGTCAGTAACTTAGAAGCTCTGTCTTTTCTTACAAAAGTACATGAGTCTTCCTGGTTCCCTTCCCCTTTTCTCCTTTCTTCCCTCTCTCTTTCTCCTTCTCTTTCACGAACAAATCAGTCCTACCGCCATTAAGGTGGGCCAGAGCAAAGCAGGCACCTGTGTGGAGAGGGGGCCTGGTGTGGGGCACCACAGCCTGAGCAGGTTGAGGAGGGCACCATGCAGGGTGGTGGCCTGGCCCAGGATGTCAGAGCACAAGTGGGGAAAAGAGGGTACCCATGAGTGGTAGGAGATGGTGGCAATGATGGGAGATTAGTTACATACAGAAGAATTGATCTAACAAGTCTACATATTAAGGATGATATGACCCAGGTTTTGAGCTGTTGGAGGAGGAGGTTAAAAAAATAGAAAAGGAGAGAACTAAAATAAACTTTGCAACCACAAGAAAACATTACTCCTACCCTAAACATGAGAAAAAGACAGTCTATAAAATTCTAACTTTTTTTGAGCATGTCAGAGAGCAGAGATCACAAGCAACCAGGTAAACTAAATTCCAAAGGGTGACAAGGTCCTCTAAGGAAAGACAAAAACTGAGTATGGGAGGAAGAGGCAGATGCCATAAAAGAGAATAAGGAAAGACCTAAAATGTCAACAAATACTTCAAGGCCAAGCGTGGGCTAACATTAAGTGGAGAATCCCTGGGAGCCTCAGACACACTCATTCTCCAACTCTCCCCTACAAGCCTCACAGGAAAAATCAGGAGTGAGGCAGGAGACCAAAGACAGCCTCTGATAGTAGTTGAGAGAACAAAACTCCACTCATTTCCTGGAAGTTTCTCTCATAAAAGCAAAACCTGTCATATACCATGAGAGGTGCAGGAAACCTTCCCACCCCCTCTAAGAAGAGGGCATATGCATCTGATGCTGGGAGGGACAGACCTCCACAGCCAACCCCCACACACTCCTCCATCATCCCACCATCAGGCAAAAGTCTACTATTCCTAAGAAAGGGGTAGAAGTAAAATATCTGCTGCTAGGAGGCAAAAGGTGGGCATCAGGAAATCCCTTAGGCCCAGGGTCCCAAAATGACATGAAGTAGAGATTTACTGCTGGAGGGAAGGGCAGCAAACTTGCTCCCATCACAAAATCCCCACCTATACAAGACAAAGTTTGCCTGCTACAGGGAAGAAAGGAATGCTGAAAAGCCTCAACCCTGGGCCCCAAGAATATGGGGGCTAATAAGATTGTGGCTAAACCAGGAACACTGAAAAGTAACCCCCTAACCCTGGTTCCCACTGCACCCTCACATGCAGTTATAAGCAAAGGTGAACTTTCTTGGGGTCGGGGCAGGAGCATGACAAGAGACTCCTTCTATGGCAGAGGCATACAGGACTGAGGGGGGAGCAGAAACACCAAGAAAAACCCTCTGGTACTCCAGGCCCTATACTGTGCACAAGATAAGAGTAGGAGTTTCAAGTCTGTGCTGAACTAAAGGTAACTACAACAATAATAAAACCCAAACTGACTTCAACTACTAAAGAAATTGAATCAACCCCCAACTGACCGCTAATGGCCTGACAGAAGACGAGTGCTAATTTTCAGTTATAAATACTATTTACCTCAATCACTACTGTTTTTTTATAAGCAATGCCTAGAATTCAATAAAAAATGATGAGACATACAAAACAGCAAAAAAAATATCCATTGTCAAGAGATAAAGCAATCAACGGATCCAGACCCAAATGATGAAAATCATATGGGAACTATAAAATAACTTTGATTAATAAGTTAAAGGATCTAATGGAAAAGGTACATACATGCAAAATCAGATTAAAAATTTCAGCAGAGAGATGGAAAAATTAAAAAGGAGCCAAACAGAAAGTCTATAAACTTGAATGAGAGCTAAAGATTAGATGTTAATCAAAGTTGTCCAAGGAATCACACAACTCTGAGCCATCAAACACACTTTTGAAACTGCTAGCTTCTTAGAACAATCTAGATCCTTTGTTGTAAGCTGTTGATCCTTTGTTGTGATATAGAGTAGGTTCCACGCGAGTCCAAGATTCTACTAGTTACAAGCAGGTTATGAAAGGGGTAAGGAAATGAACAGAGAAAGGAAAGAGGTAAGAGTCATCAACTAAGTTACAATTTTCTCAGTTTTTCCTGAGATAATATGACCTAGGATAAATTTTAAAGTGAGTCACAAAATAATTCACTAATAAAAACAGGAAAACTTAGTGACCCAATGCAAAATAAAATACCATTTAATTATACTATATACATGAATAATGTAATATTAATAATGCTGCAAACTTGTATTTCATTCACAAACATAAGACTCATTTTTATATATTTAAATTATTTGTTAGAAATTCCTTCATTCTAGTCATTAAAAAACAAAAATGATTTTGTTGAATCTTATTACATGTGGGAAAAAACTGTGATCAGAGATTTGAACTGGATGTCAGAAAAATCTCTCCTGTAGTAGAAGTGAGATTAGAGACTCATGCCATCCCTTCCCCCTACCTCCTGCCACATCCTATTCCAAGTCTCTAGGCAGGAGCAAGGGTTTCAGCAAGAGAAGCAAATGACAGGATAAAAAGAGTGGTGGACATGGGGAGCAAATGATCTCTGGAGGCTTCCTCTAACATGCCCAGTTCCAGGCTGGCTTCCTGGCTTTCCTTTTTTATCCTCCTCCAGATAAGTTTAACTTAACCACTGTCCTTTACACGGTTCTCTTATTTGATACCATTAAGTAGAAACTTATCACCCCTGCTCTGATCCCATACTCACTAAGCACTTCCTGATTTTTCAGCTTCTCATGTAACTTAGACTGCAGGGAAAGGATATGAAGGTTACATGGAGCACAAGTAGTTCCTCTCCATGGCAAAGATTTATTATGTAAATGAGTCAATTGCTTTCTGACTTTAGACATCAGTATCATGAATTCAGATTATGATAATCTCCCAAGAGATAGATTCCTTCAAAATTTGTCACCAAAAATCCATTTTTTAGCCTATATACCTACACATTATAGAAAAAAAAATTAACAAGGATGCCACCCTTTTGGATATTTCTTAGGATAGCAAACAAAACTAAAAAATATCTACAAGATAAAGTCCCAATTCCTAAGCATAGCGTTCAAGACTCTCTAACCTGTCTTCTGTTTACATTTCCAGGTTCACAGCTCATAATACTGAGACAGCATAGGGACAGGACTTGGTCGGGTCCCTCACCACTGACTATGGAAGTCCACATAATCTGGCCTGATTAACTACTAAAGCAAATAGTCTCCTAATCACCAGAATGCAGCCTGTACCCACATAAGAAAAAGGCTAAATCATTTCTTTGTCTTGTATTATTTTTCAGGACCACTGGAACAAGATATTGAAGTAAGCTGATAAGACACCTGGCTGCAGAGAAACCAAGCCTATTCTCCTCAAGCCAGAACAGACCCCTATGAGGATCTTCTTTCACCTCTGCCACCCAAGACAGCCAAGATCAATCCCTCCTCTTCCTCAGCCTAGTCAATGCAAAGACAAGGAGAATGAAGACCTTTAGATGACCCACTTTCATTTAATGAATAGTAAATATATTTTCTCTTCATTATGATTTTCTTAACATTTTCTCTTCTCTAGCTTACTTTATTATAAGAAGACAGTATATGATATATATAACATACAAAATATGTTAATCAATTGTTTATGTTATTGGTAAGGCTTCCAAGCAACAGGAGGCTATTAGCAGCTAAGTTTTGGGGGAGTCAAAAGTTATACACAGATTTTGACTACACAGGGGCCCTGACCCTCTATTGTTCAAGGGTCAACCGGATACTTTTCATGACACAGTATATACATGTATAAGTGTACTGGATGGCAGAATGCATTTCTTGCTAGGAATAGTCAAAACTTAGATAACCTAAATCTGTATTTTGAATACTTAATAAGAATAATCAAGAGGTAGAAGATATATTTTAGTGCCTTCCAAATTATTGAAGAAAGATGCTCTATAATTACGATAGCTAACATTTATTGAAACTTAGTTTGTAATAGAAATTATGCTAAATGCTTTACATGAAATTTTACTGACTCCTTGTAACAACCCACTTTATAGAAGAAAATGAGGTTAAGAAAAGTTAAGTATCTTATCTGAGGAGAAGCTTATTTACATAGTTTTAAAGTTGTTTCCCCTACACACGTATAAATTACAATATAAAAAAATAGTAACTTTACAATAGAGAAACCTGATACCACCTTAATCAAATGATCAAAGTTAATACCACCAGTAGTAAGAAACATCAGTTTCATGAACCCTCTGCTATAATGCACTGAGAAGAACATGTCAACATTTTTTTGGTATTCTTGTAAAAAATGCATGACCTCAATCTAATTATGGAAAACATCAAATCTAAACTGAGAGATAATCTACAAAATAACTGACCAGTACTCTTCAGAAGGGCCAAAGTCATGAGAGGGAGGGAAGGAGGGAGGGGGGGAAGGGAGAGAGGGAGAGGGAGAGAGAGAGAGAGAGAGAGAGAAGGAACTGTCATAGACTGGAGGAAACATGATAACTAAATGCAAAAAAAGAACACTGGTGGGAAAACTGTAAAATTTAAGATGAACCTGTAGTTAATAGTATTGTACCATTGCATACAATTATACAATAGTGAATTTGAAAATTTTACAATGGTTATACATAAGATGTTAACATAAGGGGAAGCTGGATGAAGTATGGGAACTCTTGGAACTACTTTTGCAACCTTTTTGTAAATCTAGATTTTATTCAAACTGAATTTTTAAAAAATCATAATTCTTGCACAAGGGGAAGGGAAGGGAAGGGAAGGAAGGAAGAAAAGCAGAGTAACTTGCCCAAGGTCACCCAGGCAGTAACTGGGGAGAGCCTGGTTTTGACCTCAGGCAGTCTGAGTCCTTCACTGTATGAAGGACAGCAGTAAAAGGAAACTCTTACCCAACTGAAGTAAAGAGGGATGTTGTCTTAATACCCTAATTTAATTTTCCAAAAACAACTTTGCCACATATGGTTTAACCTATGTTAAACCACATTCACTTAAAGAGATTATGTCCATTTCTATAAAAAATAATAAAATATTATGTAAAATTAAGTTTAGAGTTTGTGCTATTGTGATCTATTTTTTTTTAAATCAGTAACTCATATAATATAAATAAACCATAGGATCAGACTACCTAATTAATCAAACCAGTGCATTTCCCCAAAATTTTATGTTGCCAATATATTGATGTTAAAATGTTGGTGGTAAGTATACATAAGCATTATTTTCAGATAATGAAATAATTAAATTCCCTTATAAAACAAAAACAAAACCACAATAACACACACATGCAATAAAACAAGATAAAACAGGCAAGTAAAAGTCCTAAAATAAAATATTCCTTATTTCTCTAAAGTAAAAGTTATGGTGCTAATTACCTTTACAGTTGTGCTAAAATGTAAAGTTTTTACTTCTCAAAAACACCTAGATATCTTATTTAGGACTCTTCCTCATCATATTAATTTTCAGGGGAAATCAGTAAATATTAAGAGTCCAGCTTTTTAAAATGCTATTCATATTTTCCAGAAATAATGTCTTTTGAAAAATGAACCAAAATTTTTATAGTTTAAAGGCTGTAAGCAACTTTGAGGATTATCCAGTGAGGATAAGGACTGCATCGACCCATCATCAAGCAAACTACCTAGAAATGTAGGTACTTAAGAAACATTAAATTAATGTTTCTTGATGTAGTGTAGGCAATATGTTACACAGCACATTAAGAACCACAGAATTTTTTGAAAAATCATAGAGCACTTATACACAGTATGAGGGTAAAATTTAACTTTAAAATAGAAAACATTGGATAGATTCCTGTACAAAGGTATTTAATAATAGGTAACTAATTAAATTACTTTTAGGAATAGAAATTCATGCCATCATTAAAAGTCTTATTTAAGAAAAAGACTTAGTGACATGACAAATACTAGTCTACCACACACACATAAAAATGATAAACAGAACATAATTTTAATAGAACTCATTTGTATGATAAATTTTAGGTGATTATTTTCTTCCTTATAGTTTTGCTATACTTTCTATGGTGAACATTTTTATTATTAAAATAATGTGTGCCTGTAGTCCCAGCTACTTGAGAGGCTGAGGTGGGTAGATTACTTGAGCCTAGGAGTATGTGGCCAGCCTGGGCAACATAGCAAGGCCTTTTCTCTTAAATTCCTATACAGATTCTTAAAAAAAACAAATACTGATTTGACACCAATACAAAATCCAAATATGCACACAAATGCCTTTTTATTTATGTCACTAAAGAATAGGATAAAGAAAAATCAATTTTTAAAAAAGTATCACTTATCCTAATAAAATGTAGTATTATTAAGTTATAACATTAAAACAGACTAGGAACTATATATTTTACTACCTCTGAACCATATGTGCATATTTTAAAATAGCTCAAAATTATATATGCTGCTATAGAATAAGTTTAGCACTTGAATATATCTAAATAAACCATGTCTCCTCAAATATAAATAAAAATTCTTTACAATCTATATCTTGAAACATAGGGAGTATATATATGGGAGGGAGATATATATTCTCAAAAGTACTATAAATGACACCACTAAATTTTCGTATCACTGTTTTAAAGACAACGTACAATAGCGGTCTACACAGATGCAGTCTCTGCAGAGGTGTACCCGTGGAGTGCTAAAATATCATACTGCCTCATGTAAAACAACAAGAGGTTATGAGAATTGTATTACTTCGCAGGAGCTTTAGTTGTAATGAATAAATATTAAGAATTTGACATAAGGAGTGTGATGCGCACCAACCGGGGGATGGACACGCTTGAAGCTCTGACTCAAGGGGATAGGGGGGCAAGGGAAATATACATAACCTTAACATTTGTACCCCCATAATATGCTGGAAAAAATTAAAAAAGGAAAAAAAAAAGAATTTGACATATCAAAGGCATATGGTTCCTGTCTGTATACCTGCTGAAGACGACTTTTGGACTTAAATCCCCAAACTGGGACAGACTTACACAGCACAGAGCATAGGACTTGAGAGCCAGATGTTTGGGGCTGTATCCTGGCTCTGCTTCCTAGTATACCTTGGGCAAATAACAACCTCTCTGTGCCTCAATTTCCTCATGGGTAAAATGGAGATGGCACATAGAATTTATCTATTATGTTATAAGGTTTAAAGGAGTTAATGTACATTATGTCTGGCAGAGTAGGTATGTAAATATGGATGTAGTATTAAAATGACGACACATTAGCCTCATAACAAGCACATAACTGGTGATCTTTGCTAATAGCAGCCTTATATGCCAGTGATATATATCCGAAAATGCCTATTTCAAAGCCTGTGCTTTCTTCCTTGTCCTTCTGTGAAACCACTTTGATGCTCAACAACATAATACAGAAAGGCAATCTTTGTTACATGCCTATTGAATCTGTTTATATAGTCTAAAAACAAAAGAGACCAACAAATAAGGTATTGGTGAAATAATGAAATAAAAATTGGTAGAGAAAATCATCAAGCCCTTGAAAATAAGCCACTGAAGGGCAATTTTCAGGATGGCCAAATGAAGAAAAACTACCAATCATTAAGTATACAGTATCACAATCTCTCAAGTAATAAAGAAAAGAATGAATATTTTGGAGAGAAATTTATTGCTATCTCATTTATTCAGAAAGTCACACTGACCTTGAGATGAATTAAACACAAAATGGGTAAATTTTGGTAGGCAAATTACATTTAATGTTATATCATTATTATTTAATATTTCATTAAAAAAATCTCTGGTAAAGTCAAATTTACTTTGAACAGAAGTAAATACTAAATAAAGCATGTAAAACTGTTTTCTAAACAGTTTTAGTCTCTTCTCTTTTAGGTGTTTTAAATATAAATTTTCATACTTCAACTTATAGCAATAGTCTACAATGCTGTGTGGATCTTTATTTAATGGAAACTAATATGTTTGGGAAAAATCATCTTAAGAAAGACATATACATATGCACAATGCGTACAAATAGATAACAGGGAATAGTAAACATTTCCATTATATTTTTCAGTATCTTCTCAAACAATAAAATAGAATAATAATGTAATTTTGGTGCCACACATAAATAGCAACACAGAGATCAAAGTATCCTTGCTTACCATGCCAAACTGCTGCATGTCCATCCCACAGAGTTGCCACCGTTTTCCTTGCACCATCCCATAAATTATGAGAGTAGGCTTCTTTTAATTCATTCTTTCTCTTATAAATGTGTAAGAAAATAATAGTAAGGTAGAGAAGAAAGACAACAAAGTAAGGAAGTATTAAAAGTATTAGTGGTGTAAAAACCCACAGGAGATAGTTTGCAAAATTCAAGTAGTCCTCCAATTGCTCCACACCAAACCATTCTTCGAGTATGTGAATCAGACAAGTCATATAGGGCATAGAATACTGTCCTGCCCCACAGGTTTGATTTTTGTCTATCATTTTTCTTTAGGTGAAAGTGGCAAATTCAGTCTCTTTCTTCATTCACGTAGCAGGTCTTTAATTTTGACACTAGAAGGGAAAAATAATCCAGTATTATTCTTTTCACAGCTATAAAGTTAAATGTTTTAGTCTATATAAATACTATATTGAGTAATTTTTTAATACCAAAACCGAGTAGATTGTTAATGGTTAACTTTGCTGCATATTTAAATGTGAAAATTATAAGGTTTCATCTGTCTGCTCATGAAGCATGTTGTGTTTAGCCTTTGAAATAACTTGTCATAATTGAGAAAGGAAAGTAAAGCTACAATTGAGACAGGAAAACACAGATGATGAGGAATGAAATTTCAAATTGATCTTAATAATTTGACTCATATCTTAAATGGATCATGTTGAACATTTGGATCTTAAACTAGGTCACACTGAAATAATTGTTTTACATAAAAGAAAACATTAATATCTGATTCAATAAAAGTAACCCAATTCTTTAGGAAATGATGACATACATTTATGGATATTGTCTTTTACAGAGAAACAGGTTTATAGAAAAGCTGTCTGTTCTTTTAACATTATACAATAAAAAAAATTTCTCAGTATTTTATCTTATAGTCATGAAAATTTCTCTTAAATCTTAAATGACTGAAAATATAGCTGTACAATTAATTCACTCTCTAAAACAGTCACTGACTTACCAGAAATTAAATAAATATCTTGTCCCACACTTCAATGTATATATTCTGGAAAACACAGTAAACAAATGTAAGAAATAAATGATTAAAGAAAAAAGATAATCATTATACCTAGAGTTATAGTATCTATAAAATAAACAAGAGACATTCACAAATGTTTGACAAATATGATTATAGCCCCACACTAGTATATTACAATTAAAAACTATATTCATGCTACCGCTGCTTTATTGAGGATAACTCTACACTGCTTAGTGCCACTATATAAAGCCTCACCTAAAATAAAACTTTTTAACAGTGCTATAAAAAGCTTTGCTTCTTGGGAGAAAAAGTACGAAATTGAGATGTGTAATTGACTGTTTCTTTTTAGTAACTTTGCTAGATAAGCTGACAGTCGAACATGATAATCAACAATACAATTATATTACCCCTGTGATATTTTTCTATGTAAAATTTCCTTCTTCCATTCATATTTTCTCTGGTTCTGATTCTATTCTTAGAGCTATTTGATCATTATTCCAGAATATATAATGTTAATGAAAATCATCTCAAATCTTTAGTAGCTGAGGCAAGAAATGAATAAATGAAAGAAAAGGATGGGGGGGAGGAAAAGACATACACATGAGACCAATTAAACGTCGTTTTTATGCCAAGGTTATCCTGCTAACTGGCTTATTAGCAGGACATACTCTTTGACTTATTCTTCCAAGGATGGAAGATTTAGTCTAATTTCCTTGTAACCAAAACCATTTACCTGTGAGAAATCTGGGCCTGTTACATTAATAGAAGGTGAACACAGCAAACAATAAACTCACAATGTGGCCTTTATTTATATAATACTCTAATCAACTAAAAAGTTAACTTACCTGTGTTTGATCATTTAGAATGCAACATAGCAAAATTTAACACTTTTTGAAGTTATTATTACAATATTTTTTAGAGACAGGGTCTTGCTCCACCACCCCAACTAGAGTGCAGTAGTCCAATTCCGGTTCACTGTAACCTCGAACTCCTGGACTCAAGGGATCCTCCCACCTCAGCCTCATAAGTACCTGAGACT
The DNA here is from genome assembly GCA_008086735.1 of Cheirogaleus medius. Lineage (NCBI taxonomy): Eukaryota > Metazoa > Chordata > Mammalia > Primates > Cheirogaleidae > Cheirogaleus > Cheirogaleus medius. Next base: position 7,212,139 of record VBSM01001124.1, on the reverse strand, counting down.
ACAGGCACATGCCACCACACCTGGCTAATTTTTTAAATTTTTTGTAGAGTTAGGGTCTTGCTATGTTGCACAGGCTGGTCTGGAACTCCTGGGCTCAGGTGATCCTCCTGCCCTGGCCTCCCAAAATGCTAGGACTATAGGCTGCAAATTTTAACACTTTTTTTTTCTGTTTTTTAAAAATTTTTATTTGACTTTTAATTGACAGATTAATTATATATATTTATGGGGTACAGAGTGATATTTTCATACATGTACACGATGTGTAATCATCAAATTAGGGTAATTAGTTTATCCATCACCTCAGACATTTATCATTTCTTTGTGTTGGTAGTATTCAAAATCCTTTCTTCCAGCTATTTAAAATATACAATAACTTATTTTTTTATTTCAGCATATTACGGGGGTACAAATATTACGGTTACGTATATTGCCCATGCTTAACACTTTTTAAAATGAGAGCTTTTCTAACTAGGATGGCTATAATCCCCCCCAAAAGGAAAAAAAGAAACGTTAATTATGATGTAAAGAAATTAGAACTTCACACACAGCTGATGGGAATATAAAATGGTACAGCCACTGTGGAAATCAGTTTGGCAGTTCCTCAAAAAGCTAAACACAGAGTTACTGTAAGACCCAGCAATTCTACTCCTAGGTATATATCCAAGAGTACTGAAAATATATATTCACACAAATATTTGTACACAGTGGCATTGTTCATAATAGCCAAAAAATGGAAACAACTGATGAATAAACAAAATGTGATATATCCATACAATAGAATATCCAGCCATAAAAAGGAAATATTGCTTCAAATTATAAGATATTAATATATAAACCTTGAAAACATTATGCAAAGTGAAAAAAGCCACACACAAAAAGCCACATATTATATGATTCCATTTATATGAAATACCCAGAATAAGTAAATCTATAGAGACAGAAAACTTGATGGTTGCCAGGCTGGGAGAGGGTAAAATGAGGAGTGACTACTAATGGAAATAGAGGTATCCTTGGGATGATGACAATGTTTTGGAATTAGATAGTACTGATGGTTGTACAACCTTGTAAATATAATAAAACCACTGAGCCATATACTTTAAAATAGTGAATGTTATGATGAATTATATCTCAATAAAAAAGAGCTTTTCAATATTGTTAATAAATTAACAAAATTTATGATAACCTCTCACATATGTTAAAAGGAGTTTTTCCTAGGCCCAATAACCAATCAACACTTTGATGATCTAACACTAACTGCTTAATACAATTACCCAGAATAATCTAGTCTCATTTCAATTTTTAATAGGATTGTAAAATCTTGTGATTTTTAAAACTTTGTGTAGTATCTCCCCAAACTGGCAATAGAATTAGACCTCTCATCCTCTTAATCTACATTCTGATTGATTATACATACTTAATGAACACAGTAAAGGGAACAGAGAGCACAGGCAGACATCCAGTGAGAGAAGCTACACAGAAACCTGTGAGACTCAGTAGTCCCTTAATAGTGCCGCCTGCAAGAACCTCCTCCAAAATGGTCATTCAACCTTGACTTTGATTTAAATCCTTCCAGTAGAGAAAACTCAAAATGTGTCCCATTCCATCTTCAAAACCATCCATCCAACTACTAAAAAGGTCTTCCTTATACTTATCTCACTGGACCTAATTCTGCACCATAGAAACTCTTCCATTAAACAATCTTTTAAATTTCAGAACAGCTATCATGAGCTGCAAAATCCCCTTTTCTAGTAAGAACCCTTAATTCTTTCGACCACTCCCCAGACCTTGGTTTTTTAACCTTTCACCACTCAGGTCACTCCCCGTGACTGACTTCAGTGATTTGATGTAGACGTCCATGTACTATAACCCCTGTGCCTCAGTTTGCTAAGATCTGTAAAACTGGGATAATAATCCTATCTATGCCATAGAAGTGTTACTCTGATTAAATGGACTAATCTGTGTAAAGTGTCCAGAACAATGCCCAACATGTAATAGGTGCTACATGTTTGCTATCACTATCAAAATAACTGAATTTAAGATCACAGTAGCTTTTCGAGTAGTTCTATCAGCTGTTAACTGATATTCAGCCAAAAATATGCTATTGTTTTCTACTTCTCTACAAACTGTAATTGAAAAAAAAACTTTTTTGAGCCCACCAAAAATTACACACCTTATCCTTATTAACGCTAACATTCTAAGTCTGGTCCCCAACCTTAACAGCACCAGGGACTGGTTTCATGGAAGATAATTTTTCCACAGCCAGTGGGGGGGTAGGCGAGAGTGGAGGCAGAACTCAGGTGGTGATGCAAGCAATGTGGAGCAGCTGCCGACGGGTTCCTAACAGGCTGTGGACCAGTCTGCAGGCCTAAACTATTGACACAGTTTTGCCATCTTAACAGTAGCTTGTTTATGCCAGCAGCAAAGAAGCCGGGAGAGCATGTGGCAATGAAATCACAAAAGGCGTTTTCCACAGCTTGTTGAGAATTGAGTACTTTTCCTTGCAGGAAGTGGTCCACAGCCTGGAAGAAGTAGTAGTCAGTTGGTGCAAGGTCTGGTGAATACAGTGGATGACAGAGAGTTTCCAAGTCCAGCTTCTGTAGTTTGAGCAGCGTTGTCTTATAAGAGGAGTGGCCTGTCTCTATTGACCAATCTTGGCTGTTTAATTGCAAGGAGCCTCATCATTTTGTCTAATTGGTAGACAGCCACTGTAATCAATTGACCAGGTTTCATGAAGCTACAGTGGATAATACTGGAGCTGCACCACCAAACACCATTAGCTTTTTTTGATGAATATTCAGTTTTGGACTGTGTTTTGGCACTTCATCTTTATGCAACCATTGTGCCAATTGCTTGCGATTGTCAAAAACAATCCATTTTTCATCACACACAACAATATGGTATAGAAATGGTTTGCACTTATGTTGTGACAGCAAAGAAAGGCAAGCTTTGGGTAATTTCTCGTCTGACGCCCATTTAAATCATGGGGAGCCCATTTATCCAGCTTCTTTACCTTACTGATTTGTTTCAAATGGTCCAATATTGTTGGAATAGTAACATCAAATCTTGCTGCTAATTCACGTGTAGGTTGAGATGGATTCACTTCCACTATAGCTTTCAGCTCATCATTATCCACCTTAGTCTCAGGTTGCCCATATGGCCCACTTTCCAGATTAAAATCACCAGAATGGAACTTCTCAAATCATCGATTTACTGTGCATTCATTAGCCACATCTTTCCCAAATGCTTTGTTGATATTTCAAGCTGTCTGCGCTGCAATGGTTCCATGATGGAACTCATGTTAAAAAATAATATGAATATTTGACATATCCATGGTTTCACAAAAATTGCTCTAAAAAAATTTGAAAGATAATCACAAGTCAAAACAAGTGTTTGAAAGAATGAGGATGTATCTTTGCAATTAAAAAAAAAAAAGAAGTATCAAAGTGAAATGTCAGAGATTACCAACTGTCAAACTTAGTACTTAAGGAAATCAGACATTTCATACTTAATAACCTAATAGCTTGCTTGTGAAAAGATGGAGTTGTAGGTTGAGGGTGGGATGGAGATCAGGAATTCAGTTTTGAACACATGAGGTTTAAGATGTCCATTGGACATCCAAGTGAAGATGTTAAATAAGCAACTGGACATAAGCAACATTCAGCAGGAAGATCAGGGCTGAGAAATAAAGCTGGGAATTGGTAGCATGTAGACCAGGGGTCCTCAAACTTTTTAAACAGGAGGCCAGTTCACTGTCCCTCAGACCGTTGGAGGGCCGGACTATAGTTTAAAAAAAACTATGAACAAATTCCTATGACACTGCACATATCTTATTTTGAAGTAAAAAAACAAACGGGCAAAACACCCACTTGTGGCCCCGCGGGCTGTAGTTTGAGGACGCCTGATGTAGACAGTATTTAAAATCATGAAACTAAAGAAGATCCTTTAGGGAGTGAATATAGAGTTTCCAGGATTAAATCTTGACACACCCAACATTTTAGAAGTAGAGAAGACAATGATGAGCCAGCATCCTCCTTTTAGGAGTAGCATCCTAGAAGTCAAAGTAAGAAAGTGTTTCACAAAGGAAGGATTGTTCAACTGTTTTAAATGCTTCTGAAAGGTATAGTAAGATAAGGAATGATAATAGATCACTGAATTTTACAACACAGAAGATACGAGCAAGCCCCAATAAGACCTATTTTGGTACAGTGGGGATAAAAGTGGAGTATGTTCAAGAAAGAATGGGAAGAAATGAAATGAAAACAATATAAACAACTCTTCAGAGGAACACTGCTTCACAAAGGAACAGAGAGACGGTGGGTCTCTGGATGGGAATGTAGGTCAGTAGTTCATTGCTGTTGCTGCTACTGTTGTTTTAAGATGGAAGACAATACAGCAGTTTTTCATGCCAATGATAATGCACCAACGAGAGAGTGAGAAATGAATGATGCAAGAGAGGAGATAATTGTTACAGTCATGTCCCTGACTATTGACTAAGCCAAAGAGAATAGGATACAGTGTACAATAAAGTGGATGACCCTAAGAATTTTGTGCCAGACACCATCTAGAATAGATAAATCATCAGTAAATTAAATAGATAGTTATCTAAGAAAAACATATGTAAAGCACTTAAAAATCCACATAACAGGCACCTAAGAAATGCTGGCTAAATACAGATCTGAACTGTGTTCATCTAAATCTTTAACAAAAATGTGGATCAAGCCAGGTGTGGTGGTGTGATGGCTTGCGCCTGTAAAATCCCAGCACTTTGGGAGGCTGAGGTGGGAGGATCCCTTGAGACCAGGAGTTTGAGACCATCCTGGGCCACATAGTGAAGCCCCATCTCTACAAAAATTTTCAAAAATTAGCTGGGCATGATGGCATATACTTGTAGCCCTAGCTATTATACTTGGGAGGCTGAAGCAGGAGGATCACTTAAGCCCAGAAGTTTTAGGTAGCAGCGAGGTGTGATCGTATCACTGCACTCCAGCCTAGGCAACACAGAGAGACTCTGTCTCAAAAAAAAAAAAAAAAAGTGGATCAAGACAGTGTCCCAAACCTCCTAACACAAAACTATTACAGGAGTTTGAATAACATGCTTTTGAGTTGATAAAATACAGTACTTTTGATAACATGACAAAGTATCTTTAAAACACTTCAAATGAGTACAACCCCTTAATCGTGCAGATAACAAAAATTAAACACTGAAAACCAAGTCTACTTGCTCAAAGATACTAAATTACTAAAGTGAAAAGTCAAGAGCTAAAATTGAAACCTAGTTCTCCTCTCTCCTAGTCTGGTTATACTTTAATATCTTTTTCTCTTTCTCTTTTGACAGAAAGGCTAAAAATATTAAGATTGCTCGCAGGGCATGGCGGCTCACACCTAATACTAGCACTCTGGGAGGCCGAAGCGGGCGGATTGTTTGAGCTCAGGAGTTCGAGACCAGCCTGAGCAAGAGCAAGACGAGGTCTCTACTAAAAAAATAGAAAGAAATTAGCTGGACAACTAAAAATATATATAGAAAAAGTTATCCAGAAATGGTGGCGCATGCCTGTAGTCCCAGCTGCTTGGGAGGCTGAGGCAGAAGAATTGCTTGAGCCCAGGAGTTTGAGGTTGCTGTGAGCCAGGCTAATGCCATAGCACTCTAGCCTGGGCAACAAAGTAAGACTCTGTTTCAAAATAAAAAATAAAAAAATCATGTAAGTTGACAAGCTGAAATATCATAATGACACTGACAGTGAGGAACATTCGCTATAATTGACCTTGTAAATGTTTACAATCCAGAGTATTTCAAACACTAATAAATTAGGACATTTTTGGTTTTCTACAAAACTTTAAGAAAATATATCTATTTTAAAACACCTATTACCAGTACTTTCCCAGTGCTTACTTTCGGTATATAAGCATTGAGAACATTCTGAAAATGCCAATTAAAGAAATACTCAGCTAGGTGTGGTGGCTCACTCCTGTAATCCTAGCACTCTTAAGAGGCCCAGGCGAGATGATTGTTTGAGGCCAGGAGTTCCAGACCAGCCTGAGCAAGCATGAGACCCCTGTCTTCACAGCAAACAGAAAAACTAGCCCGGTCTCAGCTACACAGGAGGCTGAGGCAGGAGGATTGCTGGAGCCCAGGAGTCAAGGTTGCAGTAAACTGTGATAAAGCCACTGCACTCTAGCCTGGGGCAACACTGAGCGGACAACCAGTCTCCAAAAAACAAAAGAAAAGAAAAGAAAAGAAAAGAAATAGTCACTGAAATGTAAATTTTCTCTTTTCTTTTTCATATATTTAATAATGGTTTAACAAGGATATAGCACTCAGTTTTAGTGAATACGCATTCTACTTCAAACCATGAATAAAGCTGCAGTTTAATATTTCAGTCAGGAGATCTATCTGGAAAATTCAATCTTTTTATCATTAAAACAATACCTTTTAAATTTCAAGCTTCAAACCCAAAATTCTGATGTAAATTACCTTTCAAGATTTTTTCTTTTTTAAAAATCCTAGAATGCCCTTCAACTTTTAGCTAACCTTCCACTCTATTTCATAATTACCGTCCTACCGTTATTTTCTTAACCCGGCCACTCACCCCAATAATGCTGCACACCTATACTGGTCTACCAGTTAACTCTGCAGCACTCTCACCTACTTGAATCACTAAAATCAGCGTATCTCTGACCTCAAAGTAGGGCAGCAGTAGGGATGTGGGAAAAAACATTTGAAAATTAATCTTGTATTTCCAACCACTAGCAAAAGCGGACAAAATACTAATGACCATACTAAACGTCTGGATTTTACTATATAGGCATTTAACAACACAAACCACGTCCCAAGCGCTCCAACCTTCAAGTCTGAACTTGCTTCTTTGAGGAAGCTGCCTGTGAAGTCTCCACAAATACCAGACACGAAATACAGACTGCCTCAAATCCAGCAGTACTGTTCTAGTTTTCTCCATCCTATTTATGTGCACATGTACGTATTTTTATTAGATAATTAGCAGTTTGAAGGCAGCAGAGACCTGTTTTACAGGCTACAACCCTCAGGGACCGAGACTCTGCCTGGCGCCTAAAAGGTCTGTACCGACTCAAACTATTAATAGCATAAATGGAAGGTTTCATATACATTGTTTCACTGAGTCCTTTCGGCAGCCCCACGAAGTACTTAGTATTAATCATCCCCATTGTACAGATAATCAAAATGAGGCTCAGAAAGATTTAAGGAGCCTGCGCAGGTCACACGAGTAGAATAGGGCATAAGCCAGGATTCCAAGCCTGGTTTGTCTGGATGCGAACACGCGTCTAAACACTACCCACGCGGCGTGCTCACTGCACTCTCGTGACTGCCACAGACTTTCCTTTGGCTTTTACACACAGGAGGCTCGGACGAGTCCCGGACTCAGGAAGTCACTGGGCAAGCCCAGAGGCCTCTCAAGAGGTTGGAGAAGCGTCGTCCACCAGCTAAGTTTAGACAAAACGCGCCCAATCGGAGGTTTTAGAGCGCGAGGGGAGATGCGGGCCGAGGAACACAAGCTCCTTGTGACCCAGGGGAGGTAGGACCTCCCCACCCGGCCGCTCTGGCGCCCGAGCCGAACGCCTAGCCCGGTGGGAAGCGGAGCCCGCCTGACCAGGGAGTCCAGGGATTCCGGGGCGACCCGGGAGACTGGACGCGCGGCCTTCGCCGCTCCAACCCAGCGAGAGCCGGCGCCGGGCAGGAGGAGCACGGGGAAGCCAAGGCGGGGACCGACGCACCTCGGACAGAAGGGGGCATGGGTGGCTCGCCTTCACCCACGCACGACGGTGGGAGCTCTTCGGTGGCTCAGCGGCCGAGTGAGGCGGAAACACTTCGCCGCCGGTTTCTCCCAAGCAACCTGCAAGGAAAAGCCTAGAGCGGCGGCTGCAGCCCGGGCCGGGTTGGATGTGACACCGCCCGTCATCCCGCCCCTTCCCGTGGCCGCCTGGAGCCACTTCCGGTGGCGGCGTCGAGGCTGGATCCGGGCGCGAGCGGCCCCGGGCCCGTTCCTAACCCCTCACCCTGGGCTTGCCCGCGAGGCCTACCTTTGGTCTCCCATAACCGAGTATAGCCGGGCGGGAGCTGGGCACGGCAGGACTGCCTCTGAGGTGATAAAATGTGCTGCGAGAAGTGGAGCCGCGTGGCCGAAATGTTTCTCTTCATTGAAGACCGGGATGAGGAGTATAAGATCCTTTGCCTCTGCTCCAGGGCATTTGTAGAGTAAGTAGAAACGAGTTTGTCTTCATTTTCTAGCACAATTGTTTCCCAGAAATGGAGGCGTTGCAAACGTAGTTGTAACTGATCTCTGAAAACCAGCCGGAGTATTTGACCCTTGGGCAAGGCGATGTTTAAAAAAAAAACAAAAAAAACCCGGAAACCCTCAGACATTACGGAGTGGTCGCCTGCGGCCATTATTATTAAGTGAAGGACTACATCTACTTTGTAGGCTATGAAAAAAGGTGGTAGGCCGATATATGTCATCTCATGTTTATAAATTGAGAGGGCATTTAAAATTTGGGGGAAAGTGACATGTAAAATGAAATCTCTAATAGATGTGACATCAAAAGGCGAAAGTTTAAAGCCGAGTAACTTGCTTTGTTTCACATCTTTTTTAAAATCTTAGAATCTATTCAAGTTCGAATGCACGTATGTAGAACTTCTAATCGTTTAAGATAAAAGGCTTAACTGTATTTACATCAGTTTTTGAGATAGCTTTATTTTGGGGAAATGTTTGTTTCAGGTAAAAATTGCCTTTCATGGAAAAAAGTGTTTAAGAAAAAAACTGACAAGATAATTGGATTCTAAGGATTCTTTTCTTCATAGTAAATGTGTAGATTAAGCCACTTAAATCATTTTTTTCTCTCTAAAACGGGAATAGTTACTGTGATTTCACATACATATTGTTAGATCCAAATCCTTGTGGAAATGAATTTTATGTTATAGACTTTAATATAGTTTAATGTAGTAGAATTTAAGTTTAAAGGAATTCTTTTTTATTGTGTATTTTTGTGGAGTAATCTAAAAATTAACCCAAAAAGAAGCTAAGCACCATGTTAAATTTAATGTAAAAAGTATTATCACCTTTGTAGTCAGGTATGCACGTAATCATACATTCATTCAGTGAACGCTTTTGTGCGCCTATGTATCAAGTATGCTGGTAGGCCCCGGGGTACAAGACAGCCAATTCCTACATGTATTGAGTTTACTTTCTAGCAAAGGAGATCAATATTAAATTAAGACAACTGTTTACATAATTACTTTCTTAATTATAGTTATAAGTGCTATGAGAGAGAAGTATAGGATGCTGTGATAACAAATAAGGTCACGAAAGTTTCTTTGAGAAGTAGCATTTGGAAAATGGTTTAAAGGAGATAGACTGAGGTATCCTTTCTGGAGGGAGGTTCTCAGCAGGCTGAACTCTGTAAAGGCCTTGAGAGAGCAAAAGAAACCCTGGGAAACTGAACAAAATGACTAGGAATGAAAGGAGATAGGGTTGGGAGGTAGGCAGGGTCAAAACATGCAGGATTTTGTAGACTATAGGAAAACCTTAAGTTGGGGGATGACATATCAGATTTGCATTTTATTTTATTTTATTGAAACAGAGTCTTACTTGTTGCCCAGGCTAGAGTGAGTGCCCTGTCATCAGCCTAGCTCACAGCAACCTGGAACTCTTGGGCTCAAGCAATCCTTCTGCCTCAGCCTCCCGAGTAGCTGGGACTACAGGCATGTGCCACTATGCCCGGCTAATTTTTTCTATATATTTTTAGTCGGCCAATTAATTTCTTTCTATTTTTAGTAGAGACAGGGTCTCACTCTTGCTCGGGCTGGTTTCTAACTCCTGACCTTGAGCGATCCTCCCGCCTTAGCCTCCCAGAGTGCTAGGATTATAGGCGTCCCCTCTCCTGGCCCAGATTTGCGTTTTTAAAAGATTACCGTGGCAGCAGTGTGGGGGATGGTTTGGAGTAAGAGAACCATTTAAGACCGTTGTCTAGGCAAGAGATTATTGTGACTTGGATTAGCATACATGGCAATAGAAAGGGGGAGAGGTAGGAGAGAAATCATTCAGATTGAGGGTTGGATTAGATGTGGGAAAATGAAAGAGAAAGGATGTGAAGGAGGAGACCAGGTCAAGGGTAACTCCCTGGTTTCTGGCTTATATTGCTGCCTTTCATTGAGGTAGGATCACTGGAGAGTCATGGATTTTATTTTGGAGCAGCAATGAGTAGATCATGAGTTCGATTTTCTATATTTCGATTTTGGGGTATCTGAGACATTCAAGGATAGATGATATAAGCGATTGGACACATTGATTTGAAGCTCTGGAGAAGTCTGGACTAGTCTTAAAAACTTGAGCCATTCACCCTTAGATAGTAATTGAAGTGATTAATGCCGGGAGTAGGTGGGAGTGGGATCCGGAATTCCAACATTGTTTGTATGGCTTTTTCATTTAGATCAGTTACTGCTTAGACAAATTATAACCCTTTAGAATGAAAAGAACTTGGAGATAGTATCTTGTAATAGTTGCCAGTAGTCATGAGAATTCTGTGGGGATCAGAAACACGCTGGAAGTTCAAGAGCTAGTAAGTGTAACCCTGACTTTCAACATAGGAAAAAGAAGTGTTTCAGAATCAAAAAACGGAAGATTTGAGTGCTGACAAAAATTATAGATTATTTAACTAAAAGATCAGTGTCACGTAGCAGAAAACTTAGAAAATGAGCATTAGCATAGGTACCAGATGTCTTCTCAGGGATTAAGAGTTGATTCTCATATTAAGTAAGATTATTGCAACATTTCGCCTCAAAGGAAGGAAGTAGGACATAATAGTGTAACTACTTTCTATTTTCTAAGGACATTATATTAAAACAGTCTTAACACTAATTGGCATAATATTCTATTTCATCTACTCATTCAAGTTTCTATACATTATCTGTATGAAGAAGATGTAATTGGAATGTTACAGAGTTCTTAAAAGTAATTGTTACAGCAGCTCTGTAGTAACATGAAAAAATACCTTATGTTAAATTAACATATCGGAATACAAAATAGCTACACAGTGATTACAGAAAATTTTGTGTGTGCATGTACAAAGCCTAGAGTAGAACATAGGAAAATGCTGTAATGGTGGGGTTATTGGTTTTTGTTATATAAAGTTGCTTCTGTTATAAAAAGCATTTGTTATTTAATTTTTAGATAATTCATTTTGAAATAATTTCAAACTTAGAAGAATAGTTCAAAGAATTCCCTTGTTCACCTCACCCAGATTTACCACCTGTTAACAATTAACTGTATTTGCTCCATCTCTTCCCCTCCATAGGGATGGATATATGTTAATATGTAAACACACAAACACAATCATTAGTCTTTTTCTGAACCATTTGAGAGCAAGCTGCAGACAGGATTTTAAGTTTCATGTCCTTATGTTCTGTAAGATGGCCTTGTTTAACCTGGATCCATCTTGTTTCTTTAGGAACACAGGTCATGCCTTCACAGGAATGCACAGAAATGATGCTGTGCCCAGCTCTGCATGGGCACAGGGGGCACTTTATGTAGGCAGCACATCACCATGGCTGATGTTGCTGACTGCCAGGTTTCTCTACTGGAAAGTCACAATGGTTTCCTTTGTATTAGTCAGTGTTTGTGGGTGCATATTTCAATATTACACCAATATTCTGTTTTCCAGCGGACCTACAAACCTTAGCCTTCATCAACAGCTTCCACCTGAATCAGCTACCTCTGTGAAGGTTGCTTTGTTTCCTTCATTCCTTCTGCGTTTATTAGTTAGCATTCTGTAAGAAGCACTCACTTTCCCTTGTATCCCCATGTAGTTGTTTATGTTAACATGGACTCTGGATTCTTAGTTTATTAACAGGTTATATTGCATTGCCATCATTATTTATTTTGGTGCTCATGTTGTCTCTGTTTTAGTCAATGGGAGGCTCTTGGAGGTGGCTCCTCTGTCCTTTTGTGTGTCTCTAGCATTCTTTGCGTGCTTCACAATCTTCTGGCAGAAGATGACCCAGACCTGTCTTTTACAGTCCATGCTCCAACCAGGAATTGCTATTTCTCCAAGGCACCCTGGTTCGTTAGTGGAGAATAGTATTTAGAAACCAAAAGCTGGGTGTTCATTGTGCTTATAGTGCCTGTACCTTCTCAGTAGATAGAGTTAGGCAAGGTATATGTGTGTTCACATGCATACATAAATACGTATATGTGTATATGTACTTACGTACACATACACACGTACATAACACATATAAAACTATTTTCATATCCACTGTGTATATAAACTTACATACCATGAGTTTATAACTACTTCCAGTGTTGGCCCAACAACACCTCTGAGTTCTTTCCAGACTTCCTTGTTTTTAAATGACTTGTCTTGAGCCCACCTTGTTTTTAAATAACCTTCAACAAGGAGAATCTTGACTACTATTATCCTCAGTACGTTTACTTATTTGTTCATTATAACCGAATTGCAACCAGTACTGGTCCTCTCCTCCACCCGACACCTCAGTGCCCACATCCTTGGTGCTAGAGGGCACACCACTCATGCCCTCTGTGCATCTTCTGCTCCTCCTGCCCCAGTGCCTATGTTCTTAGGGAAAGAGGCAGTGGGCATGATGCCAAAGCTCATTTGCACATCACCCCCTTCCCCGTTCACTGTCTTGCTGTGAGTCACCACCTACTTTGCATATTATAAAATATCCCCCAAAAAGAAACAAGAGGATATAAAGTAGATCAGGTACACAGGAATTTTACTTTGTTACATTTATTGTAGCTCCATTAGTAAAGTAAGGTTAGTTATGACTTGCAATTGACCTTACTGTGGCAGTTACAGTGGAGTTTATTACGGTTGAATGTATAGGTAGGAAGAACTATCTAATAGTAAAACCTTCCACTTTTTTAAAGTGTTCTGTTAGGTTTATTTTGGTAATTTCTAGTCATAGTACATAAAGAAAAATCTTAGAAGTCCATATGTAAAGAAAAGTTCATTCATTGTTTTTGATAATCAGTGAGACTGAATTGTTTTGCCTTGGTTTATGTTTCCGGTTGATAAGATATTTAAATAAGAATTTCATTGTTAATCCTCAATACAACCTTTGCTCAGACTGAATATCTTATCTACTATTTATGTTGGATAGTTTGGCTTACTTGCAAATGGATTAGGATCTGTGTATGGATGTATGTGTGTGTAAGCTAAAGCCTTCCACTGTTGTTGGAAATCGGATATTGTTGGATATTGACTTCTTACAGCAAAATTTAGAGAACACCTCATTATTTAGGTGTCATAAGGAAGAACAGATTCTTTGCCCAATATCTGGGAGAAATGCCACTTAATTTCAACAATTAGTAGTTATATAACAAATGCTACCATGTGTTAGGTACTATGTTAAATATTTTACATATACTATCCTTATAACAACTCCATGAGAAATGTATCTCTATATCATAGGTGAGAAAAATCGATTAGTAGATTGCTTCTCTGTTTTATAACCTTTTAATTAATTAATCTATGCTAACTTGAGCTTCCCCCCCCCCAAGTTTATGGCTTAATTTGTTTTAATATGGATTGCTTAATTTGCTTCACAGGGATCGAAAATTGTGCAATTTGGGATTAAAAGGCTACTATGTCAAAGGCAGTGGCAACAATGCAGGTAATATAGTATAAAACTATATAGCCCTTTTTTGCTAACATTAATCTTAATACTGTATTACTTTATGTATAACTTGTTATAATATTATGTTAATTTGTTAGCTTAAAATATGATTAATGCCAAATAATCCTATAATCATAAACAGTATTTTTTATAGCATGGTTCTATTAATAGAATCTCTGCCAAAGCAGATCTTTTATTTTTCTGTAGCTTATGTGTGGGCTTGATATAGCCTACTTTGTCCTGTGTAGCATTCCTTCCTGAGTTGTTGCCATTACATAAGAGCAACCTGGAATTTGAAGCTTTGAAAAGTAGAGAACGTATAGTTTCTTCGTCAGAATTTTATTATATAAGTAAAAGATGCAGGATAAATTCCAAGTGAACATCAGTAGTCTTTTGCCTGAAGTAAAGAGGCAGTCATCTGGGTTAACTTTCCCAAGTACAGTAGAATTTGGTCTGTCCATTGAGCCTCACTTTTGTCTCTCTCGTACTTCGCTACTCCATTTGTCCTTCCACGCAGACTTTTTATGTTTCTAGACATGGAGAAAACTGCAGCGTGGATTTAGAAGCCAGGCCAGCCCAAGTACAGTGTGTCATAGTTACCTTTGAAAATCCTTTTAACTCTCACAATGATGGGACAAATCTTTGTTTCTTCATTTGATCACTGGATGAAATGTTTGTTTGTGTTTCAGTGCAATGCTATACAAAAAAGGTTTCTGTAAACTCTAGGCTCCCACTGAACATAAGATAATATGTACACCACAAGAGGAAAATAAAACTTAGCTATTCATTTTGCTCTCTCCTGAGCTTTCATAAGTTTATTGAATGGAATGGCGAGTGGTTTAAATAGATGTTATTTAAAGAAGTATTTTTTTTCCTCTTTCAGGAGCCTGTTTGGTAGAATTTACATATGAGATTGCTCTTTTAAAAGTCTCCACTTTTGCTGTGTAAGAGTCACTGTTCTGTTGCCCAAGATCATCAGGCTGGAGTGCAGCTCACCACTAATTGAATATGCTAATATATAAAATGATTTTCGTTATTTCAAATTTTAAACAGTTAATAGAGCACTTGAATGGCATTTGTTCAATTAGTGATGTAATCTCTTAGATAACCATATTAGGGTAAAGTAAAACTTGTTTTGTTGTAGTAAACAGTTTTTCTTTAAGATCCAGACTCAGGGAGCTTGAAAGAATCTTCCAGTTCAGTGGATTTCAAACTTCTAATAGCAGAAACCTTTCATTAAATCAGCTCTTCCATAGAATTCCAGGACCGAAATTCCAGTTGTGTTGAAGTGTCTGTGAGGCGCCTAAAGACATACCTCTCACCTCTCTTGTTAATATCTCCTAAAATAACGCCACAAATAAGGACTTTAAATCCACTGATTTTATTCAGTAGTTTTACAGATAAGGAGTGTGAACATGTAAGCATTTTCTCCATAGAGCAGGGTTACATCACCCTGCCCTCCCTTGTTTCTATCCTCAGTGCTTTGCACAGAGCTCAGCACAGACAGCATGCTCGATAAGTGCAATTTGAATGGGCATCTGGATGGATAGTGGCAGGCAGAGTCAGCTGAGAAGTTGTCTCTTGATTCTTCATTGGCTGTTTTTGTTACTAATCTATATTACCATTAGTTCTTTTCCCGTTAAAAATTGTAACATTTATATGCCTTTACATTGGGGAAGTCATATAATCACTTTGGATCTCACTTTCTCTTTAAAATGAGGATAAGAAAACCTGCCTCTAAATTTTCTTTAAAACTAAGCTAACAAATGCTGTGTGTAGGAGACCACACTACAGAAGAGGAGGAAGGTGGTCATTCCCATGGTACTGCAGAATCATGTGATAACAAAGGCATAGGCCTAGATGAAAATGAACTTGATTCTGAGGCCGAACTCATGAGAAGTATGGGATTGCCACTTCAGTTTGGTGGGATAGCTGCACATAATAAATTTGAGGTAAGTATTAATTTGCTTTCATTATTTCTACTTCTTAGTTTTCTTTATAAAGTATCACAAGGAATTACTCTTTTTTCCTTTTCTTTGAGACAGAATCTCAATCTGTTGCCCAGGGTTGAGTGCAGTGGTGTTATCGTAGCTCACTGCAATCTCAAATTCCTGGGCTCAGGCCACCTCCTGCCTCAGCCTCCCAAGTAGCTGGGACTACAGGCAAGTGCCACCACGCCCAGCTAATTTTTTTCTATTTTTTGTAGAGACAAGGTCTCGTTCTTGCTCAGGCTGGTCTCGAACCCCTGAGCTCAAGTGATCCTCCTGCCTTGGCCTCCCAGAGTGCTAACATTACAGGCATGGGCCACTGTGACAAGCCTAGGAATTACTTTTTATTCCAGATCAAATGCATTCATGATTGGAGCATTCTACCTCTTTTTACAAATAAACCAAAACTGCCAATTATGATAAGTCCCATGTGTGACTTTTTCTCCTCTTGAGAACTTAAATAGTAAGAGTTACTTGTCAGTGTAACTAAAAGCCCAGAGTGTGGTTTTGAGAGTATTTTGTTTAATGTCAAAATAGACTTGGATTCTACTTTCTTTTATAATATGTGAAGTGCATTTTATATTCAAGTTATCATTTATCTGGTTTAGGTGTCTATGAATACTAGAAATAAAGTTAAAATAAAAAAGAAAAAGAAAAAGCATCAAAAGAAATACTTAAATGAAATTATGCAAGAATCTTGGAGAAAAGAATATGAAGATGATATTTTGGATTCAGATGATCCGTCTGAAGTTGAACAGTATGAGAACACCAGAATATGTAAACTTCAAAGCAAAGAAGACACTGAAACAGAAAATCTTCTCGTTGAAAATACATTATCGCCAAAGCTAGAGATTACAGAGAAATGGGAAAAATATTGGAATGAATATGGAGGGGGATTATTGTGGCAAAGCTGGCAAGAAAAACATCCGGATCAAACACTGTCTCCTGAACCTTGGAACTTTCCTGATACAAAGGAAGAATGGGAGCAACATTATGGTCAACTTTATTGGTATTATTTAGAACAATTTCAGTATTGGGAAGCTCAGGGTTGGACTTTTGATACCTCACAAAGCTGTAATACAGATACTTGTGCATGTAAAACAGACGTTGACAGCAAGAAAGATGAAAATTACGTGAAGGTCAACTTAATATCTTTTCCATCTTCACCTGCTGCAGTAGATAATGACAACTCTGGTACAAGTGATAAGGATCATAATGAAATACTTAATGGAATTAGTAATATAACTCTGAATTCAGAGGAAGTAGAACAGGGCCAATTAGATTCTTCAGGAAGTCATGGTGGTTGTCAGCAGCTCAGTGAAGTTAGCAGCAGGAGAGAGTGCCCTGCATCTGGCCAAAGTGAACCGTGTAATAATGGTGGCACCAAGGAAAGCAGCTCATCTGGGAATAGAAGCACAGACCAACCAGCTCAGGGTAAGAATAAGCAAGATTTATTCTGCTGTGTAATGGTTAGCAAAATGAATTTATTTAGCAAAATAACTACTAATGCTTTATAGGAGAGTTAAATAATACCAACTATATTCATAGTATAATAATGAAATTATTTAATCCATCTTATTTTAATATCACAAGTTACATATTCCCCTTTTGTATTAATAGGAATATTTGTGTAGAATTCTCAAAAATACCATTCCTTCCTTTTGTACCTTAGTGGCCGGCGAAGAAAAACATGGATGTCTCTTGAGAAATGTACTTTAGAGTGAGCTTGGAACTTTCACAGTTTTCCACAGCAAATGAGTTTATAGGCGCATGGGAGGCATGTGAGAGACTGATTGAAAGCGTACATTTGGCATTAAGCAAACCTGCTCTGAATCATATATAGAATTTATTTAGGACAAGTGAAATCTTGCTCTATAGGGGATCTCAACGGAGCACAATACTAATTTGTAACTGAAAGGGCTGACTTCAGGATTCCCATCAATAAAATATCCAGGATAAGGAACTTGGTTGACTCTTACATAAGGGATTGAAAAAAATCATTGTGCAAACTAGTGCACTGGCAGAACTAGAGAAAGCCGATAAGAAGTGTGTTGAAAGAAATTAATCAAAATAGGGTAGGATGAGAATGCTCTTGCTAGGGAGAAAGGTTCTGTCATTGATGGCACCAGGAAAATGGGAGAGGAAGAAATCCTTATGATTTTTGAATGTCCTAAAGTCTTGGCATCCTTGGTGTTTGATGCCGGAGAAATCTAGTATAGAGGAACTTTCTTCTCAGTCTTATTCCTACGTGAAGCAAAAGGTGTTGACCTTTTACTTAACAACTGAGTTTGCTCTGCTCATCTCAGATTGCTGATCTCCATCTAGATGAGAGAGTTTATAAAGAACTTTTCAACTTTCATTATTTTTCTTCGCTTTCTACTTTTACAATGGAGCTAACTTCAGTACAATATTCTCATTGATGTTATTTTCTATTGGTGTTATTTTCATCCTTTTATATCTGAAGATTTTGTTAGTATTCTGATACTCTTCTATACTCTCCTGATACATTTCTGTACTTATTTTGACCATAAATTTGTAATAAACATATTTGGTTCCCCTCCCACATCTACCAACTTTTTTCCTTTGCCAAACACAGTAAACCTACTTGCAGTCTCTGCCTTCTGTTGCCTGTTCCCCTCTTTATGTGTGTAGATTAACCATTTCTGTAATTAGCTCCAATGTGTCTGTCATCAGGATCAACTTGAGGATTTTAGGTTTTGACTTAGAAGGTGCATATTACATTTCTATGTAAGTGTGTTTTCTACTTCTCGTGTTTGGTGCTCTTCTGGAAGAGTGTCCCCAACAGTCAAAGCTTCCCACTGTCTATCCTTCAGACACCTTTCTTCTAGTCTCACCTACTCACTTTCTTCAGTCTGATGAAACAAAGAACAAAGACAGGTATTTGCCTCAGCTGGAGCCACCAGAAGTTAAAAATACTCTTTTTAAAGGTAGTTCTTATCTTTACTTCCATTATTAATTTCACCACCTATATTAACTACAAATGTATTTGCCTTGTGATGAAGAGAAATTCTTTGAAACAGGTGATCGTACTCGTTTTAGAGTCATTTACATTAAAATTCTAAAAGAATCTGACCACAAGCAGCTATCCACAAGGGCAGCTTTGTGGATTAATTTGGGTAGATTTGGGCAGCTATGAAGGAGTGGTTTTAGTTTGTTTTTTTAAGTAGTTAGATCATGGAAACTTTTAATCCTGTTGAAAGAAAAACTTTAGACAAATTAAATTTAACAGAGTTTAATTGTACAAAGAGTGATTCGAAAATCAGGCAGCCTCCAGAAACAGAAAAGGTTCAGAGCAACTGGAGAGCTGCCACATGATTGGATATCATTTACGAACAGGAAAAGAAAAGTGACGTACAGAAGACGAAAGTGAGATACAGAAACAGTTTTATTGGTTACAGCTCAGCATTTGCCTTATTTAAACATAGTTTGAACAGTTGGCCACCTGTGATTGACCAAAGCTCTATAATTGGTATAAGAATAGATTAGAGTTTACACATCCAGTTAGGTTACAGGTCATTATGTACAGTGTACAGAGAAACCTTTAGACCAAATTTAAAATGTGTACAGAAACCCCTTTGGGCTAAATTTAATTTAACAAACCGTATGGACATAGTTACAATTTTTTAAATGTCTGCATGTAGACACAGACAGGTAGACGTGTCTTGGTCCTTTGCCTGATGCACATGTACAGTTCATTGCAGAAAAGGCACTAAAATATTTTGATTGGCTTTGCAACTGGCAGAAAAGTTGTCAAACCAAGGGGAAAATCCACTGCAATATTTCTGCCTCTTTAGATTCACAAGAATCTTCAGGAGCAAACACAAGCAAAGACAGACCACACACCAATGGTACTGATGGTGAGGAGAGCGAAGAAGATCCACCTGAGCACAAGCCAAGCAAACTGAAGAGGAGGTCAGTTACACATTACTTGTCTCTCCAGAATGTGTTAGCACCAGCATATGTGTCTGAGTGATGCTCGTTTTATAGACAAGACTGCTAATCCTGTGAGAAGAGACAGGGTCTACTAGTGAGACCTTGGACTTCTGGACCCATAGGCAAATCCCAATTCTACCACTCACAGACTAAATACATTTCTTAATTTCTCATCTATAAAATGGGACTGATGCCTTTTTTGTGAGATCTTTGGGTAGACTGGAGCTAGCATGTAATATATCTTACAATTAGTCGCTATCAATGGATTATAACTTTTAACTACTAATTAGATAATTCTCTCTCTCCTCGTGTTCTAATTTTTTTCTTAAAAGTCTGAGTATACATTATTACAGATTCTTATCACTGAAAAAGACCTCGATAGGAATAGTGATGCAAACAGTGGTAAGTAATGTGTGATGTACAGATGATGAAAGTGATAAGTTCAGATGAAGTGATAAGCTCAGAGTTACTTTACAACAATGGAAGCCCTAAAGCTGGAGCCCAGCCCAACACTACCCACACCAATGCTCTTTCTCTTTACCACTGAAAGTTGTAAGATTGATTCAAAATAGAGACACTTGTATCAAACCCTTTCAGGATGCAGCTGGGAAGAGTAGGAAGGGAGGGTTCTTACGCTCGATTTGCCTGGTAACATGGACTATCACAAGAAATTTTTCCTAGCTGCAGCTTACTACATGAGTCACACAGGGACAGCTAGCTACTTATACAAGAACACTTGCCTGACACACTGTCTCACAGGCTCAATCCATAACTGCAAGGATCTACCATAACTCCCAGATTACAAATTCTACCTAACAACTACTGTCACTCCCCAATCAAAACTCACCAGCTCTTGTAAGAACCTGCCAGTGCCAATAAACTTTCTTTCTAAACAACTTGCATAACCTCCCGTTTCCTTAGTAAAACCCTAAACTTTTCCTTTGTTCTTCAGACATTCATGAGGCCGCCTCATTCTGTGCATATGTCTCGAATCACATTCTATTTTCATGCTTTATTTCCAAATAAAAGTTCTTTTTTTTTTTTTTGGGAAGTTGACACTACCTATACATATAATTAAACAAGTGGAAAATAATCTAAGGTAGAATGTGGTCAAATGCTAATGCTATAGATAACAGGAAAACTACAGAATTTAGATGTTAGTTGGAAACATTTCTTTTCTCTAACAGGATGTGAGGTGCTCCACATAAGACTTTTGTGCTCCAGATGGCTTCTAGAAAAACAGTTAGCAAGCTCTGGAGGCTCAGTAACTTAGTACATAAAAGCATGCCTCTACTGTGTTCCCTCTATATAGTAGACATTGTTTGTTAACTCCCTGATTCCTGC
This sequence comes from Cheirogaleus medius, assembly GCA_008086735.1. Lineage (NCBI taxonomy): Eukaryota > Metazoa > Chordata > Mammalia > Primates > Cheirogaleidae > Cheirogaleus > Cheirogaleus medius. The sequence continues at coordinate 7,191,187 of VBSM01001124.1, read as the reverse complement.
TAATTCCTACCAGTTCCTATAGGCTGTGTACTTAGGTTCCTGGGACCTAGTAGGTACTACAAAAATGTTGAATGAGTATAACTTAATTGGAAGGACAAACTTTACAAGAATTATTTCTCATCATTTTTGTTTACTTGGAATTATGGCCCAGGTAGTCAAAGTTACTAAAAGGTAACCCTGATAGGTTGAATCTCCTGGGTTACTTAATATCACTGGTATGGCAACCTTATTGGCAACCTTCTTAATATTTTTTCTTTAAAAATTTTTTTGATTGGATTGATACTTATCAAATGTTTCCTTGTTTTTAAGAAAAACCTCTGGAGAGATCACTCTGGGAGATTAATTTAGGGCGGTACCTTTTAATTGTGCCTTTTCAAAGGAAAATGGAGAGATGCATATTTATACCATGTTCAGGAATAGAAATGATTACTTCACATGTTTTAAGATTTGTGTACTTATTACTGTGTTACAGATACTGCTGGGTACTTTATCTCATTTGGAAAATCCTAATAAAAGTATTCCTCCTGGCTTCCTGGATTCTATGGTTGATAACTGTGATGGGAAAGTTTGCATAGGTTGATTATATGTACCTTTTGGCATTTGCCTAATCTGGTGGGTTCTGAAGATAATGACTTATCACTATTTACCTTTTGTTTATTTGTTTAGCCATGAACTAGACATTGATGAAAACCCAGATCCAGACTTTGATGACAATGGTTCCCTTCTAGGATTCAAGCATGGCTCAGGACAAAAGTAATTATTCATAAAAGCTATCGTTTTCCAGAAATCCTAACCACTTCAGCTGTCTTAAAGCTCTCTGGTATTCAGATAGCTAATAAATGATAATATATTTGATAGCATTTGAGATGTTATAATTACCTCTTGTTAGTAGAATTGTAGCAAGGTATCACTGTACATTTGATATGTTCACATGTAGTAACTCAATTGCACTTCATAGCAGTCCAGTGTTGTTATTCCATTTCATAGATAAAACAACTGCAGCTCACAGAGGTTTTACTTGGTCAATGTCACATAATTTACTGGAGAGAAGATTTAAGCCCAACTCTTGTGACTTCTGAGCATGGCTCTTTTCTTACCTAGTGTCTCACATGTCTATCCCTGTGTACATTGCAGATTATAGCAAACATGCCATGAAAAGTTCAAATCAGCAATAAACAAAACAAATAAGTTAAAAGTGAAAATGTTTCCTTCAGATCATTCCCATAGGTAGGCATTATTAATGAGTTTGGCATGTAACATTCCAAATTTACTCATGTGTGTTTTTATGACTATGTACACAGATGTTACTTTTTTATCAAAAACAAAAATGGGATCATATTGTGCACACTCTGCAACTTGCTTTTCTTCCCTCAACAATGTACCATGGATAATCTTTCTGGTTGGCACACACATTTACCTAATCCTTTCAATGGGGGCATTGTGTTTATTTAGTCATGCTAATTAACAACATCTAAATTATTTCCTAAGCTCTGAGCATAATGCCTTTGAGGTCCCTCCAGGTTATTGCATGTGTCAATCGTTCTTTCCTTCTTATTGCTGAATAGTATGCCACTGTATGGATATACCAAAATTTGTTCAACCATTCACCTGTCAAAGGGTGTTTGGATTATGTCTAGTATTTTATTATTATAAGTAAAGCTGCTGTGAACATTTGTGTATAGAAAACCAAAGTTTTCTCTGGGATTAAATGCCCAAGCATTAAATATAAGATTACTATGAACAAGTAGGTAATTGTATAAGAACAACTGGAGATTTTGTCACACATGACATGAAGACTAAACTGAGTAGGTAAGGCACACTAATAATGGCTTGTACTAATGATCTAAATTCAAACCAGGATCTAAGGGTTGAGACGTCAGATCCTGTTTTCTAAGTTCTGAAATCTAAATAGATACCTACACATTTATGAAGTCAGCAAAAAGAGAGCATGGGGAGTGTGTCGAGTTTGACTTATAAATTGAATCCAAATTAGTTCAGAAGTACATGCTGATAATTATAATACTGTAGTTTCTAAAGATTATCAGTTATCTCTCCTGTAGATACATCAAGGCAATTGTAGTTTATATAATCATTTAAGGCTAAAGATCATGAGTTTAGCAATGTAAAAGGTTTTTAAATTCCTGGCAGAATTTATTACTACACACATGTAATTTTATTGAAAATATTGGGTAGCTTTTGGTAACATACATTCATAGAGATCTGGTTTTTTTGGCCTGGGATTTAACTTAACTATTGTTCTATTTAGAGTACCCATTTCTACTTAAAAGAGAATAATATATACTTTGATGTTGTTGTTGTTGTTGGGACAGAGTCTCTCTAGGTCTCCCGGGCTAGAATGCAGTGGCGCCATCATAGCTCACTGAAACCTCCAGCTCCTGGGTTCAAAGGGATCCTCCTGCCTCAGCCTCCCAAGTGTTGGGACTATAGGCGGGTACTACCACACCTGGCTACTTTTTCTACCTTTAGTAGAGAATAGGGTCTTGCTTTTTTTTGCTCAGGCTATTCTCAAACTCCTGACCTCAAGCGATCTCTACCTCAGCCTCCCAGAGTGCTAGGATTACAGGTGTGAGCCACCTCGCCCAGCCTAATATATATTTTTTATTATAAAGAAGTTTATAATATGGCTAGAAAATAAGATCTGACATCTATAGCCACACTATTCTGGATTTTATAAATGCTGTGAAGTGTATGTTACACTCTGAAGTTCCTAATAGTTTGTAGTAGAGGGTGTTAAGCATGATACAATTAAAGGAGGCTTCATAGCAGATGCATATATCTTTTAAGAGTAGAAAAATTCAAGTGGTTAGATCAGACGTTCTCTAATCATTTTGATAATAGAGGTTTGCTTCTTTGGTAAACTCAAATTGATTTAGGTTAAGAATTTATTGACTACTCTTAAGATAATTTGCACACATCCAGATATGTGTTAAAGAGCTTTGGTATCACCCTACCTTAAGAGAATTTATATTTCCCTAACAGGGATAGGTTTTTTTGCTATATCTTTATTGCAGTCCATTATATAATTTCTACTTTCTGCTCTATATTAGGATATGTTGCTACTCCCGACTTTAATGTTTCACATTTGCTTTAGAATTAACATAAAAGCTATTTGAACTCTGTAATTTGAACTTGATTTCACTTTCATAATTTAAAAAAAGAGGCCTGGGAACAGTGGCTCACAACTATAATCCTAGCGCTTTGGAAGGCTGAGGTGGGAAGATTGCTTGAGTGCAGTAGTTTGAGACCAATCTAGGCAACATAGCAAGACCGTATCTCATTATAAAAAAAGTAAAAAAATTAAAATGGTGACTACTAATAAAAAAAGCTAGTAAAAATTGTTAGTTTCGTTCTCTTTTCGTATAAGGAAACATACTGTTAGAACTTAAGGTGTGAGTCACTTCTTTTGGTCTGGTCACAGATATGGCGGAATTCTGAATTTCAGTCATCGGCAGGTCAGGTATCTAGAGAAGAATGTGAAGCGTAAGTCTAAGTACCTGGACATGCGCAGACAAATAAAGGTGAAAAACAAACACATCTTCTTTACTGAAGAGTCAGAAAAACTATTTTTTAAGAAAAGCAAAGCTCTGAGTAAGGTATGTATAAATTCTGTTTTATACTTATGTATAAAATCGCATTTTGTGAGCCTGACTTCTTAAAACTGTCATATTCAAATGGGAAGCCAGTTTCTACCAAATATAAGGGTACCTAAATTTTTTTAACTTGTTTCCTGAAAGCCTATTTTGTATTATATAAAATAAATTTGAAAAAAAGCAAGTCGAGGTAATGTGAAAAGGGAATGTTTGAAATCTACAGAGTAATAGTGTCTAGGAAGATAAATAAGTCAAATTGCCTTGCCTGTTTAGTAACAGACAAGAGCAAGGAGGAATTTCTCATCTGTTTTAAGCTAAGTAGGATCAAATCCTGATGCAGCTTTTATAGTAAGCCTTAATTCTGAGCTCATCCAGAGATGATCCATCACACTTTGAGATAATGGGTTCATGCTAATAGCATGAAACAAAAGGCCAATTTATTGACTGACATTGTTAATTGGAATATTCATATCCCCTCTCTTGGACTTTGCTGTACCTGCTATCCAAGTACCTGGAAAACAAAAGTAATTAGAAGATTACTTGGTTTGACAAGTTATCCTTTTATTAATACATTCTAGAAAAAAAAGCAACTTTTTTTTTTTTTTTTT
>VBSM01001124.1:7171901-7186868 GCA_008086735.1 Cheirogaleus medius | reverse complement strand
AGAGACAGGGTCTCGCTCTTGCTCAGGCTGGTTTCGAACTCCTGACCTTGAGAGCTATCCTCCCGCCTCTGCCTCCCAGAGTGCTAGGATTACAGGCGTGAAAAAAAAGCAACTTTTAATGAGCAGAACTTGATATCAGTCACATCTCCACCAGCTCTTTAGGACAGTAGAACATAATCTCAGACTCCACAATGATTCTGTTTTACCCTCACAATACATTATCCTTCCTCATACTTTAGCGTACTTATAAAATATGCTGCAAATTTATAGCTGCTTTAATTTTTTTATTATATTTCAGGTTGGCTGGCTGCCAGTGATATTTTAATAAATGTTTCAGTGGCCCTGGTTATTTCTGAAACGGACTGCCTAGTATCAGTCCAATTAGTCCTGTGGGACTTTTCATAATGTGTTGGATATAATAGTCCCCATACATTCACCTATAGAGGGGAGCAGAAACATAGCTACTAGGCATTGCTGAGAAAAAGTATTGTGGCTGTTGTGTCCTTAGACATCTGACTGGTATATAGGCTCATTTCCTTCAGAGGAAGATTCTAGGTTGCTGCCTATCTTTGTTCTAATTTAATCACTCTTAGGAAGGTCATAAAGACCTGATATAAAAAATACTCTTGTTCCAGAAGATGCAAGAAAGTATATCATCTGACCTTGAGCCTTGTTAACATTTCTAAGAATAAACCTAGTTTGTTAGAACTTACCTTACTCACTCTACTGTTTCATTAAAAGGTAGCTCTCATTCTTTCCAAAGTAGCACCATTTTTATTCTTACAGACAAATTGGCACTAATCTTTTAGAGTTCATCTTTGATGCTAAGTTACACTTAATATAGATTGTAGCTTGGCTGTTGCAGAAAGCCCTGTAAATCTGAAATACTAAAATTAATAATTCAGTGATAAATAGGAACATTTGTAATGGTAATATCACTCAGCACAGTGATATTGTTAGGAGCTCTTATGGAAAGCTACTAGGACAGTTTGGCTTTATCCTCTTAGCGTTGATAACAGAAAGTGTTTAATCTGATATTCTTTTCCTTTTAAAGAAATCTTTAATAAGGTCATGCTTACCCCGATAACAAATTCCAATTAGTCACAATTACTTATATTAGCTTATGTGATGCAGTGTACTTTGCAGAGCTAGTAATTATGACATAGTTTGCCAGTCAAGTCACCAATGGTAAAAGATGGGAAGATTCTGTGTAGTTTGGAATTAATTCCTGCTCACGATGTCATCTTAAAATTTAAGGTAGAAAAATTCCTAACATGGGTTAACGAACCAGTGGATGAAGAAGCGTCGCAGGAGTCATTTTCTCAGAACAATGTGCCAGACACTTGCACAAGTAGTGATTCAGAGGAACAAGATATGTCTGTTAAAAAAGGTAGTGAACCACTGGAGACTAGTAATCCAGAACCTGAAAGATGTCAGATCATATCTTCAACTGGTGAACTTGAAACAGAAAAAAATGAAGGAGCTGGCTTGGGGGCAACTGTTCCAGATAAGCGGGATTGTGTTACTCAAGATATGCCAGACTCTCTTCAGGCAGAAACTGAAGGTAAGACTAAATATGCTTCAACTTACTAATGGATTTAGATAAATACATTTTTTTCCTTAGTTTTCACATGTCAATCATCTATACCTAAGAAATCACTGCTTCTTATTTTTAAGTGGAGAGAATGCATATTAAGTGTAACTGTTCTCATTGGCTATGACTTAGCACCCAGAGTACTCTTCACTCTTGCGTGAATAGCGCAACAAAGTCAAAGGGAAAGCCTGTGCGAACGCTGCATCTGAGGACCACTGTCTGCCCTTAAGCTGGGCCTCTACTGCTGCTGTATTCCATGGGCTAAAGGTAGCCCATCCTTCTGAGCCCTCTTGAAATTTGGTATAGCTCTGGTTTTCTTTTTGACAGTTTTTTGTTTGTTTGTTTTGTTTCATTTTTGTGGTTATTGATGGTAGTAGTTTTTTTTTTTTGATGGTACATTGATATAAAAAAGTATTCACAGTAGTTGGCTTTAATGAATAGAGAACTGAGTAACATTTTCACTTTATGTGGTTTTGTACTGTTTGAATTTTTTGTAGCGAAAGTTCTTTTATAGTTAAAAATAATAATTGTATTCAGTGGAACATTGAGGCCTTTATAGGATAGAAATTTTCATTTGATGTAATATTCAATTTTTTTATAAATTTCAAATCTGTTCTTATGAAACAATTATATTTATTATGATCCTTCATCATTTCTTTCTTAATTTAGTATTAAGGAAAATACCTTATTTGAGTCTTGATTTTTTTTCTTTTTTCTTTGAGCAGATGTGGGTGTGGGGGTATGTATACCTATGATCTTTTTATCGCCTATTTCTTTGCCTTTCTGAATAGCTTACTTTAGGTAGTTTACATTTCTTTTATTGTCAGTGTTAAAACAATTGATGTTCATGTGAGATTTGCAGATATCCGAAATGCTTTCATGTGCCTTATTTTCATTTAATCTGTAAGGTAGCACAATGAGGTAGGTGGGATTATTCTTCATTCTGAGAAATTAAGAAGTTAGCTTGGGTAAGTGGCATAGCTAGGACTCAATACCAGCTGCTCGAATTCCTAAGTCCCATTTTCCTGCACTATCCTACTCCCATAAACACCAGGATGTCAGGATGCTGGCTGGTAGTCTCACCTGGGATGGTACCACCTTCACAGGGGCATTTGAAAGATGTTGGGTGTTAGAATGACCTGGGGAATTCTGGCATTTAGTACTCGAGTTACTTAATGTTAGGTTGTGTGCAAGATGGTCTTGCACAACAAAGAATTATTCCATCCAAAATGACATTATCCCCTCTGTTGAAAAACACTGTACTTTGCTGTTGATGACACTTTTCGGGGAGCAGGGGGATCTGATCTTACCAAATCATTATGATTCGCTATTTGCAATGATCAAATGACTAAATGAAGACATAGTCCTATCAGTGAGGATCATTTAAACATGAGAGAGTTTTATTCCTTGTCAGCCATCACCTCTGTTTTTATTCTTATCAGTGACAGACTTGCATCTTTCTATGTTGCTGCTTCTAATTTGCCAGGGACTGAAACCAAATAAATAACCAAACTAATAAAAATCATTTATCTAAGAAAAAGAATCAGTCTCTGAGTGAATAAGATCCTTTTCTATAGATTGGAGCTGTTTGAATTTCTCAGATGCCTTGTGACTTCTAGGATTGATGTGGCTATAAGCTAGAGCCTAATCTAGTCCTTGGACCATTTTGTTTTAAAGAAGTGAAGAGAAATGTTTAGATTTCTATAATTCACCAACTAAAGCAGTGTATGCTAACAAAAACAATAACTTTTATGTCTATAATAGTACTTCTACATATTTCCTATCAATGCTGTGAATAAATTTAGTCAAATACTATACATTAACTCATTCATTCATTCTCAGTAATAGAGCTTAGAAAGCCTAGGTTACTTTCCCAAGCTTACAAAGCCAATAAGTTAGCAAAGTGGAGGCTGTGATTGAAGTCAGTGGTGTTTCCATCAAGCCCTACTGCTTCTCTGAGTGTGTCATTACATACATGTTCTAATTGTAATTATTTGATGTGGCTACACTTAGATAAATTCACCTGTGATTTTCATTTTTTCATGATGAGTATCTGTACTCTTTGTATTTTATTTTAGCTGAAGTAAAAAAGAAGAAGAAGAAGAAAAACAAGAACAAAAAGGTAAATGGTCTGCCTCCTGAGATAGCTTCTGTTCCAGAGCTAGCAAAATACTGGGCCCAGAGATACAGGCTCTTCTCCCGTTTTGATGATGGGATTAAATTGGACAGAGGTAAAGTATATATGTATTTTTTAATTTTATTTTGAAACCATTTCAAACTTGCAAAAAGATGCAAAAGTAGTACAAAAAATGTATCATATCCACTTTACCTGTATTCAGCTATTTTCAACATTTTGCCATTTACTTTATCATTCTCTCTCTCCATATGTATATGTATCTTTTTATGATCCAGTTGCATACATTGTGCCCCTACCCCTTATTTCCTAAAAACAAGGATATTTTTATGTAACAATAGTTAATTTGTCAGTTTAACATTGTTATAATATTATAATGTACAGTCCATACTCTAATCAATTGTCTTGTCCTTTATCAGTTTTTTTTCTTCCAGTATAGGACTATGTATTGCATTTAGTTTTCATGTTTCTTTAGTTTCTTCTAATATGCAATAGTTTCACAGCCTTTTTCGTCTTTCATGACTGACATTTTTCAAAGGGACAATGGCCAGTTTATTATAGAATATCCCTCAGTTTGGGTATATATGTATTTTTAAAACTTGAGATTGAAGTTTAATCTGTATTTGTAGCATCTTAGGATAATTAGCAAGAGTAATTGATAGATTATTAAACAGAATGTCTAATGAAGAAATATCTAATACAGAAAGATATAATTTAATTAATTAACACTGGAAACTTTGAATTCTTTCTCCAGCTTTCCTGCTGTAATCTTCAACAACTTATTTGTGTAACTCAATCTTACAGACTGATGTTTATTTTTGTATTGGGGATACCTAAATATTGGTCTTTATTAATTATCAAAATCAGAAAGTCTTGATATCTGGTAAAATTTCAGGGGTTCTGTGAACCTCTTTAATAATTTGTAAAATTTGTATTGAGAAAAGGACAGGCATTTATAAGGAGAAATAAGACTGGAAAAAATTTGCAATTCTATAAAAGTTAATATTCTTACTCTTGCAGTAATGAGAAGCCATTTAAAGTTTTGATAAGGGGAAGGAACAGGAAAGTTGACAAATCGTTTTGTTCAAGAATTGCCTTTCTGAAAATGTAAATTTCTTTTACTGGGAGAGAAGGAAGGCAATATTTTTCACCTGGAGTGGGCACAGGGCCTCATTTCTGAAAATGATGAGGGTTCTGCTGATCCTACTATAATTCTGTAGCTCTGTGGCTATTTGCTATCAGCTCTTTGCTTTTTATGACCCTTTAAAAACATGCAGTTTGTTCCAAAGTGTCCAGTACAAATCTGGGTCATTGCTTCTCCATTTGGAATGAAATAATTGGGAAACTAAATGGAGTGTGGGGAGCCAGCCAATTACAGCAGCTAACTTTCCATTTTCCATAGTAAAATAGTCAGTAGTTAATGTCTCAAATAGAAAAATTGAAGTTATAATTCAGTTATTGGAAAGACGGGTATGCAACATTACAAGGGAATCAGGTTAAGAATTGAGGTAATTGCTTCTGTGGAAATTGGGAATGGAAATAATATTACTGCTTTTTTTATAGCAAGTTTTGTAGAACTTTTTCTTTAAACTATTAATAGGTGATTTATAATTTTTTTATAAAGGGAAACTAAGATTTTTTTAAGTATGTAATATATAGTAATGTTTGCTATGTGTATGCTTGGCTTGACTTCTTGAAATTGAACATGTTATCAGAAATACTCTTCCTTTGCAGAGGGCTGGTTTTCAGTTACACCTGAAAAGATTGCTGAACACATTGCTGGCCGAGTCAGTCAGTCCTTCAAGTGTGACATTGTAGTAGATGCATTCTGTGGAGTTGGAGGCAATACAATTCAATTTGCCTTAACGGGAAAGAGAGGTAATTAACCATCAATGGAAGAGAACCGTTTTATTTCCAATTCATTCAACAAATGTTTCATTTTGCTACAGCCTATCTTTGCTGAGATTTAATATATAATTTATAATTAATACCCAATATTTAAAATAATAGCTAGCATATGTTAGGCATACATTTTGTATCATAGTAAATGTTAAATAAAATTGACCCTTGAACAATTACATGGCTCCACTTATACCCAGATTTTTTTCAGTAAATATATTGGAAAATTTTCTAGAAATTTATGATAATTTGAAAAAACTCAGAGATGAACCATGTAGCCTAGAAATATTTTAAAAATTAAGAAAAAGATATGTCATGAATTTATAAAACATGTAGATACCATAAAATACATACAAATCTATTATAAAAAGTTAATTTTATCAAAACTTACATACCCAAACACAGACCATACATGTTGCCATTCACAGTAAGAGAAATGTAAACAAACATAAAGATGCAATATTAAATCATAACTGTGAATAATCAAAAATTATCTGGTATAAACTGTAATAATCTCTTAGCTACCTCCTTTTGCTATTGAGGTGAGCTCAAATATTGCAAGCATCTGCTTAAGACATCATGTGGTGGTGATCATTTCCATGTGAGCAGTTCATCTCTCCAGTAAATTGAGTATAGCAGTGAAAAGTGATCTCTAGAGGTTCTTGAATATTTTTTATTGTGTTTAGTGCAATACTATAAACATTGAATAACACCATGGGACCCATACGAAGTGCTAGTAGTGATACTGGAAGTGTTCCCAAGAAGCAGAGAGAAGTCATGGCGTTGTAAGAAAAAGTTGGATTGCTTGATATGTACCATAGATTGAGGTCTGCAGCTGCCATTTCAGACAGATGATCTGTCTTATAAATAAATGATGTAAACTTACAGTATCAATAAATATAGTATGGTACTGTAAATGTATTTTCTCTTCCTTAAGATTTAAGAATATGGTATATAATACATATAACCCTATAAAATACATCTTAATCAACCGTTTATGTTATTAGTAGGACTTCAAGTCAACAGTAAGCTATTAGTAGTTAACTCTTTGGGGAGTCAAAAATTATATAAAGATTTGACTGCATGAGGAGTTGGGGTCAACTGTATGTTTTAATTAGTCAACAATCTTGTGAAGTATTTGTTAATCTGCTTTTCACAGATAAACTGAGACATAAAGAGATGAAGTAAGAGCATAACATCCTATGAAACCAAAAATACTAAAATGGGAGACTGTTCTTTAGAAGAAAAGAAGAGTAGACAGGGAGTCCCAGCTTTGCCACTCACTCACTAGCTTTATGACTTTGGATTTCATTTAACTTTAATTTAAAGGAGATGTTGAATTGAGATAACCTCATGATTCCTTTCAGCTTTAACATTCAAAGACTCAAAGTCTTGTAAATATGTCATCTTCATGTAATTGCTGTTTGACTTTGGAATCACAAGAAAGAAAACCTCCATTGCTGTGCATCCACTAGTAGCTGTGTCAACTAGGTAATGTGCTTTTCCACAGGGAAAAGAAGGTTTTAAGAAATTGAATGTTCAGCCGAGACTGACTCTGATATCCCTGTCCTTTCCAAACCTTTTTTGAGACAGGGTTTCTCTCTGTCACCCAGGCTGGAATGCAGTGGTGTCATAGCTCACTGCAACCTCAAACTTCCAGGCTCAAGTGATCCTCCTGCTTCAGTCTGCCATGTAGCCACTATGCCCAGCTAATTTTTCTATTTTTTGTAGAGACTGGATCCCACTATTATTGCCCAGGCTGGTCTTGAACTCTTGGCCTCAAGCGATCCTCCTGCTTTGGCCTCCCAAAGTGTTTGGATTATAGCCAGGAGCCACCATGCTGGCTTCTAAGTTATCTTTAAACTATAGTATAATGTGATATTTTAAAGACATTGATTGTGAAAGCATACTCTGAAGATGCATATTTTTTTTCAGTATCCTCATATACATATCCATGATAGTTTTCACTTCAACAGATTTCAACTGAATCTCATTATATGAAATTCTTAACATTAACTCAGAAAGCATAATGTGATTCTGGAAAACATAATATGGGAGCTAGAAAATGATGAGGTGAAATTTAACATTGATTTTTTTCTTTACTGTTAGAGTTCCTCTATATGAAGTTCTAGAACAGGTAAATCTAATCTATGATGATAAGAAATGAAAACAGTGATTGTGTCTGGGGACAAAGAGAATTGACTCAAAGGGGGCATACAAAATGGGGGAATTTTCTGAGATGAAAATACTCTGGTTCTGTGTTGTCCAACACAGTAGCCATTAGCCACATTGGCTTTGCAACACTTGAATATGGCTAGTCTGAAGTGAAATGTGTCATAAACATAAAATATACCCTAGTTTTCAAAGACTTAGGATGAGGAAAAGTATGTCAAATATTGCATTCATAAATTTTATATTGATTACATATTGACATCACAATATTTTAGACATATCAGGTTAAGTAAATATATTATTAAAGTTAATTTCACCTATTTCTTTTCACTTTTTTTTTAATAAGGCTACTAGAAAAATTTTAAGTACCTGCATGGCTCACATTGTATTTCAGTGGGACAGTGCTGCTATAGATCTTTATTAGGGTGTTGGTTATATGAGTGTACACATTTGTCAAAATTTGTAAGACCTGTGTGTGTGTTTCACTATATGTAGATTATATCTTGATTATAAAACAAATTTTAGTGAGCACCTACTATGTACTGCCAGGCACTATGTTAGGCATTGGTAATACCACGCTGTAGAAAAAACAGACCCAGTCCCTGCTCAGTCTAGTCAGAGAAGTTGACTTTGTCAAATAATTATTCTAAAAATTATATCATCACGTTATGATAGCATTGATTTTAAGACCAGTGCTGAGCTGTGGCCCCTATTCAGTTAATCTGCATTCCAAGGTATGACATTTGCTAACATTACATGGTCTCCTATCAGCCTAGATAAAAGCTATTTTCATATTTACAGAAATAGTAATTACTTTGTTTTCCTGAGCTCACTATTTACTCTCAAAGTCCTTTTCTCACTTTGCCAGATAAGCCATTCCTATGAGTTCAAATCAATGTTTATTGCCTAAAAATGATTTTTCCTCAGAAGTTGTAAAATGCATCATTTTGGCATTGTATCATAACACAACAATTGAAATATCTGCCTTCTAATACTTAGCTGGTGGGGGAGATACCATGACCATGAAGGTAGTTTTCCCAGGGCGAGGCTTATCCATTGCACTCCAGATATGTTGACCCCTTTGATTTCTCCACGTGTGGGAAACTCCACTGCATAATTTGTGGTAGTGTGGGGGGACTGTCACAATTCCAAAATTTCTCTGATAAAAATAAATAAATAAAACTTTAAAAAATAATAAAATATCTGTCCCTGGTAAAGTAGCAAATAGATCTGGAATTTTTCTCAAAATATTATGGAAACAGACCGTATTGTAGATTTGTATTTCTATAAGTACAGATCTCTTGCCAAGACTTTCTGTGGCTTAGTACACATTTGGTAAAGGAAAATGTCTAATGTGGGTCCCAAGCTAAAGGGCAACCACTTCTTCCTTTTCTCACAGAGCAACTCCCATCGCAGCCCCATAGTGTCTTTTTTTGAGACACAGTCTCGCTTTGTTGCCCAGGCTAGAGTGAGTGCTGTAGGCTCAAGCGATCATTCCTGCCTCAGCCTCCTGAGACTACAGGCGCAAGCCACCACACCCAGCTAATTTTTTTTGTTTGTTTCTATTTTTATTTGGCTGGCTAATTTTTTCTATTTTTAGTAGAGGTGAAGTCTTACTCTTGCTCAGGCTGGTCTCAAGCTCCTGAGCTCAAGCAATCCTCCCGCCTCGGCTTCCCAGAGTGCTGGGATTACAGGCGTGAGCCACTGCGCCCGGCCCCTTAGTGTCTTTTAATCACTTACCCTTATAGATTGCCAGCCCCTGGGGGAAAAAAGGAGGCATACAGCAAACTCTGTGCCTTCCCAGTGCTATAATGACCTGACTTCTGCCCTGGCAACATGCGAGACTGGAAGCTAAGGAACCCTTCAGCATGTTCAGGACAATGGTGTCCCATAACCTGCTTCCCAAACCACATGTGGTAACTCACAGGTGCCCAATGAATGTTAGTTATTGATACTCCTCTTGGTATTCTCCTACCATGGGTCAGTTGACAGGGAATTCAAAACAATGAAAATATAATTAATTTGGTATGCTTGTGCATACATATGTACATACACACATATAATCAATTGCACTTAATTGTTTTAAATTTCCTACCATGATGTATGTGTATGTGTGCTTATATACACACATATGTATATAATCAATTATGCTTGAATTGCATGTGTACATATACATATATACACACACATGAAAATGGCATTGTGTAAAATTGATATTATCCCTTTGTGCCAGATTTGTTTCCATTCAGATAGTTGCTGTCTATGCATATAGTCAACTGAATGATTAGGGAATCTGCAGTTTTGCATATTGCTTCTGTTAAAGATATTTTTCCCCTTTCTATGTATTCCAGTAGTTCAGCATCAATGCTGCCTAGTAGAACATTTTGTGATCAGGGAAATGTTGTGTATCTGTGCTGTCCTATAGTAGTCAGTAGCTACATGTGGCTATTAAAAAATTGAAATGTGGTAATGGACCTGAGGATCTAAATTTTTAATATTATTTCTTTCTTTTTTTTTTTTTTGAGACAGAGTCTCACTCTGTTGCCCAGGCTATAGTGCTGCGGCATGAGCCTGGCTCACAGCAACCTCAAACTCCTGGGCTCAAGCGATCCTCCTGCCTCAGCCTCCCGAGTAGCTAGGACTACAGGCATGCGCCACCATCCTTGTCTATATATATTTTTAGTTGTCCAGCTAATTTCTTTCTATATTTGGTAGAAACGGCATCTCGCTCTTGCTCAGGCTGGTCTCAAACTCCTGAGCTCAAACAATCTACCTGCCTTGGCCTCCCAGAATGCTAGGATTATAGGTGTGAGCTACCATGCCCAGCCAATATTATTTAGTCAATTTAATCATAATAGCCACATGTGGCTAGTTGCTACAATTATAAGACAGCACAGTTCTATATAGTATCATCAGACATTTATCAGCATTTCATTTATGTGATAGACTGAGTGCTTACATACTATTAGGCCTAAAAACAAAGTCGACCTCCAAAAGAAATAGAGATGAAAACAGGATTAACTGAGTAGATTTGATGTTGAAAGTAATTTTTTCTTTTGAAATTTTGGTATCGTCAGCATAGCTTTCCATCTGTCTGTGAACTATAAATGTAGCAGATTAAGTAGCTAAAAAGGATTTTTTCTCATAAATGTGAATGTTCATTTAGGACATGAAAAACATCATCATGCATGCATGCATGCATGATTTTGCAAATTTACAATTGGTGCTTGTATTCACTGTTCAAGTGATTGGATGCATTATTTCTCAAAAGTGTTAACAAGTTTGGAAACTAGCATTTTCTGAAAAACAACTACATTTCCATGACAACTATGCTTATGCATCAAGGTTCCACTTAGCTCTTTCAAATATAGAATATTGCCATCAACACACGTGTGCACGTAAGAGTACTTGAGTAATTGACCGCAAGACATCAGTGAGCTAAAATTAGTTTGTTTGCATTGGTAATTATGAAATTTCAATAAATTAAATGAAAGTCCATTTGGTAAAAATGTAATATTGTCTGTTCCCTTACCTAAAATGTCTCGTTAAATATCATCAGCAGCTGTTTTTACATTTCTTCTTTATAACTTGGCCATTTAGGTTTATAAAAATGTGTTTTATTTTGGTTTTCTGTAGAAGTTGTCAAATTTGTCTTCATTTGGGCATTGCCACAGTTTGAGGAAATTTGTCTTTTTTAAAACCTAGCATTATAGGCTTTACGTGTAGTCGGAGACGTTTTCAAGTGTTTGCTGCTCAGGCTGTGCAACATATTTGGCCCTCAGTAGCTATTTTTTGGCAGCTATTGCCACTTGCTTGGGTAAAGCTGTCTGAGTGAGACAACTTTGAAAGCCAGGTCCTTCAGTCACATTTTCTTGGTATAATAGAAGTGAATCTTTCTAATTTAAATAAAAAATTTTAATTAAAGTCTTTATCTCTGTTATATGTGGCTAATTGTCTCTTAGTCTTTAAAAAAGATTCTTATACAGAAGATAGTAGACTATTGGGAAGACAAACTATTCTATAAAAGTAATGGATATGAATTGACTCATTTTCTTTTCCCATTTTTAGTGATTGCCATTGATATTGATCCCATTAAGATTGATCTTGCTCGTAATAATGCAGAAGTTTATGGTGTAGCAGATAAGATAGAGTTCATCTGTGGAGATTTCCTGCTACTGGCTTCTTGTTTAAAGGCTGATGTTGTGTTCCTCAGCCCGCCTTGGGGAGGGCCAGACTACGCCACTGCAGAGACCTTTGACATTAAGACGATGATGTCTCCTGATGGATATCCTTTGGAAGTCCTAAGAGTTTACTTAAAAAGTGGTGTGGAGAGGAAGGGGGTGTGTGTGTGTATGAGAGAGAAAAATTAGTGAAGAGGGGAGTTAGATTAGCTAGTAGTATTTGATAGATTCTAGTTTATTTGACATATAAAAAGCAGGTTTGTAAAAATTATGTGGTAGCTGATCTCCAAAAGTAATGGCCAATGTGAGGTTGTATTTCCTTTGTTTACTATCCACTTTTACCATTATAAAACAACTAAAATGCATAAATTGTTTGTAATTATTGTCTGAAAATTGGGAATTTCCACAAAACCTGTATCCCTAGAGTCGAGTGTGTCGGTGACCATCTCATAACTTTTTTTCGACTTATACTGACTAAGGTTAATTTGCTATATATCTTCAAATTTTTCTGTGACTCTTCCAAGATACTGAAGCAAACCCTTATTTCATAAAGAATAACATGTATTATTTGTTCCTTTCTTCACCTGCCACTCCCCAGTAGAATCATCTGTTTGACTCTTAAGAGGAAACATGTTTCTAAATTGCTAATTAAAATTTAGGATGTAGAGTACAGTAGCTAGAGTTACATGTCTTTTTCTTTACTGGAAAGAAGTGGTATTGTGCTTTCCTGTTTCCTACTGTGTTTTCTCAATAATTAAGAAATGGCAGAAAGAGAAAGTGTATATTTCTGACTCTTGGCTGCCTGCCACTAAGATAATTGAATAAATAGGTTTAAACTCTAATCTTTGATCTATCAGGGAAAATCATTGCTGAATTACAAAATCTTGTATTTAATTCTTGGTTGGGTTTCTTTAGGGGATTTAAATTTGTGCCTTTTTGTTATATGCCAAAATACATTTGGGTTAAGATAAGTAAAGAACATCTCTTTTGGATCAGAAATTAGCTGCTGTTTTTGTTACTTTTCCTTAACTACTCTCTACCTTTGAAATTTTCAGACTTTCCCAGAAGATCACTAATAATATTGTTTATTTTCTTCCAAGAAATGCTGATGTTGACCAGGTAAGCCATTACTGAGTAACTTCTGTGAGCCTCTGGCTTAGTTGCTACAAAGAATGGGCAGAAACAGATACAGGACATTTCCTTGCCAGAGAATGTATTTATGAGAATTCCTGGCTTGTGATTATTATTAGAAAACTGGAAGTGTCTGACAGTTAGGTCCATGTTTATTACATCCTCTTCATCTCTGCAGCTCCTGGCGTGCATAGACACAAATAGAGCACTCTAGGCTTTGACTAAGATGTATTGAAAGGACAATTTAATGTGTTGTACATATACCCATAGCTAAACTAGCCAAGATCTGCCTTACTGAAACCTACCTTGAAGATAGAGGTCTTAGGTATTCCTGAAAATAGTAGCCTAAACAGAAATACAGAGACAAATAATACTCCAATTTGGCCAGGAGCTAATTTTAGCTATAGTCTTGGAGAAGAGAACACTTGACTAACATTCAAATATTCTTTTTCAGTTCTTACCATAAACCTTTAATCACTGTTTTTTTTGGGGGGAGGGGTTCCCTAGTAGAATTGAATCTGATATAATAACTGCCTCATAAAGGTTTGATGATATATATCTTTATTTCATGCTTTGGTTGAGTTTTCTATAAAAACTTACTATGTATCTGCTTTGTGCCACATACTCTATTAAAAATCTTTCATGTTTCACATTCTGAATTTCACTGTAATGTTGCTGGTTGTGGGTTTTTCCTTTCTCTCTTGTTTCATACTCTGAGAACCAGCCGTATTATTCTGAGGTTTTTCATCTTTTTTTATTCAGGAGAATTTGTCTCCATTATTTGTTCAACTGTGTTCTCCTCACCATCTTTTTTTTTCCCCCTGGGACATCTATTATGAGAATCATAGTTTTCCATATCTATGTTTTATTGTGTCCTTTTTCCTTCTAGATTACCTTGATTTAGTCTTCCAACCCAGGTTCTATTATGAAGTCCAATTTATTTATTTTTTCTTGGTGTTACCTGTGCTTTCAGTGTCACGTCTAAGAGTTTTATAGTTTTAGCTGAGTAGTTGTGTGAAACTACTGATACACTGGTCCACTGGTAAAGATTCTGTCTGGTTTATTTTCTGGGATAAGGCCCAAGGATAAGTTAATTTTTAAAGCTCCCTGAGTTTTTATAATGTGCTCCAGAGTTGAAATTCTTTGGGTTAAAAGAATAAATGAAAATAACAAGCCTGAGCTCGTACTCTGAGTTAGAAGGTGATGGAATTAGATCTTGCTGCTTGTCATCTATTTATGATCCATTGTGTCTGAACATTTAGGCCTCCCAAAATAGTATGTATTGTACCAATTATTAATAGAAGAAAAAGTCACTATCCCTTTGCTTCATGAGTTTTTCATAATATGCTATTAAACGTGTATCTGCTACTCATATGACCCAGAGCTGCTTTCGAGACTGCCAGATGAGGTTGAGCTCACTGATTCCATAATTCTTATTTTTCTCATATGAATATTATGCTCTATAGCTAATCTCATAAGAGGTTATATATGATCTTTACCAGGCTTTATCAGGATCCTTATTAAATATAAATAGGCTCGTTTGGGTGCTTGAATAACAATAGGAAATTCACTATTTAGCATAAAAGTTACACTGATGAAATTTTTTTCTAGTTAAATTAACAATTTCACAAAGAAAAAGTTAACTTTTTCTTTTTGGTTTACTTCAAAAAACCTGCCAGAATTAGGATTGGTAGATCATTTGTATTTTCTGCCCCTAGAGGGTGTAATAACACTAGCAAATAACGAAAGCCTGAAAGAAAGCTGATGAGCTTTCAAATATATTATTTTGTTTGGTATTGAATTTAGATCAAATTGAGAAAATTTATGTGTATGTGGGATTTTTTTTTTTTTTTTTT
>VBSM01001124.1:7154876-7171801 GCA_008086735.1 Cheirogaleus medius | reverse complement strand
TCTTGCTCAGGCTGGTTTCGAACTCCTGACCTTGAGCGATCCTCCTTCCTCGGCTTCCCAGAGTGCTAGGATTACAGGCATGAGCCACCGCGCCCAGCCTGTATGTAGGATTTTTTTAATGAGAGGAGACAGTAGTACAAGATTGAGAGAATCACAGAGTTATAATAAGTTGACTTTTTTGCTAAGGAACATTTAGAATGTCACAACAACCTGAATTTACAAATGAGTTGGGTTCCCAAAGTGTATGAGTCTGCTCTTTAGGCTGCAACTTAGGCTGCATTTTTGCCATATAAATGTCTGTAAAGGACAGTTAATTTCCCATCCAGGGAGATTGTACTCTGGATGATATTTATATTATCCTAAACAGTATCAACTCAATACAAATATAACTTATGTTAAAATCTTTTTGTAGGAGAGGACGCTAATTATTTTCTGTAGCCAGTGAAATATTTTTCTATGTCCTCTATTACCTTGATCTCCTATTCCCTTTTTCTGCTTGAAAGTTATTCCAGGACATGTATCCCTTACTATCCAAACTCTCACTATCAAATCCAAGAACTGAATAATTTAGAAAATCTTTTTGTGAGATGCTCTTTGGGGGTAAAGTGTTTCTCATTCTCTGAAATGACAGTTGAAACCCTGGGACTAATCTTAAATCTGGTTCAGAGAGCCCAAGGTAAATGTATTTTATCTACTTGATGCCTATATCTTACTATGTTTTTCTCCATTTTTTTTCCTTTTGATAGCCATAGAATTCCAGCCAATACTAGCTTTGGATCTACCATGCCTTGCAGACATGAAAAGCTTCTCTTTTAAGTAGTAAACTTATTCAACATGGGTAGACATATTTGAGCAGACTAAAACGGTTAGTGTCTCCCAGAGGAAGCTGCACACCACGATTATCACATGCCACCACTGTGTGAAATCCCTGTTGGTATGGGGATTCTTATCTCTTAACCAGGCACAGAAATGATAGGCGAAGTACCTCCTGGTCCGTTTGATAGGGCAACTCCTTATCCTTTATATCTATTTCATAACTAGACATAAAATGTCTAGCTTCAGAAAAGTGATAGCATTTGTACTTTTCAGGTCAAATTAATTTAAATCATTGTCTCTATAATATGGTCATACTAGTACAGAGAGTAGAGCAACATTGAGCAACATCCCTAAGAATTGTGTTAAAAAGCAACTGGAGCTCTGTGTCATTTAATCCTGTCCCTTGTCTAGCAGACATACTCCACCCTTCCATGGCTTCCTCAGACACATATCATGCTTACAGGCCAAATCCTATTTTATTTCCTCATAAAGGGGGAAAAGATTTACAAATTAACTTAATACTTAGGTGAAACCAAATGATTGTTTAGGTTATAACTTAAGTATAGAAATTGATTTTGGATTTAATCATGAGATCCGTCTTTTTCTACTTGGCAGAGTTCTTGAGGCTCTCATTGTCTTTTTATGTTTCGTTTAGCATTTCTAAAACTTACAAAAGACTAGAGTTGCAAGCATTTAAATAGCTAGAACTATAAATATGAAAAACTATTAGGTAATACTGTTATGTGAAAAATATTTTAAATATAACTAAATTCATTCAGTTCTTAACATTTTTAGTGGTTTTGGCTGAATACAATATAAATTTATCACTAATTGCATTGCAAATATTAGTTCTAAGTGATTCTAGTATCTGTTTATTTAATAAATGGGAAATTGGGGCCTTAATGGTTTCTAAATATTAGAATTTATTTTAAAAAGTTATGTCAAATTGTTTTGAATTAAATTGTTATAGTGGAAATCTGATCTAACTATATCCATGTGATAAGTATTATAAAGATATTCCAACAGGTGGAAGACCTTAGTCCAGGTTTAGGAACCAGTAGCATGAGAGAATACAAAGAGGGCTAAGAACTACATAGGGCTTCTGGTACATGTAGAAATAGCAAACTCTAAAATTGCTTACCTGAGAATAGCCAGCCTTTACAAGTCAGAGCACTCAAATAAAAATAATAGCAAAAAATAAAAGCATTTCCACTGAATCAGTTCTGCTCCATTCCTCTTCAATGATAAAGATAACAGAGAGCTAATAATTATCACAAAATGGAAGGCTTTTGTTGCTGAGCTTTACCTGCCACGGGTATTTTTACCTCTTCTAGTAACTAGAACCCAGGTTTCTAGACCAACTCTGTTCTTACTGAAATCACTGCTTAATCATGCATTACAATTCAGGATAAACATATGATCAGTTCCTGATATTTATTAGCTAGTTTTTCTCTTGGGAAGTTTGCTGCTAGCCAGCTAGAGCGGAATTGTTTGTTCTGCAGCTGCATACCTTATCATTCTCTAGAGGGGCTGTGGAATTGACTGGCTGCCTAGTCTTATTGGGAAGACACAAATGCAGTTTTGCTGAGGTACTTCTGAACATAAGCTTATGTTCCCTTCACTACTGTGAGTAAATTTTCTCAGTAAATGATGGAGATAGAAAGTAGAGGGATACCGGCTTTTGTGTGCCACTCATGGTGTGACCTACTGGTCCCGTGTGAGTTGCCACTTTTCCTGACCCTCTCTTCTGTTGTGCTTTATGTAACTTGCTGAATTGAAGAATAGTCTTCATGTTTCCAGTATCTGGTTCTGAGAACTGGAAAGGGACAAAGCTTAGTGAATTGGTTATTGGTATCTTCCTCTTAGGAGACCAGTGTGGGTTAACTTTTGATACCTGGGAGAATTTTTTTGACCCGTCACCAGTGTACTCATGTTGATGATGGTGGCTTTAAGATTTATTAAGCATAGAAATCTCATTTCTGTTAACTATGTGCATAGAAATGGAAGTAATGTAATGAATATCTGTAAGTTTGAATGAGGCCTGGTTTTCCACTGATAAAAAAATATCTTTTTCTTTTACCTCCCAGAGAACTATTCATCAGAAATGTTTTTACCCAACTTACTTTTATTTTTGTGTAGTTATTAGTTGGATATAACAAGCGAAAATGGGAGCAAAAAGAACTAGTAGGTAAGGCACTTAACCTGACCCGTTTCATGTTAGGTTTCTAATTACTGCCAATATTTCAGATGCTTGCTGCTCCTGGCATTGTATTCGACAGATCTGTGGGTCCCATAAAATACTGTTCATTTTCACCTAGTATAATTGGCTTCTAACCAAGTTTTTACATACTGCAGATATAATCTCTTCTCTAATGTAGTAATAGGACTTGTTTTTTTGCAGTGCTCTAATTTTTCTACATCTTTCTTGTGACAAAGTGTTTCTGTCATTAGTATTATATATTCTTCCAATAGGATCCCATTTGGAAGTTATTTTCTCTCATTTGGTACATTTTTACTTTAAATTCATTTTCTTATCTATTTCTACCTGCCATTCTTTCTCTTTCCCTCCACCCCCCCATCAATTTATTAAACTTTAAGAAAGAGGAAGGAACCAAATAACATTTGTCAGTTAAACCTGCTAGTGAAAAATAAGGACAGCAGGCATTGACGGCACTGTTTGCTTGAAGCAAAGTATTATTTATTCGCTTGAGCTACGTGTATTTACAATCTTTCCAACTCTGAAATTCTAACCTTTAAAATCTATGTAGTTGTGAAAATGTGAAAAAGTACAAAAAGGCTAAGGTTAGAAACTATTTTTAATCAGAACAGTTAAAAGTAACATCCTAAGTTTTTAAGATTTTCTTTCTAAACACTGTTTCTTATTATATTAATATTTTGTCACATAGATTCACCCTTTCTCCAGTATCAGCATCAGTATTGTTTTGTCTATCATCTGACTCTCCTAGCTAGAATGTTTGTTTGTTTTTTGCTACTCTCCACTGCCTAGAACAAGCCTATAAGCTCTCAGTAAATCGTTTTTAAGTAATTTATGAACTCGTTTAGAACTCTTCTGATTCCTGAGAAAATTCCCATCTTCACTCCATTTTCTTACCCAAAGCACCCACATCCAGAGAACCCTCTAAAAGGTATAGAGAGAAGGAAAAGAAATTACCCTACCTTCTTAGAAATTGGTTTTTATGTACTTCTATTTATGGCTTATATAGGAAATGATAACCATCTATTTTTATTGTACCTTTAATTTTTTTAAATAAATTTCAGAAATTGTTTTTCATTTTTCTCAAAATACCCTTTTTAGGATCTGAGATAGACAGTGCTCCTACTTTTCAGATCTAGAAGGCCAAAGCCTATTTTAATGACTTTCTCAATTGATATGGCAAATTATTGGTAGAACTGGGGTTGAAATTTGCCTCTGACTTTGATCCTTTTTTCTTCTGCTAGATGTATCTTAGCAGATGTTTTGCTAGTTCAGCTCTGCTTTGGTTCTCTAAACTCAACCTGTTTTTTCCTGTTCTTTTCTCCTCCCCTTTCGCCCCACAACCCCACCTCTCAAAAAAAACTTCAGCTTGTTAATCTTATGTTCTTTAAATAAATTGCTTGTTGAAAGGAGCATGAGAAATGTTATACTTCAGTTAGATTTTAACTCATAGAAAAAAAATTGTGAAAAAGTGGTATTTTAGATATGCTGGTCAAAATGGCTTTTATTGGCTAAAGACCAAATTCCTCATTTTGCCTTTCCTTGTTAAAAAAAAAAAATCAGACTGATATAAAGATACCAAAATAGAATATAAAACAATTATTCCTAATAATTGCTACTATGAGACTACTTGGGTTATTTTTAAATTTCTAGTTTCACTTTAAGTAATCCTTACAAACAAATAGTGAGATGTGTGTGTTTTTTAAATACATAAGGAATACTGTATTTGACTTTTATTTTATCTACTCCTATTGATAAAAACATACCCAGCTCTTTTATGTCCCTTTAGGAGTGAGGGCAAGGGTTGGTGATGTTATCACTGCCTTGGTAGAATACCTCCTTTTTTTCTTTTAAGAATGTACCTGTTGTTCCTTCCCCATTTTTGTTCTGTGACTTTTTTTCTAAAAGGAAGTTGAAATACTTTAAAATACATATTCATTGGTAATGCACAATAAAGCTTCCCTTCTGCCAGATACCAGACGCTGGTGTGGTATGTAGAACACCACTGAGATGAGATTGTCTCAGCCCTCAAAACCAAACCAGACTGATTGAGCAACTCTCTTTACAAAATACACAACTGCAGTTTTGCTGATTACAGTTACAGAAGATACATGTCTCCTGTTGTTTGTACCTGATACTTGGGGTGTCCCTTTCTCTGTCACTCAGTGTATTCTGTTTTCTGACTGGCTGGGATCTCCACCATATTCCCCTTTCTCTTAATCTTTCTCACTGCTGCCCCAGTAAACTCATCTCTGGTGAAGTCATCCTGTGTTAGAAGGTAGTACATTTGCTAGTCAATGCATCTCTAAGAGATTGAATGAAGGGGGAAAAATGAACTAAAACAAAACCTTACCTGTACAAGAACTTAGGGTAAAACATTGCTAATTTGCAGTGTGACAAAGGCGAGCACAAGCATTACTGTCACAGAGCAAAAGAATCTTGAGCAGCTGCCTGCCCCTGTTGTCTGCTCATTTGATTGGCATCCTTTTGATGTTTACTGTGGAGGTGAGCAGGGATAGTGCTTTCAGCTTCCTAATTAGAGAGGTTGGTCACTGTATTCTAATAGACCCAAAAAGAGCAAAATATTTTACCACAATTTTTGTGGAAAGGATTTAAAATACACAACATAGCAATGGGTGGAGGAGGTGGTCCAAGTTGTGGGGACAGCAAAAGAGACCAATTGGAGAAGGAAAGTCGTTAGTAGAAACAGACTCACAAGAATGGGGATCACAGCCTGGATCGGAGCTAGTGCCTTGCAGCAGGGACTTAGTAGGTACTGTCTAATGAATGAGAGGGTGAGGGACAGGTGATAAGGCAAAACGGACAAAGGCTTTCAGGAAAGGCTTTAAATGTCTATGTTAATAAATAAACCTGATATTTGGGGAGGATTTGTTCATTTTGTCTGAGAGATCAAGTCCTTATACAACAGCAGAGCACCATCCACTTAGCCATAATATCTAAATGGTCCAAAACAGCAAGTATTCCTGCCACCAAAGATTGCATTCTTACTTACCTGAGAAGTAACAGTGAACATTTGAGATGCCTCATTTTTCAAAAGACTTAATAAAAACCTAGAGTCTTCCTATTATTTGATAGAGTAATATGAATGAAAGAATTGTTTTGAAATCATGCTTATTATATATGTGTGGCTTATTCTTCTATCCATCTTTTTAGGTGGCATCCTTAGCTGGGCCTGGAGGGCAAGTGGAAATAGAACAGAACTTTCTTAACAACAAATTGAAGACAATCACTGCTTATTTTGGTGACCTGATTCGAAGACCAGCCTCTGAAACCTAACTGAGGCAGTGCTAGGACAAACAGATCAAGTAGTGGTCAGAACATTATTCTGATAAGACACTTGGAATGTCTTCCTGGACTCACTGACACTTTGTATGCATAGTCTTATATCACTATGTGAAATGGAAACTTACAGGAGTTGAATGAATATTAATGAAGGGCTATATTAACTATGTATATTGTACATTAGGATGGTAAGTGTCTGATATGGAAAGAGGAGGTTTGCCCCTGTGCTTAATTTCAGTGTGTGTATTTTTATGTATGTCTGCATATTTTTTTAATTTTGTATGTTTTGGTTTACCATCTTTGTATGCATGTGCATGTGTGCAAAAAAAAATTTGTGTTTTTTTAAAATAGATACAAAGAAAACAATGGATTAGTTATATTCTATCCACCCATTTAATCCCTACCAAAATAAATAATGTTATATGCTTAGGGTTAGAAATGTGAATAGTACAAAATGGTACAAAATGAAAAGTCTCCCACCCCCTTCCCTACCCTTTATTCCTTTATCTAAAGGTAATCACAGTTAACAGTGTTTTATAATTCCTTTGGAGGAGCAAAGAATTGCAATATACCCTAATGCACTTTTTTCCCCCTCATTAATGCACTGTTGGATACCTTCTTCTCTTTTTTTTTAACTTTGTATCTTTTTATAAAAGTTTGTATTTTTTTACTAGTATACATGGAAGACCTTTCCATATCAGTACATACATGTAGATCTACCTCATTGTTTTTAATGGCTGTATTGCATTTCTTTTTCTGGATGTGTCATAATTAAACAGCTCTCTATTGATGGACACTTAGGCTGTTTTTAGTTTTTTACAGTTACCCACTATTCTGCACTGTCTTTAAGTATAATATATGTTGTTGAACAAGTATACCCATAGGGTAAATTTCTAGCTGTCCAATTGCTAGGTTTTGTACATTTTAATTTTGATGGGTGTGGTCAAATTGCCTCAATAAAGTTGGAGGTAGTTGTGTTCGCACCCACAGTGATTAGACGGCATATTTTCTTCCACCCTCCCCAGCTTGGGGTGTCCTCAAGCATTTTGATTGTTGCTATCTCATGGGTGAGGAAAATGATATCTTATTGTTGGTATGCATTTCCTTAATTATGAATGATATTTGGCATATTTTCATATATTTTATCCTCTTTAGTTTTCTCCCTATTTTTTAAATTTTTATTATGAATTATCTTTTTCTTATATATACGAGTTCTTTGTAAATTAAAGAGCCGTTTGTCTTTAGTAGGTTTTACAGATACGTTTTTCCAGTTGTTAGCCTTTAGATTTATTGGGGTATTTCTGGTTTTTGCCATACATAAGTTTTTCATTTTTATGTAGTCAGACTTACTAGTTTTTTATCTTTGTTGCTTTGGTTTATGTCATTTTGAGATATCTTTCTTTTCCTTTCCCCCCAAAAATACTTTTATTCAGACTTTTTACTAGAACTATCCTGTTTTCATGTCTTTGCTTCATCTGGAATTTGATTTTTGACACCCTTTTTATAAAGATAGTGTTTTTAAATTTTCCATTGCAAAATCACCATGAAATATATTTTGTAATAAAGGAGATAATCCTTTTCTATTAAAATGGCAATGAAAGGAAAAGGAATATGTGTTGTTTAATTATTCATCTAGAAAGTGTGTTCAGTCATTTTTACAAGTAGGTAAAAAGACAGTGACATACAGCTCTTGTCATTGGGGATTGGATTTGAGACCTTTATCTTTTAATAATGTAAGCACATTAAACATTATACAAAACACAATTTGGGGTGGGATAGAGCTGGGGAAATTGAAATAAACTTGAGGGGCTGGGCACAGTGGCTCACGCCTGTAATCCTTTGGAAAGCCAAGGCAGGAAGATCACTTGAGCTCAGGAGTTCAAGACCAGTCTGAGCAAGAGTGAGACCCTGTCTCTACTAAAAATAGAAAAATTAGCTGAGTGTTGTAGCTTGAGCCTATAGTCCCAGCTACTAGGGAAGCTGAGGCAGGAGGATGGTTTGAGCCAAGGAGTTTGAGATTGTTGTGAACTATGATCACACCACTGCACTTCAACCCCCTGGGGTGACTGAGTGAGACTCTCTAAAAAAAAAAACTTGAGGGACTTTCCAAGAAGTACTGGAATATTAAACAGTAAAAATAACTACTATATAAGAAACAACTTTGTTGGAGTGTGCTAACTTTAGTCTCTTGAAACTGCAATTTATGCATGATTGCTCTACAATACAGTAGCAATTGAACTGTTCATAATGGATAAGATTACTTGGTGAGATAAATCTATCCAAATATTCTTGATTTTTAGACTTTATGTATCATTAGCATATATATTGTAAACATGTCAACATTTTTGAAATCCAGTCAGCATTGGTCATAAACAGTTCTATACACAGCCCCGAGAACTAGAGTAAGACTTAGCAGATGGCAGGTGGGGTGAAAGCAGATTTACAAAATCACCAAGTATTTTTTAGTTTTTTGTCACTTAACGTTTCATGCCTATACTTCTTTCCATAATACATTTTCTTACTTGTATATTATTAATATTGAAACTAATTCGTCTTCCTGAATTTGCATGACCTTATATGAGTATAACAGGAAAGAAGCCTAGCCAAGACTTAAATATTCCTGCCCACTGGTTATACAGGGATATAACTAATTTATAGACTATAGGTTGTTAGTGCTCAAAAGGACTTAAGATGTGTTCTAGTGTATAGTGCGACTCTTGTTCAAATAAAATCTTACAAAGAAGCTGAATAGGGATAAAATGGATAAAAAAATGAAGCTCTTGGCAATGTTTAGGACAAAACAGAAGTGAAGACACTAGTAACCCCTATTTTAGTCCACACCAGTCTTTTTCCTTGTTAAATTACAAAACTTTGAAGATAATTTTTAATAAAAGTAAATATATACTTTTAACAATTTAAATACAAAGTGAGCAATTCAAAAAGTGAACTTCACCCTTGCCATTTCTCTCCTCCCCACCTGCCACATTTACATCCTCCTCCCCACGACTGACACTGTGGTAGGTGTCCTTTAAGACAGTGATCCCCAACCTTTTTGGCACCAGGGACCCATTTCATGTAAGACAAGCTTTCCAAGGGTTGGGGGGGTCGCAGCTCAGGCGGTGCAGAGCGGCTGTAGATACCCTAATTACGCTGGCCGCTCACCTGAGCAGCCCTCGGGTGCCTGAGTTTCAGCGGCTCACCTCCTCTTGTGTCCTCCCCCGCCCCCCCCTCCATTTTCCTAAGTTTCATAGATGACAATTTTTAATTTTTCCACAGACTGGAGAGGCAGGGGGCAGGGGCCGGTGGTGGGGCGTAGCTCAGGGAACCGCAGCTTTAAGACATTTCCCTATGCCATAAAAACGTGTGCGCACAGTGGGATGGGATGAGATTACATTATTCTGGAGTTTGATTTTATTTTTCATTTAATGTCTTGCAAGTGTTTCTATATGAACACATCTGTGCTATCATTTTTAACAAACAGTACAAATCTGTGAGAATTGCTCTAACCATTACCCAATTATGTAACAGTTCTTGCAGTTGCAGATAGTACTGCAGGGGATATTTCTAAGTAGAATAGATTCCCAGAAATGAGTTTTTTAGATCAAAGGTCATGCTTATTTGGTATATCATGTCAAATTGACTCCAAAAAAATATATTTCCACCACCTGCATGAAAAGGGTCAATTTTCCTCACACCCTTAAAAGCAACGTATATATTCACTTCTCATTGTTATCTATCTGATCAACAAAGTTATCTCTCTTTTTTTTTTTTTTGAGACAATGTCTCACTCTGTTGCTCCAGCTAGAGTGCTGTGGCATCAGCCTAGCTCACAGCAACCTCAAACTCCTGGGCTCAAGCGATCCTACTGCCTCAGCCTCCCGAGTAGCTGGGACTACAGGCATGCGCCGCCATGTCTGGCTAATTTTTTTCTATATATTTTTAGTTGGCCAATTATTTTTTTCTATTTTTAGGAGAGATGGGGTCTTGCTCTTGCTCAGGCTGGTCTCAAACTCCTGACCTTGAGCAATCCTCCCACCTCAGCCTCCCAGAGTTCTAGGATTACAGGTGTGAGCCACCGCGCCCGGCCAGATCAACAAAGTTATCTTAATTTGCATGTCCTAATTGTTAGGTATGAACAATTTTTCATATATTATCCAGATAAATGTTAGGCATTCGTTTTTTTGCCAAATGAACAGCTAATTGCTACATTATTTTTTATTAAATGAACTCACCTTTCTCCACTAATTTGAAATCTAACCTATGTGTGTGCATATGTTTGTATGTATGTGCATATGTAAGTGTATATATCTGGAATTTGTTTTATTCCTTCGATCCTCTTGTCTGTTTCTGTGTGGTATGTTTTTGATTACTGTAGTTTTCATTATGTGTGTTGACAGTTGCAAATTTCCCCATTCTCAAAATTTTCTGACACTTTCTGAGCATTTTTAATTCTTTTAGACAAACCTGAATTTATCAAGTTCTGTATTAAAAATCCTCTGGGATTTTTAATTTTCACTTTAGGGAAAAGTGATATCTTCACGGCATTGAATCTTCCCCTCCAAGGATTTGGTATGTCCTCTTGTTATTCTGATTTTTTTTTTGTATTTCGGTAAATCCTATATCATTTTATTTGTATAAATCTTGCATTTTTTTTTTTTTTGCCAAGTTTATTGCTTGGTATTTTGCAATTTTTGCTTGATTTTGAACACGATCTTTTTCATTACATTTTCTAATAGGTGTATTGTCTGTATAAGAATGCTTATGATTTCTTTGTCTTATACCCAATCTTCTTACTGAATTCTTTTAATAGTTATTCTAATACTTTTAATTGATTCACTTTGATTTTCTAAATAAGTAGTCATGACATCCACACAGGAGCTTTTCTCTTTGCCAATATCTATGCCTCTTAATTTTTATTCTTTTCCTATTGCACTGGTTAGGACTGCCAGGAAAGTTGTGATAATGGCACTTGTTCCTTGCTTTTTATTTTGCAATGAAAGGTTAGAAGCATGTCTATTAAATGTTATTGTAGCTTGCATTAAAACTAAGATACTGTCTTCCCTACAGTTTTTTTTTAATGTAAGAAAGTCTAAATTACTTTAAAATTTTCAAATAACTTAACCATATCTATGTTCCTATAATGTATTGTAATTTATACTGCTGGATTTCACTTGATAAATTTACATTGTTTTTGTTTGTTACATTTTGTTTATGTTTGTTTATTTTGTGCACCTTGCCTGGTTTTGGTATCAGACTGCTCTGGCAGAATGCTTCAGAAAGTCTCCCATGTTTTTCTGTGCACTAAATAATACTGGCAATATCTGTCTATTGAGCCCTTGGGAGAACTCCAGGAAATGGGGGCCTGGTACCTTTTTGAAAGAGATGTTTTGATTGTAGCATTTTTTAAGGATCTTTTTATTCAGATTTTTTAATAACTTTGTGGGATTTTTTAACAATTTATAATTCCTTGGAAAATATCCATTTCATTTATATTTTTACTTATTAATATAAAGTTAGTACATTATCTCATATTTGCTTATTTTTTTATTGTTGTTGTTGTTTTGTTTTTACAGTTAGGGTCTCACTCTTTCGCCCAGGAGGGCTGGAGTACAATGGCGCAATCATTGTTCACTGCAGCCATGAAATCCTGGGCTCCAGTGATCCCCCCGTCTCAGCCTCCCGAGTAGCTGGGACTACAGCCATGTGCCACCATGCCCCGCTAATTTTTTTTTTTTCTTTTTAGAGACAGGGTCTCACTATTGTTGCCCAAGCTGGTTTTGAACTTCGGACCTCAAGCAATCCTCACACATTAGCCTCCCAAAATGTTGAGATTACAGGTGCAAACCACTGTGCAAGGCCTAACTTTTTATTTTAGAATAATTTGTGACTTTTTAAAGGTGGAAAAATAATATGACAAATATCTCCAGCGGTTATCTGCTACCATCATAATGTTTCCAAGTCTTTGTCAATATTTACCATTATTAACAATCTTTTTAACTCAGCTAATGTTTTAAAACTTAAAATTGATTTGTAAAAGAATTCCAAATGCTATTGTCATAAATGAAAAGTCACTATCCCTTTTAATATTCGTATATTAATATGAAAAATGTTCATCCATTTACTACCTAAAAGAATGCTACATACCACACTTTGGGAACAGTGGAATGGGTGGTGGGCGACAAAGATGGTAAAGACCCACGCTGGTCCCTAAAGAAGCCAGGAAGTGTGGCGCGGGGTGGGGAACACGAGAAGGCTGCCCCCAGAACAGTGTGATGAGTTACCACAGGGACACGCGGAGTAGGAGTTTTCCAGGTTAACAAATTGGGACAAGACATTCTAAGAATGGAAACGGCATTTAGAAGGCATAAAGGCAAAAGAAATCCACTTGTAATTTAGGCATCAGTAAACGCCGACCTAGTGGAGAAGTCGCTGGAGGAGGGGCCAGCTCTCCGCGCCAGCTGAGCAGTGCGGCCTGCGTCCTGTGTCCTGAGCACAGGGAGCCTTTCAGGCTTTGAGGGCTTGAGGGCTTGGTGAGGTCCAAGGGTCCCTTGTCAGGAAAATGCTTTTAAATGCACAGAATAAAAGCCTAGGATTACAAAGTAATCCCGCTATATCAAAGTAGCTATTAAAATGTCAAGAAAAAATTTGTGGTATAGTAAACATGCTTTTTCATTAACACATTAAATAAAATCTACTAGAGGATCTACTAGCTACTATAATTTCAGAGTGGTGATACATGTAAATGGTATTTCAGGAAAACTGCAACAGCTAGACTATTACACGAAAATATCTAAATTTCAGTGACAAAGCACAGGTACTATTAGAAGCTTCTTTTTTGTTTAATGTTTTCATCCACATTCACAGACCGCCTAAATTCTGTCCATGATCCTCTTAGTGGCCCGCAGACTCAGGTTAAGAGCCCCTTTGTGGAGGTCTCTCTGACACAAAGAATTGGCCAGACCAGAAGCAAGGTGGCAAGAGAGGAGCCCCGCACAGTGATGGGTGCAGCAGGGAGCCACAGGGAGGGGCAGATTGGAGGGTGTAGGAGGCAGAGCTCCAGGACAGAGGCAAGTTGTCGCAACCCCAGGTGCAATGCCCTGCTGTTCCCAACCCACTATCGGCTCCTTGAGACCTGGTAGAACAAACCTATCTTTTCAGCAAGAGAAAGTGGGTTAATTCTCACTTTGAATGGGATGGCATTCTGTAATTAAGTGAGGTACCTAGTGGAAATATTAAAGAATATTAATGGAAATTATCTAGATCAGCACTGTCTAAAAGGAATATATAATGTGAACCACAAATGTTATTAAATTTTCTAGGAGCCACGTTTAAGAAGTTAAGCATGTGAAATTAATTTTAACATATTTATAACTTTATCGAAAATATTATTTCAACATGTGATAATATGAACAAGTATTAATGAGAGATTTTTTTTTTCTTATTAAGTCTTCAAGACCCAGTGTGTATTTTAAACTTACAGCACATGTCAATTTGTATCAACTACATTTCGAATATTCACCAGCCACATGTGTCTAGTTGCTAATGAATTCCATTTAGATAGTGCAGATCTAGATTTCTGGAGAACAAAAAGAACAGTATTTTGCATTTTGAGGCTTTTGGTACCTTATAATTAAAGCCAAAATGCTTAGGAATTTGGATTTCCTCTTTAAGCGATAGGGAGCCACAGGACTTTTAGCCAGAAAGTGAAATTACCAGATTTCAGAGGATGAAATACTGGAAGTCCTCCTTATAGCCAGGAGTGTGGAGCTCAGTCTCTTACAGCTGCAGTCCCCAAGCCCCAGGCTGCGGATCTGATCCGTGGCCTGTTAGAAACTGGGCCACACAGCAAGAGGTGAGCGAGGGGCCTGAGCTCCCCACAGCAGCGCAAACCCTACTACAAACTGCGCATGCGAGGGATCTAGGCTGCGGGCTCCTTATGCGAATCTAAGCTCCATGTTCCGAGGAGGAGCTAAGGAGGTGATGCTAGCTCTGGGGAGTGGCTGCAAATATAGTAAATGTAATGCACTCGAATCATCCCAAATCCATTCCTCTCCCCACCCCTGTGCGTGGAAAAATTGTCTTCCATAAGCCGGTTCCAGTTGCCAAAAAGGTTGGAGACTGCTGCACAGTATTTCAAGTAAGAGTTGTGACAATGCCAAATTCATTCCACTTTAACTGTCCCAGTTGAGATGAATTCATGATTTTTTAATCTTTCAAAGAATTAAGAATCCTATAACGGAGATGTAAAATAGTACATGTATATGCTGAAGGTTTTGCTGTACAGTAGTCCCCTCTCATGCCCGGTTTCACTTTCCATAGTTTCAGCTATCTGTGGTACAGTAAGAGATTTTGAGAGGAAGAGAGAGACCACATTCCCATCACTTTTTTATTACAATATATTGCTATAATTGTTCCATTTTATTATTAATTATTGTCAATCTCTTTCTGTGCCTAATTTATAAATTAAACTTTATCATTGTATGTATGTATAGGAAAAAAGAGAGTATATAGAGTTCAGTACTATCCACGGTTTCAGGCACCCACTGGGGGCCTCGGAAAGTATCCCTCCATGCCGGATAAGGGGGCACTAGTGTGATTGTCTGGGCCTAGACGGGCTATGGATCTTGGATGAATATGCTTGAATTATCTCAGGCCTCCCAGACTCCCTGGGAGCTCCAGGCACCAGAGCCAATGAAAGCTCAGGCTCTGACCCAGCCCCACCTGGGGGTTGGGCATAGGAGGTCCCCTCTTAACTCCCACCACAGCATGTGGCAGGAGAACTAACTCTGTCCTAAGACATGTTCCCTTCATTCAAATTCATTTTCTTTACACTATTTTTCTAGTAAGTAAATAGGGCAAAAGTACCTAAATGTACATTTACATGAGGAAATGCAAATAGTGTGCAAGCACAAGAAATGTATGTCTTCTCCCTAATATAATCATTTATTAAATAAGTGTGCCAGGCACTGCTAGGTTTTGAAGATTCATATTACCAATGAAAACAACCTTAGATACCAGTTTATATCTCATCAATGAGCAATTTAAGAACAGTAACATCCAATGCTAGCCTGTTATGATAAAAATAATTCACCCATGCACTGGCCATACATGGAATGCAAGATGGCTTAGAGTCCTTTAAAGCTCACCTCTGACCCAAGCCTGTGGCCACGGCTGGAGGACCCACATAGTCACCTTTCATTACAAATATGTAGTTTCTTTTCCTGTGTCCCCAGCATCTGTTGCCTTGTCCCTCCCCGCTGTCCATGCCAATGCATCAATCGGACTGACTGTCCAGCTGTCCACGCCTATTTTGCCTCCGACACTGTCTTGATACAACTTGGCCTCCTGGTCTTCAGCACTCAGTCCAGTCCAGATTTATTCCCTTTGTGTCACTAATCTGACTACTGAGAATTTGTTCTAAGAAAATACTTGAGGGGGAGAAAAAGGGATATACACAAAGATATTAATTGCATATAAAGAAAAATTTGAAAACCACCCAAATGTTCCATGAAGAGGAACAACTCAGTAAATTATGTTACTTTCACTCGATGTAGTATTATGCAGCCATTATGCATTGTGTGACTTAGTAAGTCTATGAAAACACGTAAATGCATTTTTTCAAAAAGTTCACAGTTCAAAAGAGTCTCTAAGGCATAGTCTCTAGTACAAATTAGAGCACTCTGAGTCCCCTTTCTTAGATCTGGCTACCCCTCCACATGATAAACCAGTTCCTGTGATCACTTCCACATTGTCCTACTTTGTCCTTGTTCAACCTCAAGACAAACACCAGAGGGCACAGGAGAGCCAAGAGTGGGCTGAAAAGGCTAAGTTCAAGTTCTCCCCTTTGGAATCCCAGCCGAGGTGGGCAGTTTGTTCTCTGTGAGCCGGTGCACGTACTCACCCCATGTATGTATGTCTGCAAAAGTTAACACCTATGCTACAAAAGATATGGTTCCTTGGAATGGCCCCATGCTCTTGTCTTGGAGAAAATGTAAACCGGTTTAAAGAAACTGTAGCTCATCTCCCCAGAACTGAATTTCACACAAAAGGTTTTTAATTTTTTTTTTAATTTTTCATCAGATTGATAGTGGCAGTGGCACCATTTGGTATCAGGGCTCTCTCTAGAAAGAAATGGTTTCTAGTTGCATTTTACCAGACAACTATAACAGGTGGGACACCATCTGATTTAAGATTTTACGTTAAATCATATGAAATAAAACCAGCAAACAGCATAACATGAAAATAATAGAGAGAGAATGGATAAAACACTACAAAGTGTATGACAGGTAGATCTTTGCCCTGTCATCAGCTATTCATTAATGCTTCTTAGTAACACTATTTATGAGACTTTAAAAAGTGATTTGCATTTTCCTAATCATTTTTGGAATTTTGCATCATTTTGCAAAGTATCTTCTAAAATCTTTACAGACTGACGACTTAAGGTAAGTGATGTCTTTAATGTAAAGCCTAGTTACTCACTAGTGAGCAGCCTCTGAGATGGCCTCCCATGACCCCGCCTCCCAATATTCACAGCCTTGCAGAAATCCCCTCCCTTTAGTGTGGCCTGGAATCATAGACTTTCTTCTTCTTC
>VBSM01001124.1:7134269-7154776 GCA_008086735.1 Cheirogaleus medius | reverse complement strand
CCTGAGCTCAAACGATCTGCCCGCCTCAGCCTCCCAGAGTGCTAGGATTATAGGTGAGAGCCACGGTGCCCAGCCATAGACTTTCTTCTAACAAACAGACTTTGGCAGAGGTGAGATTAGGTTACAAAAAGCACATAGCTTTCCTTTGGACACTCTCTTTCACTCTCTTGGATTGCTCGCCCTGAGAGAAGGCAGCTGTCATGTGGAGAGGCCCTTGTGGCGAGCGACCGAGGCTTGACCACAACTACATGAGTGAGCTTGGAATGGATCCCTCTCCAGTCTAGCCTTCAGATGAGATTGCAGCCCTGGCCAACAGCTTAACTGCAATCTGAGACCTGAGTCAGACAGCCAGCTAAGCTGCACCTAGATTCCCGACCCACAAAAACTGAGGTATATATGTATGTTACATTAACCTGCTAAGTTTGGGGATAATCGGTTACACACAGTAGATAACTAATATGGTAACCAAGCCATAAAGGCAGCTATGTCCACCTAGTTGACCAAAACAAAATCTGAATTTTGACTTCTCATTGTTCATGTCCAGGGTATCAACAAGAATTTCTAATTTCTAAATAATTTGGTGAATCATCTTTACTCCATTCACACTGATGCTACCTTATCAGGCCGCCTCATCTCTAGCATTGATTTCTCCCACTGCCTCCTAACCTTTATTCCAGGGCTGTTCCCTATCAATCTGTCTTCCAACTCTGCAGCCAGAGCAAGTGCATTAAAACTCTTTCAAGGCTGCTCAGTCTAGCTCTTCGCCCAAGTGAAAATCTTGAGCATCCTTTCTCAAGTAGCTCTAATGCTTTCCCATGGCCTAAAAGGCCAGCAACAATCTGACCCCTGCTTATCTGCCAGCCCTCTGTTCACCCCCACCCTCCTGTCCTACCATCCAGCCCTGATCCCACTACTCTCAGTTCCTCCCAGCTTTTGCATGAGCTGCCCCACAGCTGCAATATCCCCTATGCCTTGTGCTCCACAGCACTAACACCATCCCAGCCTCGAGTCTCAGTTCAGATCTCACTTCTGCAGGAGATCTTCCTTGTCATACACTTGTCCCCTCTTCCAACCTTCTGTGGGGTCGTCCCTCCCCAAGCTCCTGCTACTCCCTGTGCTACTCACCAGCAGACCCTTCATACTCTGTCCTGTGACAGTTTATGGACCGCTTCTTTGTGCTGAGGCATCAAGCAGAAAACCTCTGCTAAAATGTAAAAGCCCTTTATTAATCACAGCCTACCATATTTTCAGCTAGAAATGTTGTCATCCTCTTTGGTACTTTCCTGAAAATATGGCAAAAATTTCTTCTTACAAATTACTCCACTCAATCCATGGCAAGTATTGTAATGTCATTTAACTTTTCAGTTTAGAGAAATTGAGGTTAACCCAGTCACGTGGTCAGTTAGTTTCAAAATCAAGAACAGCACACACATTTCTTGAATCTTTGCCTTCTGCCACGAGCTCTTAGGAACACTTCCTCTCTCTGCTCATGCTCACTTATCCATTGATTTCTCTTTTCTGCTTATGAGAAGGGCCACACCCACCCAGCATTACAAAACACTACATGTGCCCCAAATATGCTTTGACCACAAAGTCTTTACATGAACATTTTTGCCTTATCTAAAAGATTAGTATACAATAGGACTCTTAAAAGTAAATTTACTTTCTCTAGTCTATCAATGGAAACAATGATTAAAAATTAGTGAGATTTTCACATCACCATGTGATAGATACCAAAGTCACAACTTTGGGCCAAGTGTAGTGGCTCATGCCTGTAATCCTAGCACTTTGGTAGGCATAGGTGGGGGGCATTGCTTGAGCCCAGGAGTTCAAGACCAGCCTGGGCAAAATAGCAACATACAGAGACCCCCATCTCTACAAGAAATAAGAAATTAGCTGGGCGTAGTGGCACGTGCCTGCAGTCCTAGCAACCCAGGATGCTGAGGCAAGAGGATCACTTGAGCCCGAGAGTTCCAGGCTGCAGAGAGCTATGACCACACACCACTGCACTCCAGCCTGGGCAACAGAGCAAGACCTTGTCTCGAAAAAAAAAAAGGGGTGGGGCAACATGCTCAATCTAAGTCAATCAGCAGGAAGGCAGGACTTATATATGGTTGAGAAGAAATAAAAAAGAGTAATACACCAGGCGCGGTGGCTAGTGCAATCCTAGCACTCTGGGAGGCCAAGGCAGAGGATTGCTTGACCTCAGGAGTTCGAGACCAACCTGAGCAAGAGTGAGACCCCATCTCTACTAAAAATAGAAGAATTAGCCGGGCATGGTGGCACATGCCTGTAGTCCCAGCTACTTGGGAGGCTTAGGCAAGAAGATCACTTGAGGTCAAAAGTTTGAGGTTGCAGTGAGCTATGATGATGCTACAGCACTCTACCCAGGGTGACAGAGCCAGACTCTGTCTCAAAAAAGAAGAAGGAGGAGGAAGAGGAGGAGGAGGAGGAAGAAGAAATCTAAAAAATTTTTTTAAAAGAAAAAAAGTAACAGCCCCTGAGGTAGAGCAGCCATCTTACTGCCTTGAGTAAATCACAACCACAAATCTCTGGGTCCAATCACACCAAAAAACATACTTCTGATGACCTCTACTATTAGTAATAAATTCCTTTTGTTATAGAAGCCAATTGGCAAAAACATGGGTAAAAAATAAAATCTGTAAGAAAATGGAGGCGTCCCCCAAGAGGGACGAGGTTTCTACCTTCTTCATCTTACTCCTCTGTCTTCCCAGGGGTGATTGTTATGTTTTAATGGCTTCCCACTCTTCCCCTCCTTGGGAAGTTCATCCTTCTTTCTCCCTGGTCACTATTTCCCTGCCCCAAAGCCTATGTACCTTCCCCCACAGATTTTGGGGGCCTTTTTTCCACAGCAGAAACAAAGAAAAGTGGTCATTTTAAAAATGAAGATGAGGAAGAAAAAGAAGAAAGGAAAAAAATGGAATGAAGTGGGTGGATAACTCAAAAGTCATGTTCATAGTTCTTGGTGCTCACTCTGTGTGTATAAATATAACTGTGAAATGCCATGTGATTCCACTCATAGGAAGTACCTAGAGTAGTCAAGTTTATAAAGACAGAAGGTAGGCCAGTGGTTACCAGGGGCTGGGGTAGGGGGAATGCTAGTGTTTAATGGGAACAGCATTCATGTGGATGATGGAAAGTTCTGGAGATGGATGCTGGTGTTGGTTGCATAACAATGTAAATATACTTAATGCCATTGAATTGTACATTTTAAAAATGGTTAAATTAGTAAAGTTTACATGTATTTTATCACAACAAAAATGCAATATATACACACATATACATCACTATGTCGTATTTATTATGTAAGTATGCAACTATAATTTTTAATGCGGTCTTATCTACCTCACTTCCTCATTATACCATCTTTTCAACCCAGCCCTTGATCATCCCAGGGAGCAGACTAGAGAATACAGATGGCATCAGCACAAGTCATCATCGGTGCTGCAAAACGCCACTCCACAGGACAGACCTCGACTGCTGTAGGACAGTAATAACGCAGTGCTCACGGTGGGCGGAAACTGTTCTACGTGCTCTATTCATATTAACCCATTTAGCACACAGAGCGCTCCATGGGGTCAATAGTACTTTGCCCATCTTTGCAGATCAGGAAACTGAAGTACTGGAAGACTAAGTAACTTGTCCAGGTTCAGACAGCTAGTAAGTAGGGTAGCCGGGATTCAAACCCAGGAACTCTGTCTCCAGAATCACTACACTCTTCTGCCCAAATGAGACTTAATCAACTGATTGGCTGCTGTGTCCTAGACCTATGGGGATGCAGAGGTGAGTCTAGAAGTGAAGCCATCCTCTCTGTGCCTTGGTTTCTCCAACTGAAAAATGAAGAAAATAATGACACCTATCTCATAGAGTGGTCATGAGGATTACGTGAATTAATGCTTGTAGAAGGCTCTGTGTGTCTGGCATGTGGTGAGCACTCACTGAGTATTAGCCATTATTATTAACCTCTTTAAGACATGGTATCTCTCTCTGTTGCCCAGGCTGGTCTCAGACTCCTGGGCTCAAGCGATCCTCCTACCTCGGCCTCCCAAGTAACTGGGACTGCAGGCGTGAGCCACCATGGCCAGCTCAGCCACTATTATACTTAAGGAAAAAGGAAGGATCAAAGATGATGTCACAGTGCTAATGAGAAAACTTTTGTTTTCATTACGTGAAAACTACCTTGTTAAGAATTGTGTGATTTTTCTCTTTTTTGCAAATGAGTATTTAGAGGCATGTATATTAGGGTTATGGTGTCTTCTCATTCTTTGATCCTAAACCCTTCAACTTCCTTATCATATTGGTTTTTTTGTTTGTTTGTTTGTTTGTTTTGTTTTGGGACAGAGTCTCACTCTGTTGTCCAGGCTAGAATGCTGTGGCATCAGCCTAGCTCATAGCAACCTCAAACTCCTGGGCTCAAGCGATCCTCCTGCCTCAGCCTCCTGAGCAGCTGGGACTACAAGCATGCACCACTACACCCGGTTAATTTCTATTTTTAGTAGAGACTCTTGCTGAGGCTGATCTCGAACTCCTGACCTCAAGCAATCCTCCAGCCTCAACCTCCCAGAGTGCTAGGATTACAGGCATGAGCCACCACATCGGGCCTCATATTGTTTTAATCATAAAGAAATGTTGATGTAGGATCTGGTGATAAAATATGATAATTTGATCAAGGTTGGGTGCATCTGCTAGGATTTTAGGCAAGTCATTCAATGCA
This sequence comes from Cheirogaleus medius, assembly GCA_008086735.1. Lineage (NCBI taxonomy): Eukaryota > Metazoa > Chordata > Mammalia > Primates > Cheirogaleidae > Cheirogaleus > Cheirogaleus medius. The sequence continues at coordinate 7,150,041 of VBSM01001124.1, read as the reverse complement.
TCTGACACTTTGCTCATTAAAATGAAAATAACAATTCCTCCTTCACAAAATAATCAGGAGGCAAAATTAAGACAAGTGGTTAAAAATTGTGGGGTCATTCTCACCTGTGTTTATAGCCCAGCGTCTCCTTGGACCTCCTTGGCTTAAACTGTGAAATGGAGGTAAGTATATCTTATGGGGGTGCACAGTTTAAAGCACTTAGTGTTGTTCCAGCCACATGTTGCCTCAGAACAGAAGAACTATTATGAGGAGGTTGAGGACAATGATGCTGTGGTATCGTGAAGGTGCTAGGAAAATACAGGTTATTAGTTCCGTTACTTACTAAACAACTCTTTCAAGAAATGAGACTCTGTGGAACCAACATTAAAGGCAGTTCTGAGGCCCTCTCTATGGACCATTCATGAGGTGGCTTCCCCACCGAAAAAGCCTCCTGGTTTCCACTATACACTCAGGGTGTACAAGTTCCCAGGTGTGGCCACCACATCATGCCCTCAAGTAGAAATGTGAAAACAGACTCATGGGTATGTGCTGCTGCTTTTTTAGTTTCACTACCGGAAAAGCCTGCTTGGATGGAAAGATTTCATTTGCTATGCTTTCTGCCTTTGAGTCTGGGCAGCATTGTAAGCAGGTGTTTTTTCATTCAAAACATGTTGTGGTCCTTGTCGAGAGCCATCATGCAACAAGCTGTCAATGCAACATGCAGTCAGCGCAAAAAGGCGCCCAACACGTCCAGACTCACTTATGACCATAGTTAGTCTCTGAAATCACTTAAAATGAGAAACTTCATACCCTGGCTAGTATGCCTCGTTTTACCTTGCAGCAAGCAACTGTTCTTCAATTTCCTGTAACTAAACAGAAGATAGCAGTGAATATTTGAAATTTCTCAGTTCTGTATCAGGGCTTAGCAAACTATGACCCATGGTTCAAATGCTGGCTCCCCACCAAAGGGTGGCTGGTAAGTTAAGAATGGGTTTTTGTTTGTTTTGTTTTGTTTGAGACAGGGTCTTGCTCTGTCGCCCTGGCTGGAGTGCAGTGGTGTCATCATAGGTCACTGCAACCTCAAACTCCTGCTCAAGCAATTCTTCTGCTTCAGCCCCACAAGTAGCTGGGACTACAGGCACGTGGTCCTGCTCCAGGCTAGTTTTTCTATTTTCTGTAGAGACAGGGTCTCGCTCTTGCTCAGGCTGGTCTCGAACTCTCAGCGTCAAGCAATCCTCCTACTTCAGCCTCCCAGAGTACTAGGATTACAGGCATGAGCCACCTCTCCCAACCAAGAATGGTCTTTACATTTGTAAAAGATTAAGAAAAGAAGAAGAAAAACATTTCAAGACATATGAAAATGAAATGAAATCCAAACTTCAATAAATAAAGTTTTATGGGAACACAGCCCATTTGTTTACACATTGTCTGTGGCTGCTTGTGCACTCCAATGGCAGAGCTTAGCTATTAGTTGGCAAGTTCCCATTCCATTATGTTAGTCTAACAAAAATAAATGAGTAAAAATTGTGAGCAATCCTTCCGCTTTAATATGACAAATTTAAATTTTTCAGTACTGCTATAGTTCAAATTAAATTTCAGATTTAATCGTAAATATTTAGGGATTGACTCAAACAGAAGGGGAACCACAGGGAAAAGTATTAATCTTTATTCTGTAAACCAAGAAATATGCATTCTATCCCACAATTATCTCTGAAATACTTCGTCAAAAAGGAAAGATACAGTTGTTCTATAATAGGAATTAAGCTGAAATTGGTATTGTAGAAATGAAATGAGAGACATCAGCTCAATGACCCAGGATTTTGGCAGAAGTTGCTCAAATATTCCCTGAATTCTCTATTTTCCTTTGGTGGCAAGGCAGGCCTATGGTTGACCAGATTAAATCCTGCCTAGAATTTCAAAGCCTTTCCTTGACAAGACCTGGCCAGTTCTAGAGCAATCTGTGCCATCCACGCTCCTCAGATGCGTGCGTATGTGCTCTTGGCTCCAGGGTGATGCTAGCGTTTGGTGCCGCTGCTCCTCCCGTCCGCCTGGTGTCGAGGAAGCCAGTCCCTCAGAGGTGTGTGTGCTTGTGCGTGTGTAAGAGGGAGTGTGTGATGGCCACGACAGCTCAGCAGCTGGGTATAGTCCTGGTACCTAAGCACCAGAAGCAGCCATGAATGTCATCGTGGGTCCGAAGAGCCTCAGCCTCAGAGAACTTAGCTTATATACACAGTCCCCCACTGACAATGGCTTAACTTACCTCTTTTCAACTTTATGAAAGCAATATGCATTCAGTAGAAATCATAATTCAAATTTTGAATTTTGATCAGCCTAGGGATACGTGGTACGACACTCTGGCAATACTGGGCACCACCTGCAGCCCCGTCAGCCTCGTGGTCAGGAGGGTGAACAACCATGCTCTGCAGTGGACTGTGTTGCCCGCTGACTCTGCCCAAAGCAATAACTTTGCTAATGTAAGTGCCTGAGCACATTTAAGGTAGGCTAGGCTAAGCTATGATGTTCAATAGGTGAAGTGTATTATATTAAATGCAGTTTTGATTTGTGATATTTTCAGCTCATGACAGATTAATCAGGACATAGCCCCATTGTAAGTCAAGGAGCATCTGTATACAGAAAAGTCAGGCTACAGGACAATAAGAATTTAAATACAAAATAAAACTCAGACATTCACTGCAGCACTCTTTTGAGTAAAGAGTTGAAAACAGCCTAGTTATCCAAAAACAGTGAATTTTTAAACAGATTGTGGTATATCCATGTGGAGAAAGAGTATGAAGCAGTATTGTAGAGATGCTACGTAAAACTCAGTGGAGAAGTTCTGTGCAGCCATGATGACAATCAGGCAGAAATGGATCTACTGATAGATTGATTTGCTAGTCCCCAGTGTGAGGGCCACCTCCTCTGTAAAGAGGTTTGACACACCAAGTTGCCCTTGATCTCTGTCGCCCTGAAGCTCAGCATCTGCTGTCTATACACGCTGTTCCCACGGCACACTCATACTCTAATGTCTCCACAGCCTTCAGGCCCTCCCCATTCTGAAGGAATAAAGAATGTAGAATGGGAAAAGATAAAAATAACGAAGTTGCAATAAACGTATTGTTTTTCACAAGAGAAGTAGTTTATTCAAAAGACTATTTGAATATTTTTATTCGATTTGAATATTTGATACAATAGTCTGTAAATAGCACTTATTTGTAGGCAGCCTACCACCAAAAGAACCAAAGAAGAATCTGCATGTTCGGATCTGTCTGCGCCTCTAGTAAGAAGCACATATACAGCCCAACAAAGACTCCCAACAGGCCTCTGGTCTACACCATTATTTGGTAACTATTACAGACTGAATTGTGTCTTCCTAAACATTTGTATGTTGAAGCTCTAACCCCCAGGATCTTAGAATAACTGTAAGTGGAGATGGAGTCTTTAAAGAGATAAGTAAATTAAAATGAGGCCACAAGGTGGGCTCTACTCCAGTATGATTGGTGTCCTTATAAGGAGAGGAAATTTGAATAAATGGGGAGATCGCAGGGATGTGCGCTCAGAGGAAAGACCATATGACTACACAGGAAGAAGATGGACATCTGTAAGCCAAGGACAGAGGCCCCAGGAGAAACCAATCTCGCTGACACCTTCATCTCAGCCTTCTGGCCTCAGGAACTGTGAGAAAATACATTTCTGATACTTAGCCCACCCAGTCTGTGGTACTTTGTTATGACAGCTCTAGCAGACTAATACAATAATTAACCACTCACTAGGGAGAGACTTCTGCCATTGTTCTTTTATAATTTCGCATGAGTACCATTTCAAAACTTCTAATGTGCTTATGTGTTTTTCCCCAAGTGGATGATCAGGGTCTTGATGATGTTAGCTCAGTGTCCTACGTAGAACTCACTAGATGTTTATCGATTTAATTTAATGACAATATGTGTGACTTGATTCTATGAAAAAGAAGAAGTGAGAAAAGAGAGGGGAAAGTTAGTTAGACATTTCTATGTGAGTGATTCTTTAGTTACTAGTTAGTGAAAGATTGAAATGGCGCTTGAATGGTGTGCGAAGTGAGTTCTGTGGACCTAGTCTCATTTACTCTTCACAACAGGCTAGAGGAGACCTGCCGCCACTGGCTGCAGTTCGCAGAGGAGGAACTAAGCTCAGAGCTGTCACGTAACTGGCAGGGACACCCAGGCCCAGAGGAGCCCCAGAAATAGGACGTGAGCTGATTCCGCTGTGGGACCCGAATCCTTCCCTGCTAAACCGCATTCACTGAGCTCGTTCACGCTCTCCTAAGAAACCAAGCTGAAGAGAACTTAAGAAATCTTGCCTTACTCAACTAAGCCCTTGGTAAGACTCGGAACCTTGGGCTAGCACTCGAGAGAGGTCTCCGCAGTTAAAAAGAAAAAAAATGCGTGTGCCTGTATTTTAATTCGGGTAAGGAAAGTAAGCCCTGCTACTGATGCTGTGCCCTTACTGCAAGTTCTCGAAGGGTTTCTCAGGGCAGTTTTTCTTTTTCCATTCGCGGTTTTCCGGCCACGGTCAGGGTGGCTGTGCACTTAGCTACGCGGCTGAGACGTTCTCACTTCTCTGTTCCCTGGGCTTCCTCCGGAGTGACCAGCTGGCGGACAACTGGCGGGTTCTCTGTGGCCCTGACAAGGCGCCCAGCCCGGAGGGGGCAAGGCCGTCGGATTCGGCGCTGCTCTCCCCGCGGTCCAGCTGCTCTTGGCGCGCAATCCCCCTTCCTTCCTCCCGCCACAAACTCCGTAAGCAGATACGGTCATCGCGGCTAAACTCCGGGAGCGACGAAGGATTTATATGCTAATGAAGCGAGTTTTTCCTCTATTAGCTGACCCTTTGGGAAAATAAAATTAGATCTGCCTCCCCGGAAACCTCCACCCCTACCCCAGGCTCTGAGAAGACCTAGGGCCACACCCCTCCCCGCTCCGGGAAGATGCAAAATAAAAGCGATGGCGAGGCCGAGAACGCTCTAACCTCAAGGAGGATAATGATGGCTTTTTTTTTTTTTTGCTACATTTTACTTTATTTTGCACATAAGGAAAACCAATTGACTAAGCAGTTCCAGAACTGTTAGTATTCATTGATCAAGAAGGAAATGAAGTCAGAAGGCAAAGTTTTCATTTCCTCCCAAATATATACTGCAAGTATCACAGAAACTCTTAACAACACATGCAACATGGGCTGGTTTTCAAGGTACAGAGAGCCCAAACAAGAAAAATTGAGTACTAAAGATCTACCAGGGTCAGACTAGGAGCGATGCTCCAAGAAGTTTGAATCTATCCAAGCAGCTCTTTCCTCCCACATTCCTGGCTCATCACTTCCTCTCATTCCAAGGTGGCTAATCCATACACAGAAATCCAGGCAGCTATGAATACACTTGTCCAGTTGTGTTTCACGAGGCAACTCCACAAGCCAAGGCCCAGCTCAAATTCTGTACAGGAAGTTCCCATTGCTTTCAAAAAACTCCCGCCCCCCTCTGTACTACTTTGTTGCTGAAGTTCTGGTCACCTGGTTCCCCTGCCTTCCACTCCTCCAGCTTCTCATCACTTGGCAGTCCATCACTGTGGGTTCCTCTGGGCTCTCACAATCACTGGTAGAATACTTCTGCAGCTCTCTCCGATGACCCAGAGTTGCAGTGACAGGCACAAAGCTCTCCTTCTCCAGGCTCTGGATTCCTTTATTCCTTCCCTTCTGTCTCCTTGGTGTATTTATACCTCCAGCATTCGACTCTATTACTTTCAAAGCCATGCTGTGACACTGGCCTCTGGATGAAGCTGCATCCCCTGGCATTAGCAAAGAGCCTGATTCAGAGCGGCCTGCAGAGAGCGGCTTCAGGTACCTACAGAGCCCTGGATCTGCTACAGCGAGTGGGCAAGTCCAGCTTTCTTACGGACTTTTTGATCTTGCTTCAGTTTCCGCTCCAATGTTGGTACAAACTTGGTTTTTAAAACCCTTCGGATCACATCAATGCTGACATCAAAGCCTTCAGCCAACCTGGGAACTGACCAGGACTCTGCAAATTCCTTACGTAAATACCAGATCTGCTCCATAGCTTCCCACGTCAGAGTTCTGGGCGGGGCACCAGGAGCCTCCATTTGTCTCCGAATTTTCTGGAATCGCATTGCTTTTTTCTGTTGTTTCAGGGTGCTGGGAGAGAGAACCAATGGCAGAAGGCATTCGTAGAAGCAAGATGGGTGCCTGAAGAGCCTCAGGTTAAATCACAGAACGCCCAGCCCTCTTCTCTTTGTTCCAAAGGGCAACCGGGCCATGTCTGCAGGCTGAGAGCTGCTCTGTACACCACCCCAGAAATCTAACAGCTAGAACAGTAACTGCCCGTAAGCGCGCCGAATTCTCTACACTAGTGATGAAATATGTCACTGGTGAAAGGACTCGTGGTCCCGGGGGAGCCGAACATCTGCCCCCGCGCCCCTGACAACGGGTAAGAAGAAACAAGGGCCGCTGCGCAAGCAGCTGCCGGGCACCAGGCGCCAAGGGGGCGCGGCCTGCAGCGCCGGGGCGCGAGGCCCTGCTTCAGGCTGAGGGACCCGGGAGGGGCCGGTACCTCTCCACCTCCTGCAGCTCCCGCTCCTCCGGCTCCCCTTCGGAATCCGGGTCCGGCTCGCAGCCGATAGGGCCCGGGACCGCCACCCCCCGGTCGCGAACCCACAGCGCGCGACTGCAGCGCGGAGACGCCCGCCCAGAGAGAGACTCGGAGTCACCGCCATGTCAATCGATGGCTTTTAAAGAACTATCAAATTCATTGCCCACCCCCCAGTTTTGTTTTGTTCCTGTTAATAATTCGGATGGTGCCATTTTGGTTATCATTAAATTACCTTTCAGATTTAAAGCTTCCTCTCTAAAATCTGATATTAATTACCTTGCAAGTTAATTTAATTTTTTTTTTTGTTTAATTAGAGAAGAGTCCCAGGCTGGTCTCTAACTCCCCGGATTAAGCATCCTCCTGCCTCAGCCTCCCCAGTAGCTGGGATTACAGGCGCGTGCAGTGCATCCAGCAGTCTTCTTAAAAACAAAAATCCCCAAATGCTCTTCAACTTCCAGCTAAAAGCTAAAAGCCATAATTACCTTACCTTTATTTTCCTAACCTCACCACAAATACGTTGCGCACCTGTCTACCTAGACCTGTAATGCGGTAAAGACCAGCGGTCTGGTCTTTACCTTATCTAATGTGCACATTTAACCTATTCCTCGAGGGGACCTTCTTTTGGTGGAGGAAAAGCTGGCTTCCTTGCCAGGTTGAGCTAGTGGGTCACCTTTGTGTCCCCGACGCCTAGCGTGGCATTTCCATCAGAGCTGGTCTCAGGAAAGGTGCTGAGTGGAGTCCTCTGAGCAAGAAATAAATGATCCCACATCCCTTCACATTCAGCGTCTGTCTCCCTGCTCTCCCTGTGCAGATATAGAATATTCTCAAGATACAGGAATGGGCGCTATTTTGTATAATTGGAGTAAACCCCACACACGCACACATACCTGGAATGTGCAGCAGTGCGTTTTAACGAAGAGGTAAGGACGGTCTGTCCTTAATCTCCCGCCTCAGGCCGAGCCCTGAGCACGCCAGGGCGGGGCTGGAGAGAGACTGAGGACGGCGACAGTGGCTCCAACTGCCGCTCTTTCTCTCTCTCCGGGGAAGCCTCTGATGGCTTCAGGGTACGCGGTGGGGGGCACCGGAGATAAGTGTGGGTTTCTGAGTGCCTTTGTGTGCTGTTTTCAGTCTCAGACCCTCGCACGATTTCAAAGGGAAACCCCAATGGGGTGTCACGGTATTCTGGTCATCCTTACAAGCTCGCCATTGTGACTCGCTAGACAAGGCGCTGTTGTCCCCGGTGAATGTGAACTCAGGGGAATTCTGAGGAACGGGGAGAGGAGACAGCTCCGCCCACCAATCGCAGCCTCTCCCGGGCGAAGGGCAGGGCTGTCGTCCGTGCGGTCCGCAGCCCTCGTGGCTTTGCGGAGAGCTCCCGGACGCTCGCGCCCGCGCGTAGTCCCGGGCTGAAGTCACGGGCAGGTCGCGATTTGCCCCACAGCGACTGAGGGCTCTTTGCTGAATTGGAACTTCTGAGCAAGCTGCCACGGTTCTAAATAGCTATTTTACTCCAGAGTGCTCTAATCCGAACGCTTGCCCCCCAGGAGCACTTTAAATGACTGTTGACACAGTTTATGATGTTGTTTCAAATGCCCAGTCTACAATGAGGTTGGGACAAACATGATTTTATCAACAGGATTATGTTTTGTCATCGTTTTGTTTTTACACGTTGAATTACCTATGATCCTGTTTTTGATTACTAAGGGAGAGTCAAAAGCTTTACCCAAACCAATCGATTAGAGTAATTATTTTCTTTATCGCTGGCAATGATAATCAGGTGTTTTCTAATGGCGGGAGGCCACCCCAATACATTCGTACTGAATTGTCCAGAAAAATCCACTGGCCTTCTCCACCTTTGGAGAAGGTTTCTGCTATTGTAGTTGTTGATCTTTTTTCTTTTCTTTCCAATTGTTTGCAATGCACTCTGAATTATTTGTGCCACACAAAGTAGCTTCTGTAGACTGAGTTACAAACAACGAACTTGCCGATTCTGTATCTTTATCTTCCATCTATTTCATTCTCCTTTCCCTCGGTCAAATTAAGTTTAGCCTAAATCTGCCTCATTATATATTTTAAGTTTGGCCTAAAGGTTTGTCTGTCCACAGTGAACTGTATGTGTAAACAGGCTGTAACCTACCCTTGCGGCAGTCACTGAGTTTTGGCCAAAGGCAGCCAACAGTACAAAGCGTCCTCAAATAAGGCAAACGCTGACCTGTAACCAATCCAGCTGCTTCTATACTTCATTTCCCTTTTCTGTCCATAAATCTTCTTCAAGCAGGCGGCAACAGTGCGGTCTCTGAACCTACTCTCCTTTGGGGGCTGCCCAATTCGCAAATCATTCTTTGCTCAATTAAACTATGTTAAAATTTAATTTGTCTATGTTTTTCTTTTAACACTTCCATCTTCCTTTATTTCCATGTCCTACTTATCTGAGCCCCTAGAATGGCACTGGCTCTGCTATTCTTCTGAGCTTCAACAGAAAATGCTAGAATAAGAGCCCCAAGTGGGTAGGGGCTGCACATACCCCAAGGGAGGCTCTAAAGGCTGTGCATGTCTCAGTGACTCCCTTGTCACCCACCCTTAAGACCCCAGCCTGCTTCTCTTTATATTTTTCTGAGTATCCAACCAGTAGTTCACACACATTAACTCTCAGGATTTACTTAGTACAACACAATAGCCTGGCATTTATAAAATATAGATGAGGGCCACCAACAGAGAAACTGCTACCGAAAGTTTGGCACTTGTCCCTAAAGCTGCATCAGAAGAACAAGGACAAATGGTTTGAAGAGAAGAAAAGGGAAGTTTATTAATTTGCCAACAAATGAGGAGGATGGTAGACTCTCATCTTTAAGTACCACTATCCTCTCTATAAGCAGAAATACAGAACTTTTAAAGGGAGTTTTCAGCTTCAGGCTATTGCTGTTTAACTGTAGCATCTCCGGTGAAGACAATCTCATGACCTCTGCTCAGGCAATTCTATTGAGCCATTTCCTGTGATACAAAGAACAAAGGACACTCTCCACCAAAGACCCTCCTGGCCTAGGGCAGGGACTCAGGTTTTAATTCACAAAAAAGTGGGGGTGTGTTTTAAAGAGATAATTTGTAAAACATTTTACCCCTTTTCAGGCCTTTCCCTCTGTTACATATTCCCCACTGTCAATTTTATCCTTCCATATCTGTGGGAGGAGGGACAACATAGTCATCAAGCTTCTTCCTGCTGAATTGGGTCAATGTTTTAAGTGGAAGGTTTATACTTATTTATACCATTGCAAAGCTTTGGCAGAAGATTTACAAAAGTAAAAAATGCAACAGATTACCAGGTGAGAGAGGGCATAAGCAAAACTACAACCATGAGGATTGACAAGGTGAAATGGAGGATGATACCTGATAAGAGAGATTTTACACTGCTTCGTATCCAAGACACCAGTAAGAGTGTGGGTCCTTACTGTTGCCTTGCACACAATGTCCAATACAGGGCTGAGTAAGAAAGAAACCTGGGACCTCTCAGTGCAGAGCTATTAGTTGCACGCTGTAGGTGATCTAGGAGACCAGCTTCTGCAAATTCAGAAATCATATACAGAAATAATTGCACTGACCAAGGTTTAGGATGACAAACCCAGTAGTGAGCCAGATCAGCAGAACCAGTGATAGCCAGGAGAAATCCTCACTAGGGAGTTGTCTATCCTATAGACAGAACAAATAACCAAAGAAAGGATAGCAAAAATACCAACATTTTCATTTTTCCTTCTTCTTAAACAGATACTTTAGATCGCCCAAAGGCTGGCCCAACCACTGGGAGCTAGAGTCCTCTTCTTCCATGGGACAACTTTTTACTCTGGTATGATGGACCCAAGGCTTTTACTCTTGACAATTTCAATGAGGTGTGAGTTGTTACAGGCACTTCATAGGATCCCTTCCACTTCTCTGCTTCCAAATGGGGCAGGGACCTGAAACAGGCAAACTCATGCACAGTGGCTAGTATCTGACCCACTCGTTTGACATATTGCTTTACTGTTTTTTCTTTACTCATGGTTATATTACCATACTTACCTCGGGGTGCTAGCGAGAGTCTCTCCTAAACTATTTCTTAGGGACTTAACTTAAGCCTGCTTGTAGGGTCTATCCTTATCCGGAGGAGGGCAAGTGGCAACACCCTATCCCACTTTAGATGGGTTTCCTGCATCCTGATGCATGCAATTTCCATTCCAGATGCAGGGCTTTACTTGCTTGCTGGGTTACCTCCAATATAAACGAGGATCCATCATCACTCTGTCAAGAGGAAAGGAGCCCATGAACATCTTGATGGCCTGTGGGATCACTGCGTCCACCATGTCTAGCTCCTTGGAGAAACAGTTCACCAGGTTCCCACTGGGGGTCTGCTTGAAGAAGCTCTTGTGGGTGACCACATTGTGCAACAGATCCAGGTACAGACAGTAGGAAGCAAAGATTTCCCCCTGCCCCCAGATTGACACCGCCATAGAGTGGCCAAACACAGTGATACCTTGCAAAATGCCCAGGGCTTCACAGATACTCAGGTGGACTTTAGTGTGCTTTTGGGTCCTGTTGACAATGGGGCCATCAGTCCAGAGACTGAGCCAATAGTTAGAAGCCAGGGCAGCAACATGGTTACAAAAGAAAAGGAAGATACTCAGGAAGGAGATGAACAGTCGGATGGCCTTCATGTAGTCCCAGGACATGGACAGCTTGACCTTCTCTGTCTGAGCCTTGTCTGCCTCCATTAACGTCCAGGTCTCTTCTTTCTTGTCCCCAGCTTTCTGCAGCTCAGCCATGCTGTTGTGGTGCCTGCTGATGTCCCCAGTGTAGGAAGAGGAGCTGCTGAGCTGTCTCTGCAGCTACCTGCCCACGGCATCCATCTCCAGCATGCCACCCTCCATCTGCTCAGCCTCTTTCCCTGGGCTGCTAATGCCCATCATCCCGTCATCCTCTAAGGCCTGTTCCTGCTCCTTGCTGGCCAATGCATGCAGGAATTTGGTGAAAGACCTGTCCTGGGCCAGCAGCTCCTGGTAGGAGCCCATCTTGGAATGAGTTACTTCAGAAGGATTCTGGTAACTTCAGATGCTCTCTCCTCTGTTCAGGTAGGATAAGCCTCGTCCCAGCCTGAAAAGGTATCTACTAGTACAAGTTTAAGGGGTGGGTCCCCACATGTTGGGTTTCTTGTGCAGCAGGTCACTTTTCTGTCTTTGGATTGTTTCTAGCACATAGTTTGTTGCAAATGGGGTCCTCTTAAATGAGGTCCCACCAAATCCATTAAGGCTTCACACCCCTAATGTGTGCATTCATGTAGGTGCTGAACCAAGGCTTCGGGTAAGAGAATGAATCCATGAGAATTCGGTCTCCATTTAGCCGTGTCATCCCAAATATCAGAGCCCTAGTCTTTAGTTTTAAAGAGGATCTAAATCTCGTTGGGGTATCAAGGCCATGAGATCACCTTCAGTGGCCTGATTTCTTTCTGCAACGTAAGTGTCTCCCTTTTTTGTGACCAGGACAGTGCATGATGGCCACCCACTTGGGCTCAGCCACAGCCTGTATCAAGGCCATCATTTCAGTGGCATGCTTAATATCCTTATTTCCTACCATCGGGAGCCCCTTTTCCTTCCAAATGACACCATGAGCATGTACAACCATAAAAGCATATTTAGTATCTGTAAAAATGTTTACTTTTTTCCTCTGAATAACTGAAGATCTCTAATTAAAGCAATCGGTTCAACTTCCTGAGCTGAAGTCCTAGGTGGCCGCATAGCCAGCCCTTCCTTGTCCATAAAGCTGTTCCTGTTGGTGAAAAGATCCCAACCTGTCTCTGGCATCGGCTGATCTGACAGATTCATCCTGCTAGAATAGGCAGCCTCCAGAACCTCTAAACGCTTATCCTGTGAAGGCTCATTCTCTTCAGCTGGTAACAGGGTGTCAGGACTGAGCACAGACACAGTCTTTAATAACAACTCACAAGTAGCTTCTACTGCCTGGAGAGAAGGAGGCCATCCTCTCACAGTGTTGTCCAGTGGCTTTGACAAGTTTGCCACTGGCTGTGGATGTCTCCTAGTATCTATACTAAGACTCCGAGGCTCATGCCTTGTTTTTCATGAACATATAATTTAAATTCTTTCTGCAAGTCAGGCAACCCCAAAGCAGAGGCAGTCATAAGGCTCTGCTTTAGTTTTTTAGGTTTTTTAAAGGCATTTTGAAAGTCTGTGGTCCAGATTAGGGGTTCCACATCTGCCCTTTAAGGGTCCTGTACAAGGGCTTTGCTTTGCTATTAGTCCAAAGCTTGGGATCCAGAGGTGACAGAGCCCTGCCATTCCTAGGAACCCATGCAGTTGCCATGGGTTCCCTTGCTAATTTGGAATCCCAGATAAGTAACCTGCTGTTTGCAAATCTGTCCAATTGCAGGTTCCACAAGTCCCCCACTAAGCTCCCATCAAACAGGGCAGGAGAGCCTTCTTAAACCCACGAGGCAACACAGTCCAGCAGTGCCGTGAGGCCGCCCTAGTCCCAGGTACCTGCCATTCAAATGCAACTGAGTACCTTTCATAGTCACTTGTACAATATCATTAATGGCATATAGATCCTGCATGAATCTATATGCATTAGTATGGGGAATTTAAATTCTTTCTGCGTGTTCCAGGTGCCATTGGCCTATATGGCCTTACTTTTTGGTAGCTTTCTTCTTGCAAATGCTGAGGCTTGAACTTCAAAGCAAACTGCTCCACAATAGCAGTCTCTTTTATGCTTCACCAAGCCCTGGTATTCACCCAGCAGGACCTGGGTGGCATCCCAGGAGGTGAACTTCTGCCACTCCTGGAACAGCTCCCAGTGCTCCCAATACTCACCCAGGTCTGCTGGATTCAGCGGTGGAAGCAGTGGTGCGAGCAGCTCCAGCTCTGGCTGTGGCTATCCGGGGCACGCTGGGGCGAGCTCCTCAGCCACTGCTTGCCTACAGCTGCCTCACCACTGCCTGTCCCCATCCCCACTGCCCCCTGCCTGGCTGGCAAAGAGCCGTGCATGGCTGGTCCCAGAGTCCAGGGCCACAGCCAAAACATGGGGGCCCAGACCGCTTCTGTCCACATGGTTTGGCACCAATCAAACCCCCATTGTCAATTTCACCTGGGGCCCCTGTGGAGAATATTTGGATTGGAGCCACTGGTGAGACAGAGGGCCCTGGGTTCCCTCCTTAGTCATCTGAATCCTGGACTTGAAAAAAAATTTGCTCTCCTGGGGGTTTCTTGTTACCTGGAGCCCTTTGCAATTTTGGGCAGTGTTCTTTCTAATGTCCTTCTTTTTTACAAAAAGCACACTCATTGTATATCAACCAGGGGCAACATTTTCCGCCCTTTCCTTTTGACTGATGCAAAGGACTCTGTTGGCTGGCCTTGCACACAAGCCCCCTATCTGATATTGCCATAATGGAAATTGCCCTGCCCCAGCTATGGGTGCCTGCTGGCCAAATTGCGTTCCCTGACAGGTCTTAGGAGAGACCATCCCCAGCCCTCAGTCATAACCTAGTGGGCGTGGGACTGAAAAATTAGTTCCAGTCACGCCTTCCCTAGCCCCTCTCATGGTACCGGGAAGGGGCCCCATCAGCGTGAGCCTGAGCATGGCCAAGCCCACAGTGCTTCCTGTGGATCGCCCCAGCTGTGGTGGGTGTCATGGCTGCCCCCAGGGAGCCCAGTGGGCACCAGCACCTCCCCACTGCATCACACATGTGTGCCGGTGGGGGAGGCAGTCAAGCGGTGGATGCTCACTCCCTGCCCCCATTTCTCCCTCACCACAGGCTGCTGGATGGTGAGCCATGCACTCCAGTCTCCTCCTGCTTAGTTCACCCCCAGGGCCACGGTTCTGTGCAGCACTTTGCCTCAGTGGGCACCAAGCAACTGACTTAGAACTGGTGCAGACCAGGGGAATCCGACTATCCAACTAAAAAACAAAGCATCGTGAAGGCCCACAGTTGTCAGGGCAGCACGTAAAGTGCTCGTATGATCCAACCTGGTTAATCCCTCCCCAATTTTATCACCCGGCCTTTCAGCCTCTTTATTATGCAATTGCATGGAAGATTGTACATACGGGATCTCGTCCCATTTACCTGACTTTTGACAAAATAATTCCAGTTGTAAGATAGTATAAGAATTTAAGGTTTCATTCAACAGCCACTTCTCCTCACACTCCAGCACATACACTGGATCACAATAGCACCATTCTCTTTTAGACATGGACTTGTAGCTATGAGTTGGCCCAAGAACCTTTCAGATGGAGCTTGCCTATGTTGAAATAAAACTCACAAACAACAAACACAGACAATGAAACAATAATGCCAAGGCCTTCCGACAAATGGGAACCAACCAAACGAGAACCAAATTCTCAAACGAGAACCAAAATCTCCTAATCCAAAGGGGAATGAATCCCCCAGCTTCCTGAGTTCCACTCAGCTGTAACTTCCACCCCCAAGTGGTGCCTCCAAACAAATCCAAAAGGATTTGTTCTGCCACAGAGCAGATGGTCTGAAAACCTCCAAAATGGGTGGAATCAAGGGTCTTGGCATGCATGCTGGGGAACTTAAACAAATGGCCAAGGTGTCTGGGCACTTCTTTTAAGGAGTTAGAAGACCAAGTAAGTGGTGAGACACAGGGAGAGAAATGTCAAGCTCTTAGGATGCATCTATATGGTGCTCAACAGCTGGTATCTGGAAACAACTAAATGGCCCGTTTCATTGCAAAGAGAAAATTCCAAGTTTCAGGACCACCCCCCACTCTCAATCCTTATGCAAAAGGGAAAGTAAAAGCCTCAGGGACCTGTGAAGAGCTGACCCCAGAGATCATTCATTAAGGAAATTCCCTGCTAACCTCTCTCATAAGCAAGGACAAATTACATGCATGTAATAAAACAAAATAAAATAAAACAAAAGCCTGTTCAATTCCACACAAATAATGAATTACAGGTTTATCTTACAGATAACAGAACTGTAAGATAAGACAGAATCAGACATTCTTCCACCTACCCAGGAACATCTACATAATTGGTGCTTCCTTCACTCCTTTATCTTATGTAAAATGTAGATTTTTTTTTTTTGAGACAGAGTCTCACTCTGTTGTCCTAAATAGAGTGGCATCAGCCTAGCTCATAGCAACCTCAAACTCCTGGGCTCAAGCGATCCTC
>VBSM01001124.1:7094074-7134169 GCA_008086735.1 Cheirogaleus medius | reverse complement strand
CTCACAGCAACCTCAAACTCCTGGGTTCAAGCAATCTTTCTGCCTCAGCCTCCTAATTAGCTGGGACTACAGGCATGTGTCACCATGCCCAGCTAATTATTTTTTCTATATATTTTTAGTTGTCCGGCTAATTTCTTTCTATTTGTTAGTAGAGACGGGATTTTGCTCTTGCTCAGGCAGGTCTCGAACTCCTGACCTCAAGCAATCCTCCTGCCTTGGCCTCCCAGAGTGCTAGGATTACAGACATGAGCCACCGCGCCCAGCCAGTTTTAACTTTTCATTCACCTGTTTAGACCTGGTATAAAGACAGCTGTTGATTTACTAAAGTGGTGTAGTCATCTGTAGAGGCTGTAGGAAACTAGATTTATATGGCCCCCTGAGAGTGCCGCCCAGCACAGGGGCAGCTCCCAATCACAGAGGCGTGAGGAAGCAGGCTGCGACTCCCAGATACAGATGGCTGCTGACAATTGACCATCTCCTTTCCAAGTGGCCAAAAGTGTTGTTTCCGGAACGCAGCACAGAGCAAACCATCTGCTAAAGTTCTGGGAGAGGCTGCAGTTGGTCATACATGGAGAACACAACAAATTAGGCCTAGTTCCAAGTTGGCCACTGAACACACCAGAGGCCACCCAACCCGCAGGCTTCTCAGAGTGCCGGGGGCACGTAGAAACCTCCGGGAGGAACCCAAGGGACCACTGCAGAGACAGAGAAGTCTTACGGCCAGCTCTCCCTCGCCCCTTGTGTCTTGGGGACATGTTGCTTTGCTGTCTATTTTCAGTCACCAGAAGGCTGTAGCTTTTCTCCAAAAAGCATCTCAAGGAATAGTCTCTGACATTCATGGATATGTAAGCAGACACGCCCCGAGATGTTTAGACAGGGCAAGTTGGACAAGGATCATAGCATACAGCAAGTGACTGTTTAATTTCCCAAAGGCTGGGAGATAGTGAGGCTTTTCAGATCTTTGAAACCTTTACCCCAGGTGTAAAGTTCTATTTGAAAATGCTCAAAAGTCAGGAGTGACCTTCGTCAACATAACCGCACCTCCCTAGGTCAGACCGGTGGGACGCCTGGCCTCTCTCCCCGACCTGATGATGCTGGTCTCGGGTCTCCCCATGCCCCCTCCTCCAGCGTGTTCCTCAGCACTCTTCGCATGTGAGGGAAAACAAAAAGGATGGACGGGTGAGCCCTAAAATACAAATACGCTGGAACCAAATAGCTTCCTCTTGGACTTTTCTGACTGTCGGATTGAGGCAATTCATTCCCTCCCTCCCTTTTCCCCTTTATTTCTGACCCTGCCCTGTTTTGCTAGTGCCTGTGCACCTGTGTAGGCTGCCTGTTGAATAATCCAGCTTCGCTGTCACCTTCAAATAATCAGCAACTCCAAACTCTTTAACCTCTGAGTATCTCATTAAGGTTCTGTCTCCCATGAATGTATCTAAAATGACAAAATCATTTATCCACACCCCACACCTAACACTACATTCATTGGTTTCCATCACCTTGAGGTGACATAAACAGTCAGTCCATAACGCGGGGTAAAGGATGAAGTAACTGGTATAAGAGTGTAAGTTAAAAATCAGAGGAACTGCAGCCCACTTCCTGTTAACACACCATCCCCTGTCCTTGTCCTGATATGATAGGTCACATTGGCTGTCATGCTTTCCTATTATTGTATTTTGCACATTGGACTGGCATGCGGGTGTGGGGCCCCGCTTTTCGTCCTGGAGATGTATTTGCAATTCACTCTACATATCAGTCAGCCACCCCTCGCCCACCATCGCAGGAAAAAGCAGTTCGAGTGGATAATACTCCACCTGGGATGGTCAGCGTGCAACGTCCCACTGGGTTTCCTTCCCTTCAGGATCTCCGCCAATCCGAGCTATGCTGAGAGGTTATTCCATGCAGCCTGGAGGCATTCAGACTCTGAGTCTGATTAGACACAGCAGAAATGGTTCAAAAGGTTTAAAACAGAATACATAGATCCAGCTGGGTGCGGTGGCTTTAGGTCTGTAATACTAGCACTTTGGAAGGCCACGGCGGGCATGGTGGTGCATGCCTGTAGGCCCAACTACTCAGGAGGCTGAGGCAGGAGGATCACTTGAGCCCAGGAGTTTGAGGTTGCAGTGAGCTGTGATGACACCACTGCACTCTAGTCTGGGCAACAAAGCAAGACCCTACCTCAAAAAAAAAAAAAAAGAATTTGTAATTCCTTTTCCTCTATCAAAACAAAGCATTCCTTGCAAATTCCTTCATTTTTTTTTTCTTTCTTTCTCCACTTCAACTGCCCCAAAGCAAAATTCCTCACATTCCCCCTCCATGGCCCTGACAGCAACAGGCGGTGACTCTCCACCGTTGGTTAAACGAAGTCTCGACTTCTTGCCACGGTATTGAAGACTGCACAATCTGGCCTCAACTACCTCTCATCTTTATTTTCTAATTTATCCTCGACCCCTCCCCACGGCTGACCCATTTTTCAAAACTCCTTCCCTAGACATTACATTTCCCCCCACACACACACACCCACTACCCACATACACAAGTATCTGCATGCACCCCATCCCTGCACACCAACATTCCTGCAGAAACACATACAAACACCCTTACACACAACATACTCCTACATGCACACACCCCTGAACACAAGCACATTTCCCACACACAAGTATCCTACAACACTCTCACACCCTGCACACATATATCTGTGCATATAAAACACACACTCCTCTACATACACACACCTCTGCACACATACCTGTATTACACAAGAGCCATACTCCTACACATATACAAGTACCATTCGTACACCTCTACACACACACATCTGTACACATATGTACACCCTGCACACACGTACAGCTAGGCCAGTATCTGTTTGCATAGGAGGAAAAGTGGAAGAAACTGGGGCCAAATGTTATCATTTAACAGCTCTAATGAAAGGACTAAGGAAAATTTTCTTTCTTTATTAAATTATTTGTTTCTTTTTTTAAAAAAAATTGTGGTTTGTCAATAAATGTACACTGACAAGAAAAAGATCATTTGAGGTAATGTAATCGGGAAGTTGTTGTGCATTGGAGACATTTTAGGCTCCCTGAATAAGACGGTGTAAACAACTGCTATTAAAAACAGAGGAAGCTGGGTGCGGTGGTATGTGCCTGGAGTCCCAGCTACTCCTGAGGTTGAGGTTGGAGGATCACTTCCGCCGAGGAGTTCAAGACCAGCCTGGGCAACGTAGCAAGACACTGTCTCTAAAATATTGAAATAAAAGAGAAAAAAAGAAGACTCCTCCATGTATTCTTTATTTTGTTTTGTTTTTTAAAGGATGATAGAAATTGGATGCATGGAATTTGTTTTGCTTTACCAGAATGAGAAAGTGTTGCCATACTTTTTTTCTGTGAATCTGCTCTTTTTATTATCATATTATAATTATTATTAGACCACTGGTAAGGTTTTGTACCACATCACTTTTGTATGGCTTCAGGGCTAAAGAGGCTTTTTCGTTGAGCAAGTGCTACGCCAGCTTTGCCGAGCAAGGGTGAAACACAGAGATTCAGCCGAGAGACAGCTTCCTCACACCATTTATTATCATCAGCTTGAGAAAGGGGAACTTCCAGGGCTTTCGAGAGTTCTGGTACCAGGCGTCACCTGATGCTCCTTAGACGTTCTGAGTTATCATTGTCTTCATGTCTACGGTTCAGGTTCTTGAACCTCAAAAAGAATTACAGCAGATACCTTTATATTAGCACAAATATAGCTGGTTATCCTCAAATCCACGTGTTTAATATTTATGAGGACAAACGTACCATGCACAATACAGCCATTTCCGATGTGTCAAGTGTTATAGTGAGTCATGGGTCTGTCTAACCAGATAAATGTAACAGGACATCCTGTAGTCGCTGTGCAGTTTTTTTTTTTTCCAATGTTTCCAAATTTTAAGCAAATACTGAAACTAATTATAGTTGCAATTTTACAAGAAAAGAAAGAATTTTAAAGACACTATTGGAGCACCACTATTTCTGATAACATCCCTGCAAAATAAATTTTTATTTTAGAGCACAAAGCCCCTTTCTGTTGATTTTTATTCATTCATACTCTCCTGTCACTTCCACTCTTGACATGTATTTGATTTTGGCTGTTACTTTTTGCTTTTAATGGGAAAATAGGAACTTCTCTAGAAGGCTAAAGGTTATATAATTTTGTTTTGGTAATTGCTATTTTGTTTTGGTAAATGCTATTTTATTCAGAGTTCTCATATCTACTGTAAAATGATTTTCTATTTCTTCCCCGTAGAATGGTGAGAGAATCATCAGATAAGTAGACTGCAGCTTACTGGGTCACCAGTTAAAACAGTTGAGGATTTGTAAGAATAGGACAAAAGTCAGCTAATGTGTATAGAAAGGATGAACAATGAACAAATTAATAAATTATCATTTAGGTTTTACTGAAAGAATAAAATTTGTGTTTTCTTTAGCTAACAGAGACCGTTAATAAACGCTAGCAAATTAAGTCACATGTGATTTTCACAAATGTTCTTAAATTTCTTAAGCATTGCATTTCATACCAGAAAGCTATAAACACCATTCTAACCCAAAGGATAAACACGTAATCAGTTAAACTTGATTAAACACTGTAGATTTTAATATGTTTATGCAAAGGTAATACACGAACCTGAGAATTATTTTTTTTCCTGCTAACATTTACTGGCTGCATGACATTGAGCAAGTTACTTCTCTCTGAGCCTTACTTCCTCATTTGCAACTTGGGGATTCACAATGCTGACTGCAAATCATTGCTGTGAGAAGAAAATACAATATAGAGCAAGGATCCTGCTTGGCACACAATGGAAAAGAAGCATACATGGGGTGGGAGAAGGACTCCGAGCTCCAGAGTGAAAAAGCCTGTGTTCCGCCCTGCAACCACCAGTTTGCTAGTTTAACACTGTCAGACAACGATCTTCCCTTTTCTGCGCCTCATTTCCCTATAAGTGAGATGAAACAAAACGAGCAGATGGAGCACCTGGTACTCTCCAGGCCCACAGATACACACACGCATGAGGATATGAGGAGAAGTAACTTGCTCTGCTCTTTCCTGGCTCTCCGTTTCTTTAGCTGTGACATTAAAAAAGCAATGTTATTACCATATACAGATCACTTTGGTCTGTAGAAATGGCAAAATAGATCATAGTTTTATACAGATGAATTCATATTAAAAATAGGTGAAGGTTTTGTGTGGCAAAGGCCACACATGTATGAAAAGAATCAGTACCAGTTACAGTTCTCATTTCCATCTTAACACTAACCCCATAGCTGGTTTATTAACCAATTCGGTGTCATTCCTGATAGGCAGGCCACTATCTGTTGATTAGGCAAGGCAATGCAAGGCATGCAGGATGTATAAATTAATGGAAACTCTGAAAACAGAATCCGGTTTTCTTTTTTTTTTTTTTTTTTTGAGACAGAGTCTCACTCTGTTGCCTGGACTAGAGTGCTGTGGCGTCAGCCTAGCTCCCAGCAACCTCAAACTCCTGGGCTCAAGCGATCCTTCTGCCTCAGCCTCCCGAGTAGCTGGGACTACAGGCATGCGCCACCATGCCCGGTCATTTTTTCTATTTACTTTTAGTTGGCCAATTAATTTCTTTCTATTTTTAGTAGAGACGGGGTCTCGCTCTTGCTCAGGCTGGTTTCGAACTCCTGACCTTAAGTGATCCTCCCACCTCGGCCTCCCAGAGTGCTAGGATTACAGGCGTGAGCCACCATGCCCAGCCCAGAATCCAGTTTTCAAAAAACTCGTTGCATCTTCAAATTTCTCTACTTCTTGAAGGAAGAATTTTGCCAATGACTGTCTTGGACTTAAAACCTGCGGCTCGGCAAGGCCAGCCTGAATCTGATGGAGTCTTTTCAGGGGCTCCCACTTCTTATTCCTCTTTCCAAACTCATGTCACACATATGTCATGATACGCATATGCATACGTGTGTGTGTATATATATGCGTATACACAGACCATATGGCCTCTTCAACTTCTTTTAATAAATTTTCCTAAAATTTGAATTTTTCCCCTCAATTTGTCTGTAGCCTAAGGTATTTGATTAATACAACTTACTTGTTTAGTTCTCAATTATTTCCTGAGTGCATCTCTCTGGAACACCTTCCTTTTAGGCTTGAGACCTGGGTACTGACAAAAGAATAAGTCAAAATTGAAAAATGATCTCTTATATGGAATGTGCCTCATTCAGCCATATACTTTAGCAGTATTCTAAATTTCCAGGTTCAGATCACAAAATGTTCTTACTCAAAGAACTTTAGAAGATTTCTTGTTGGTTTTCTAGTCATTGTAAGGGTTTCTTTCTTTCATTTAGCTGAGACATCTAGTTGGACTGGTTTATAAAGGTTAGTGGAGGTTTAAGCACCTTAATACTGGCGATCTTCTTACCACATCTTTTGTATGCAGATGCCCCTCAAATGTCTTTCCTTATTGAAACAAAAGCTGTTTCTGAGTTGGCCTAAGTAAAAATACTGCTTTATACTGCTCAGCTCATTGCTGCAGGCCACAATAAATTATTTTCTTAGGTAAATGTCCTGAACTGGCAATGAAAGTCCTCATACTCAGTCTTGCTGCAAGAAGGGTAGCATCCGAGACCCGGGAGTTACCGCACGTGCCAACCCGACCAGCCCCTACATTGAACAACTAGCAAATCAGGGTTTCACAGCTAATAAATAGTGGCGCCAGGGTTGGCACTCAGTTCTTATAATTCCAATACAATGTTCTTTCACTCAAAGGAAGTTTATTTTCATAGCCAGCTGACACCCTGGAGAACTTAGGCTTTAATGATTCATAAGCACATAAAATTATTTTGTTTATAAAATTCATTTTTAATACATTGAAAAGGTCATTCACCTAACAGATATTCACTGAGCATCTTTATGTGTCTGGCACTGTGCCAGGCAAGGGAATATAAAGGTGGGCAAGGCACTGTCCTCTCCTGGATGTGCCCCTGAAACTCTGACTGGAGATATGGCCGTGTGTCATCTGCATTTGAGGCAGAGAAGGAACAGATGAGGCTGAGTCATCATGAATGGCGTCACACAGACCAATGGGAAGCACCTGGTTCTGGCTCAGGAGACCACTCACCAGCTATGCAACCTTGACAAAGTCTCTTAACTTCATCTGCGAGAGGAGGTCGGAGTAGCCGCAATGGCTTTGAGGTCTGGATGACATACAAGTAATGTCCCTTGAACGACGCCTAGCATACAACATATGTTAGTTACCTTCTCCCTCGTTGAAAGTCTGGGATGGAAATCGTATCTGCCCTTTCCATCTTGTATTAATAGATCTCTTGTCAAGAGTTATGAAATAATTCATTCTAAAATACCTTATAGAGCATAGTTGTTTCTTTTATCCCAATATTATCAAAACTGCCATCTTGCACCTGTTTCTTTCCAGCTCAAGTATTCCAGCCACTTAAACAAAATCCACCTGTGTGGGCCCAACCACTCTCAAAAACTCACCGAGACCAGAGTAAGCAAGAGACAGGAGTTTAGATCAAGTCTGAAGTTGCATTTTTTCATCTCTGACTCCATCTCTATTGGTGCAAATTTACTTTTTCATTCTCTAAGCTTCAAGACAGGTTGCATAGTAATTCCATTATTATCTTCAGTCTAATTTTATTAAGACTTTGCTTTTGTTTTATTTTTCAGAGAGTATATTGAAAGATTGGCTTATATTTATAATAAAGATACTGTTAGCATTAAGTACAACACTTTTGTAGTATATTGAACCACGTACATTTGCCAATATTCAACCATTTTTGACCTATAAAAATGGCAATGGTGGTGCCTGCCCTGTGCCAAAGGAGCTGAGTCCCTGAGGTTCATGCCCGAAGCTCTCTGAATTTAGTCCTCGCACCCGGCAGGGAAGGCCAACGGCGCACGACCACGCTCCATTTCTTGGAGTCCTGCAACAGCCTTGCCCCCTTTCCCACGCAGTGAAGAGCCCTGCTCTGGCCTCGCCTTCCAGAGAAGAGTCTGTGCATTTGTGCTCTCCTGGAGCCCACAGACCCTTCCAGATCATGCTCTCCTGGAGCCCATAGACCCTTCCAGATCATGCTCTCCTGGAGCCCACAGACTCTTCCAGATCAAGGACCACAAACCCTGAAGTCCCTGCTCAAGTGTTCCTGAGCAGACCAGGTATTCTGTGGAAGAGATTAACATTTACTTCAGTAGACTCTGAGTAAAGCAGATTCCCCTCCATAATGTGAGTGGGCCTCCTCCAATCAACTGAAGGTATTAAGAGAAAAAGACTCAGTTCCGCGAGGAAGAGGGAATTCTGTCAGTAGACCGCCTTTGAACTCAAGCTGCAACATTGACTCTTCCCTGCGTCTCCAGTCTGCCAGCCTACCATGCAGTCTCTGCAATCACACGAGCCAAGTATTTAAGATAATCCAATCTCTTTCTCTCTCAGCTAGCTAGCTCACTAGATATCTCCCATTTATTCTGTTTCTCTGGAAAACCTTACTAATACAAAGGTATTTTTGTCAAGTGGGAGAGACCATATTTTATTTAACTGTTTGTCACTTGATTTATATAGACTAGACACATGGTATTTGGACCTCCATTTGGTCCTGTGAATATTAGGGCTAAGTCCGAATATTTCCAAGGTCCCCGCGTTGTGAACTGTGGAGGACCTGTGTCTGAGTGCTCGGGGCAGGCAGCACTGTCCCAACCGCGCCTTGTTATAGGACGGCCAAACCTTGACATGAAAGCTGCGGCAGAGTCTTTACGGTGGGGGAGGTGAGGAGAGGGAGTGTGGCGGCTCAGGGGAAAGGCCACAGGCTTGCTTGGCTACACCTAGCGTCACTCGCCAGCTGCGAGTGGATTGTGTGATCTTGGAAAACTTTCTTAACCTCTCTGCAACTCAGTTTCATGGAAGGTAAGACAAGGGTAATAGCATGTGCCTCAAAGATCACTGTAAGAAGTGTGTGTGTGTGTGTGTGTGTGTGTCACACATATATATAATGCACAGAAGTGACTGGCCCAGCCCCTGAAGCAGATTGGAGACTCAATCACCATTAGCAGATTTTCTCCCACAAACCAAAGCAAAACGTTGCCTGTCCAGGCTCTGACACAGCAGCAGTATGCCTTTGTACCACACCAACCCTTCATGTAGCAAACTCACTCTGAGTACCTTTTGCTCATGTGCACCACACTTAGTGCCTAGGGTGACAGGCAACGACAAACAAAACAAAGTAACAGAACAAAAGAAGCAGGCCTAGATCCTCTTTCAGGAGTTCACTGTCTGGTATAAGAGCTCCAGAGAGACAAATAACAATATTAGAATGAAGGTATAAAGTGGGTAAGTGCCAACAAGAACTCAAGAGAACTTTCCACAGGATTTCAAGGGAGGAAGGATGTGCTGAGCATATCTGGAGGACGCATCTTTACAGGTGGCATCTGCACTGGTCCATGAAGACTTAGCCCTGTGGAGACAGAGGTCAGGGGAGGCATGTGAGTGAAAGCAAAAGACATAAAGGGCTGGATGTGGCAGCTCACATCAGTATTTCTAGCATTTTGGGAGGCCGAGGAAGGAGAACAGTTTGAGCCTAGGGGTTCGAGACCAGCCTAAGCAAGAGAGAGATCCTGTCTCCACTAAAAATAAAAAACTTAGCTGGGTGTGGTGGTGGTTGTTGTCTCAGCTACTGAGGAGGCTGAGGCAGGAGGATTGCTTGAGCCCAGGAGTTTGAGGCTGCAGTGAGCTATGATGATGCCACTGCACTCTAGCTGGAGTGACAGAGCAAGACCTGTCTCAAAAAAAAAAAAAAAAAAAAGACACAAAGGTGTCTGTCTGTCGGCATGGCCTGAGCCACCCCAAATACCCTCCATACCGTGTGTACTCACAGAATTGGCCAGCGTTCCGCACCACCCCCTCCGCCTCCTGCCATCCCCACCCTACCCCGAGAACAGGGACCCCGCGTCCCTTGGCTGCCTTCACAGCCCTTGTGTAAGCCCGATGTGACTCATGTTATAGATGAGCAAACAGTAGAATTCAGCACGGCTTATCCAGCAGTCACGGTTATGGAAAGAACCTCTTCGTCATCCTCGGGCCATGGAAATGAGCAATTCAGGTTCAAAATGCTATAGTTCAGCCAAGACTCTCCTGTCAGGTGGTAAAGAAAATGAACATAGTCATAAATTCTCACTTTATGAATTCAACTTTTTCTGCTTGTAACTTTGAATCCTGCCTGCATCAGATCTGAAGAATCCCCGAGTAAGAACTAAATACCATGTCACAGGATAGTCGTGCTTTTAGGAGAGTGGTATTCTCAGAGCTTAACAACAATGAATCAAGGTAAACAGGACTTCCCAGGAACAGACACCAATAAACTATTTAGATAAACAAAAAGGCACACCCAGAAGCAAAGAAAACCATCAAATCGTCCTGAGATGAACTCTACTTTTTAGAGGGTGGTCAAGATTTTACTGAGTGACCTGGAGGAATGCTCTGCATTTTCTGGGCTTTTCTGGAGGTGGAAGCAAAGGATGGAAAGCGACGACAATGAAGCCATAGAGGTCTCCCAAGCACTGTGGCTGGGCGCATGACATCACTAGCTGGTTGGTCTGACACACTCTGGGAAGACAAGCCAGTGAGGGTCCTATTGAAGCACAGCAACACCTCTTCACGCTAGTTAGAATCCAAATACTTCCCAGCTTACAGCAATGGTGGCCATGTACAAGATGTGGTGAGAACCACATCATGTCACCAGGCTGGCTCTGCAGAGAACTGGGGGAGATTCGGTTGATGCCGCCTATCAGGTTCCCAAACAGAAGCAGCATTTGAGGCTCTAGTCATTCAAAGGCAACGTAGACTGAGACACTGGACATCTGTGATGGTCACCAAACCAAACGCACACCCACACTAAAACAGTACAACAGTGGTCAAGCAGACACAGATGTTACCAGAAGATAACATTACATGAACATCCTCATCTGGCTACATCTTCACCCAACAGCTGCTACCAAACCACTTTTGTGGGATTGACTGTGGCAAGCCCTCTTGCTCCTGGCACACGGGAGGTGCTGAGTGAATGGAAACAAGGGCTGACTTGAAGGGTCAGTGGATAAATGGAAGTGATGGCCTTGGCTGGACCCAGAGGGCCTGTGATCGCTCATCATGAAAGGTTACTATGGAAAGGCCCCTTCCACATGGAGTGATGTGAAGCTCAGGGTCGGAGGCTGGGTTTGTTCTCAGCCTGGGAAAGGGGCGCAGACATCCATGCGCATCACTTTCATGCTCACAATTTAAACTACTTTGCTGTCATGTCTATGACAGTGGCCAAGGCCACACGCAGCTCCAGAAGCCGCAGACATGATGCCTTGCTAGCACCATGCAGCAGTGGGGTGTGACACTCTTGCCCACCACTGGGATGTCAGCAAAGATGCAGCTACAAGACAATTTATGAACACCAGGCATTTCTGAATTCAGTTAGGGTGATGATGAAACAACGTCTGCTCAGTGGCTCTTAGAGGTCTCTATTAACATGAAAGGCTGTGTTTTCTCTTTGACAGCTGTCCCGGATGTATCTGTCAGTGTACCCATCACTTGGGTACATGAGTTAGGACAAACACACACTTAGCTCCTTCATGGAGATCCACAGAGACATCACTGTGCTATTTGGAGCCTTGTGAGACTGGGTTCAACTCAAAAAGTTGTCAAATATATTTGACCATAAATATTTTTCCATGTAATACCTAATTAATATTGGATTTTAAGAAGCTCTTAAACTTACATATAAATCATATTTTATGAAAGTTATTAAAATTTTATGTACTCTAATTCCAAAGGAAGATTTTTCTTTTTTCTTTATTAATTCCTTGGTATCTATAATCATTTGTGCTAAAGTCACCTGTTTTCCCTGGTAACACAAGTTTAATATTTTCAATCCTTACCACTCTATCCACATGTAAGCATAGATATTACTACATGCTACTCTCTTAGAGGTCCTGGGCGAGCGAGGCGGTGAGGGGAGTGGGCATCATTCAGCCAGGCTGTCTCCAGGCTGGGGGCATGGCAGAGCAATCTTGGAGAGCAGAAGTGAACCTCTGCCATGTGCAGTGGAGAAGAGACAGAGGGAGAGTGGATAAGAGAGGGGGACCAGCAGCTGGGAGACCTCTGCCGAGGTCAGGCTCCGGGCCTGAGCTGGAAGAAGCATGCGAGCCCGGTCCCGAGGCTTCCCCCAACAGCTGGAGGAGCAGAATCTATCCCACTGGGCGAGCCCAGACACACGCATGTCACCGAGATACATAACTGACTCAGGTTGCCTTTGCTTTCTGGTAGGTGAGGAGAAGGAGAGCTTAAGAGAAGACAGAATTAAAAATGTAATGAAAGAGCCTGGAAGCACTGCAGTCGAGCATCTGCTGGTCCACACCCCATGGGTGTCCACACCCTGCACGCTAGGCAGGTGCCTTGCCCAGTTTTAGGGTGGCGTTGATAGCCTCTGCATACCCGTGGAGACTGGAAGGCCACATCCCTTCCCCTTGTTAATGGACTTGTTTGTTGCCACGAACATTCTAAGTGATTAGCAGGGCGGTATCTCACAGAGGGAATTAAGTTACATAGCCAGCTTTCCAGATCAATGTCTACACAATGCATTGTGAAGTTTGTCCCTGGGGGAGGTCTCTTTCTGCAGCCCTTTCCTACCCAGTGCTCCCTTTGTCTCCAGCCCCTGCCTCCAGAATACACTGATTTACTTCCCTCAGCATCCACCTTCCTTCATGGTGTCCTGGGTACTATGACTCCTCGTCCCCTGCCTTCATCCAAACTGCTGTTCTCCCAATGCTGACAGACCTTAAGGAAGTTCTGGTTAAACTACGTCGTGATACTGCTCTACAAACCAAGTGGTTTTTATACTTTTCTCCTTGATTCTTGCCACCTATTTTTCCAAATTCCTCATACCTCCTTTGACTGACACAATCCAATTCCAGAAAGTTCTTTGTGTTTGAGAGTCATTGGATATGCCATGTGGCAACCATCGCAGTAATGCTGGTTCAGGCAAGAATCATCACTCACCTCAGGAAGGTCCAGGAAAAAAGTCATCAGTGGATGCTAGTCTTGGAGGTTAGAAGTTTGATGAAGAACAGGAAACTTACAGTATCAAAATACCTGCCTACAAGATATTGATTATTTATAACAGGAAAAATAATGACTTTAGAGTGGAGAAACCAGGCAGAAACTCCCTTAACCACATGATCAAAATTAACCTCACTAAAAATGGGGGAAATGGACCCTCTGATACGCTGCCCTGAGAAGAACCCAACAGCAATTTATGTCAGTGGCACTCCTGCCAAAAAGTCAAAATCTAAACCTCATTATAAGGAAATACCACCTAAGACCAAACTGAAGAAATTCTACAAAATAACTGACTTGTATTCTTTTAAACAAATATCAATATCATGAAGCACAAATGCTGCACAACCGTTCTAAGTTAAAGGAGGACTGAACAAACAAATTTACATGCAAGGCATGATCTGGCTTTTTTTTTTGCTGTAAACTATATTATTATTTATAATATTAGGATAATTGTCAGTATTTTAATATGCTCTATAGATTAATTAATAGGGTTGTATCAATATTAGTTTCCTGATAAGAAAATGTCTCCATTTTTAGGCGATACACACTGAGTGGCATGGGTGATCAAGAGTAAAAGACCATCATGTCTGCAACACTGTCAAACAGCAGTTTAGAAAATTCACAGATAGCTGGGGGAGAGAGAGTGTGAGCACTCATGAGCACAAATGTGGTTAAATGTTAACAGGTGTGGAATCTGGCTGAAGGATGTATGGTGATTCTTTGTGCTATTTTTGGAACTTTCCTGTCAGTCTAAAATTATGTCAACATGAAAAACTAAAAATGTGAGTTCCTAGATACCAGAAGGGCACCTATAAAACAGGTTTGGCACTTCCAGAATTAAACCTGGGGACAGGGCAGATACTAGGGTCTTGAGGCCAGCTTCATTAGAGGGCTCAGCATCCCGGCTGAAGGCAGAAGGCAGGGAAGGAGGGAGACGTGACACTGGGGGCCCCCACCTCAGAGAGGCAGAGATGAAGTCACAGTGCTTCTTCTTTTTACCTCTGGACGTTCCCCAATAGAGCCTGGAAACCCCTAATCTGACCGTACCGGGCAATTGTGAGATTGTGAATGCTTAGTTTACTATTTTGGTCTAATTATCATGTAGCACAATTCTGTGTATATTCAATGAGAGATTAACTTTGTTGTAAGTTTTATAAGATTCAAGCTCTGATTATGTTATTGGTGCTATTACTATCACTATGTGACTCCGTGTTAATAATTTATTGTTAACGTAGCTTGTTTCTTTATAATGTAAAAGAATTGAGGACTCAGCCAGCTAGGATTTAGCCCTGTTTACTTTGGGAACACTGCACTGTTTCCGTGGTATTTCAGACCGAGAAAGCCAAGCTGTATAGAAGGCTGTGTAATCCAAGGGTACAAGCTTTGATGTCAGTCAGATAGGAAGTAAAAATCCAGCATGTCCACTTCAGTGAGGTGGGCTTGGCAAGTCATTTCCCCCCTTCGAGGCTGTTTTCTTATCTATAAAGTATAAGAAAATGCTTGTGAAGACTGATGAGAATTTAGCATAAAACCACCCGCCCAGTTGCTGGTTGTAAGGAGAGCCCCAGAAATCAACTTCTTCCCAAAAACCCTGGATGAGGCAACACTTCTATTTGTTTCCCTTTGTAAACCACTGTTTCTTTCCTCCAGCAAGGTGGTTTCTCTACTCTCTGGAACACTAGTTTTCCAAAAGCTAGTTGTTTTTATGCCAATTGTGCCTGGATTGCAAATAGACAATTTAATGAAATACACACTTAAAAACTATGAGTGAGGAAGTTGTTCCTATGTAAAACTAAGTTGAATATTTGGAAAGAGTCACAGGTAAAATGGTAAAAGCAAATAATTCTGCTGAATTAGGTGTGGACGAAGCAGCAGTAAAAGATAAGATTACACAGGAAAATGGCTTTGCAGGCCTTTCCTCTGCTTCAGCAAAGCTGTAATGGAAATTGGAGATGAGGTCTCCTGGGTGTAGCTTAGGAGAGAAAAATGACAATGGAATGCTACGCAGATCTATGCCCAGAGGGAATGCCTTGGCTTTATACGAGAGATTGGCACCAAATGAAAGTACCTGATGTTAAAGTTCAAATAAAATGTTTAAGGCACATTTATATCATTTGTAGGATTTCCCCACTTGGACAATGTTTTTGATTCATCAATTCCAAGTGCTTTACATGAGAGGGCTTCTATTGTATTCTACTTTATTAGGAACAGTGGTGAAGCCTATTTGCTTGGTAAATATGCCCACATTCTCCCAGGATGTTTGGTTGAGGCTCTCTATCAGTGATTCCCAGTCTTGGTAGCTCATTGCAACCATCTGGCAAGTTGTAAAGCCTCTGATGATTGGGTTTCCCTGCCCCCTAGAGACTTTGATTTAACTGGTCTAGGTAGGGGCCTGGGCATAGGGCTAGTTTAGCAGCTCAGGTGAATCTGATGTGCCAGCAGGGTTGAGCATCTTTGCTCTGTGTTATTTGCTACTTGGGCCTTAGGTCTGTGGCCACATTTGCAAGAGTCAGATGGAGAATCTTAGCATCTACTCGGCTCCTCCTGGAAAAGCCCACCAGGGGGCTTGTGCAAACAACCCTAAGAGTTCCCAAGTTGGGCTAAATGGTCTGAACCCTGGAGGGTAGCTTCTAGAAAAGCAGAAAGGGCACCAGGGACAGTTCACACACTGACGGTGGGATAGGCTGCAGACCAGAGGATTTGGTGGACTGACATGAAAGGCTGAGCAGAGAATGACCAATCCCAGCCATAAGTATTGTGATCAAGCATGTGATGATGATGATCTGTGTTAAAGGAGAATTTCCTTAAGGTCACACATTTCATTTTCCTACCAATGGATGACAGGATGTTCTTAATTATGGTCAATTCTCATTATTTGAGGTAGTTATGTTCTACAAAGTTACTGTGAATACCGAAGTAGCTAAGGGGAAATTACAGAGTTAGGTTCCTGTGAGTCTCTCTGGCCACAACATTTTCATCAACTGATTATACATAACCTTGTTTTATGTATGTTTCTGTTTAACAGCAACTTATTTAATATATTGCTGAATCCTTAACACTGAGCTCACAGCCAACAGCACTATAAGTCATGCCTGATGGAAGCTTATCTAACACACATATTTTCTTCATAAGGCACATCACAATCTTTTGTGCTTAGGAACACCAGACAGCACATCGGCACTATGCTTGCGGGGCATTATAAATAGTGAAATCACCAAGAAAAAGCACAAAAATGTGGAAATGCTACATAGACTGTAAAAAGGACTTTCGTTTACAGTATGAGAGCTGAAACAAGAAGACAGAGAATTGCCTGTCTAGAGCTTGTTCCACCTCAGCCAGGAAGAAGTGCTTTGGGTGGTGCAAAATTTTCACTGCTCTGTGATGCATGTGTCTGCAAAAGAGTGGGAAAGCACCTTGAGTGTTGATCTTGAGGTCACAAATAAATTTGAGCAAGTAGGTGAATTTGCAAATATGGTATGTGTGGGAATTAAAATACACTGTACATAGTTAATGAATTTCCACTGCTTCTTTCTTCTGTCCTGCTGGTCATATTCCTTTCTCTCTTCAAAGGCCTGCCTACCCTATCAAGGGAGCCTTTTTTGATTTACAACCTGCCTCTGATCACAGTATCCTGTGCTCAATTTATAGAACACTGTTGAGATAAATCAGCCAATCAATCAATTACCTAATCAATCAATGCTAATGAAGTATTTTAAAGCACTCAACAGAACTTTTGGGAGGTACAGTGGGAAATAAATAAATATAAAAAGCAATGCCTTCCAAAAAGAGTTTACTATTCACTGGTAATTGAGAAGAGAAATCTAACATGTGAAACAAAGGCAAACTCTGCCAAACAGTACCTAGGTCTAGTTTAAATGACTGTAGCACACTGTAAGTGTTGTAGATGCCTAGAAAAGGCTACCCACGGGGGCTTTGAATGAAACTTTCCTGAAAAATATAATAGAACTTTCACAGGACTTTAAGACAGAGATGGAGAATGGGTGGAGGAAGTATTCAGGATACATCAATACAGCCTGAGGAGTGGGAATAAGCATAGTCTTGTTTTTTTTTTTTTTTTTTTGGTTTTTTCTCAGTAAGAATAAAGAGATGGACTTAGCCAGGATGCTTGTGTATGAGGAGTCAGAAGTGGCGGAGTTGGATGCAAGCTCAGGTCTGCCTGGGGATGCTTTGTTCCTTACTGCAAGAAAGAGCTTATCAAAAACACTGATGGGACATTCCAGCTGGATTAACCACTACCAAACATTTTGCCTCCTGTTATTTGCCACATTCCTTTAGCCAGGATCTCAATCAAGATAATTTAGGGCAATATATTCGAGAGGCCATTCTGAAGAAAAGTCTAGGAAACGGGCCCTCAGGTAGTAAATTACTCCATAGGATTCTTAGTAGATTTCAATCACATTTAAGGAATTAGTTCGTAAACTTTAACTTCGCTAAATATTTGTTACCTTTACTGGTAACAAATGACGGTTGTATCAGATTGTGTTACAAGGCGGCAGCTTTGACCTGTTGCACTGTAGCTGGGGCCAGACTCTTCAGAAATGAAAGAAAGCAAGTGCTTAGGGCAGTGCCTGGTGCTCCTCAGGCCTATGTAAATGTTTGCTATTATTAGTGCAAAGACCAAGTCTCCTACAGCGCCCCATTTGTTTCCTTATAAATTCTACAAGGCAATGCAATGCTGGGAATCCCAGTGAACATAAACTGGTTTAAAACAAGTGGGCATCCAGGGGGACTGTGACTAATCTCACATCTTGGATTTGTAAGTGTCATTTATTGGGTTGGAGCATGAGCTTGAACCTGCAGTCAGTCATTCTTTCAGCAGACACTGGTTAGGCACCTGCTATGTGCCAAGCACTGTGCTACAGGCAGGGATGCAGCTGTAATAGGAATGAAATACCAGTCACCATTCCTGCATACTAGGCGGTGTGAGCCCTCTACAGAAAGGCATTATGCGAGGTAGGCATCCTTATCCCCATATTCCTGGGAGGAAATTGAGGTTGCCAGGCCATTGATCGCCACAGCCACACCTTCCGCCTCCCTCCAATGCCCTGAACAGTCCCCTGCACACCCTTAAGGAACCTAGTCTGTATTGATTATTAAGAACTCAACGAGACCCTGAGCATCAACTCAGCACATCTCATCCTCTCCCTAGAGACCTCCAAGTGTTGGAAGGGATCAGAGCGCACCCCTTCTGCTCCCAGGGGCACCTCACTTCCTAACACCTTGGATTAGGTCAGAAGGGAAGTTAAGGAAAGGAGACGAGAGAGGTGTCGTCGATGGTCGATGTGCCTACGACGCAGAGGCTCCTCTGGAGACCCTTCCGTCCATCCCTATAGGATCATGCTGGGCCCGAGGATGACCCACTCTTCCAAGCTGCGCTCGGAGTCGCCAGGTTTCTCTACCTTCAAAGCCCTGCGCGACGGCCATACCAAACACCCAAACGTTGGGCAGGGACCAAACGGTCACTTCCCCGCCCTCCGGGTGCAGTATGCAAATCCGAACACCAGGAAGTAGCTGGGACCTCTCGGCCGAGCCCAGAGACAACCAGTTCCTCTCCCGCCGCGCTGGGCCGCGCCGCCGCTCGCTCCCGGGCCGTGGTGCCTCCGGGCCCGACGCGCTGCAGCCTCCAGCCCGCGGCAGGCGGGGCGGCCGCGCTACCGGGGCCCAGAGCCCGCAGCCCCTCCCCACGCGGGTCCCCTGGGCTGCCCCGTCGCGTCCCTCCTCTGAACTCAGGTCACCGTGGAGCTCCGCCGCCGCGGCCCCGAAACTTTCACTGCGAGCGGGTGAGTCCCCGGCGCGAGCCCGGGGGGTGGGCGCGGGTGCCGGGGCGGATGGCGCGGGGTCTGCGGCCGCGCCGCCAGCTGGAGTCCCGGCGCAGGCTGGGCTGGGGGGGGGAGACATAGCGCGGCAGGGGTCGCGGGCGGCTTTCTGGGCACACCAGCGCCCAGCCCCGGCGGCGAGGGCACCCCAGACGCCTTCAGCCTGTGGGTGACCCGGCCTGGAGGAGCGAGGGCGCGGGGGCGGGCGGTTCCGCAGGTGTCCGCTGCTGAGCCGCGCAGGGGAGTGGTGGGAGGTGCGAGCGCGGGGACGGGCGCACGGCGGTGCTTCCCGGGTCCAGCCTGAGGGCCAGCAGCTGTCCTCGCTCCGGCCACTCCCCGCGCACAGCGGGGAAGCCCCTGCCTACGCGGGGCGGACGCCCGGCGGGGATCCTGGAGAGGACTCCTCGGATTGCACAATCTGGTCTCCCCCAGTGGGTCCTGGATTCCCAGAGGTGGGTGGTGGGGTTCGGCCCGCGTACAGCCGACCTCCTCGGTGGCCCCGGGCAGGAGCGTGACGTCCAGGGGCCGCAGCGGAGGCTGGCGCTCACCCGGCCGCCTAGCCGGGTGCCTCCAGGCCTGCAGAGCAGCAGTCCGGTGCTTTGGCCGCCCAGAGGAAGCGAGAGTTATTTTAAGAATTCAGGGGTTGCCTTTCCTTCGCCTTGGGGGAAGGGTGTAGGCGACGGTTCCCACTTCTACGTTATCTTGGCCGACTGTGGCATCTTCTCCATGCTGTGCATTTGTAATGGTCCCACTGATAGCCCGCCTGTCGTGTAGACCTGTAGTTCTGCCTTCATTTCTTTGTATATGCGTGTGTGTGTGTGTGTGTGTGTTAATTATCCCAAATCCACTCAACCTTGCCATCTCAGAATTCAGGCGTTGCAATTTTCTAGCTGTGTATGAGGGGGCTCTTTATTGAAATTCTCCCTTTGGGTTCCCTTATCTTGGAGAGAGCACATCTGCCTCATGGGCTGGTTAGTACACATAAAGCCCCTGGTACATACTAGGCAGGTAATTCATACACGGTGTGGTTATTGTTATTTATAGCGACTAATTCTATCTGTATAAACAAGGCTCCTTGGTTCTTTGCAGCTTGGTGATTTCGAACCTGAGACTGCCATGTCTGATTTAGCCATCTGGCTTTACTAGTGAATCTGTTTAATAAATACATGAGAGATTTGCTGTGCCAAAGCAGGGCCCGCAGTCTGACTGCGGAAGAAGTAGCCAGTAAAGATGTTTGACTTCTGGCTTGTTGTCTGCCCCCACCCGCTGTAGGGATGTTTTCTCTGAACAGCCAACACCTCAAGCGGCGCCCTGGGGCTCGGGCACTGAAAGTGTGCAGGTGCTTATAAGCCCTTCCTAAGGAGGAGTGAGCTTTCCTGTAGAGGGTGGGATCCAGCTATTCCCTCCATTCTCATTTGGAGGTAAGGAAGTAACGTTTTGAGGCTTGAAGAAAGTTAATTAGATCACAAGAGCCTTTGGTGACTGGGTCTCTCCGGATGCCAGTGGGGTAACTCTCTTCCCAAGTGAAGGGCAGAGGGCAGTGGATGTAAGAGAAGACAAAATAGGAGACAGGAAACTTGAGTTTTGGCCTCCTCCACCATTTACCAGAGCTGTGATTTGGCATAAGCCACCTGGGCCATTTATGCAGCCCACATTTCCTTCAGAGCAGCGAGCAGAGTTACATCACGATCTGCCTGCATGTTTACAGTCTGTGTTCACCACTACAGTGGAAGCTTTGTGAGAACAGCATTATAGGACTGTCCAAAACAATAGCCCCTGTGCTATCTGTGCATCTGCCACATAGTAGGTGCTCAGTCGAGAATACCTGGAAGGAGGAAGGAAGGCAGGCCTGCTCTGACCTGGCTCTGTGCAAAGCTGAGGATGTAACAGAGATGAAGAGACAGGGCTGGTCCCTGAGGCATGTTGAACTGACTGGCCCTTTCTGTCCTGGTTTCCACAAGGGGGATTTGAGGGCTTTGTTGACTGTAAAGCTACCCAGCACTAGTGTTCTAAAAGAGAATCTGCACTCAGCACTGTCTCACTGAAAGGGAGGTCCTGATGTGTTAGGGGAACGTTGTCTCCTGCAAAGGTAGTTGGCCCCCATCCAGAAGACCCTCATCATCCTAGAGTCATTGATGTTGCAAAGGTATGTGGAAACTTTGCAATACTGCCCACCTCCAATGGCTTCCTTTTAGCAGAAAAATGGTCCAGCACAGTTTTTTGAACCAGTGACTTTCAAAGCTTTTTAGTTCCATCTGTAGTATCTTTATTCTGAAACAAATCGCCAAAGCATCCGAGATTCTGGTTGGTTCATATGAATATATGGAGTTGTAACTTAACAAAATTAAACCATATTATCCATATCCAAGCTCATGCTAACTATCTAAATATGAACACAATGTGTACCCTCCCCCAGCACAGAACCCTGTTACAGCTCACCCATACTGACGATCTCAATGATACATGGATTAGTGTTAACATTGAAGGGTCACCACAATCATTAGTCAGAACATTGATCAATGCCACGTTGACAGTAGAGATGGCTGTAGACCTTTCCTGGGCTCTTCCTAGCAATGGTGATGCTCACACCTTTCATTTGTTTGGGACTCTGAAGCCTTCCTGAGCTCTGATTTGATTCGAACCTCTTATGGCCCCTAAAGGATAGGCAGGGACAGATACAGAAAAAGAAGTTCAGGGACTTGTCCAAGGTCATGGGCCTGGTTAAGTGGCACTGCTGGAAGTAGTGGGTATGTTTTCTGGCTTTTCCCACTTGTCCACCTTTGGACCTGTAACTCTATTACAGATGCTGCTTTACTTACAATGTGATTATGTTCCGATAAACCAAATCATAAGTTAAAAATATTATAAGTTGAAAATAGATTTAATATGCTTAACCTATAAAACATTATAACTTAGCCTAACCTAACTTAAACATGCTCAGAACACTTACATTAGCCTACAGTTGGGCAAAATCATCTAATACAAGGTGTATTTTATAATGAAGTGTTGAATATCTTATGTAATTTATTAAATACTGTACTGAAGGGAAAAACAGAATGGTTATATAGGTACTTGAAGTATGGTCTCTACTAAATGTATTTTGCTTTTGCACCATGGTAAAATTGAAAAATCCTAAGTCAAACCATTGTAAGTAGGGGACCATTTGCACTTAAAAGCAAAGAAGCTAATTTATCATTTAATAAACATTTTAAAAACAGAATCATGAGGTATTCTTTTCTTTCTTTTTGAGACAGAGTCTTGCTCTGTCGCTCCAGCTGGAGTGCAGTGGCATCATCACAGCTCAGTGCAACCTCAGACTCCTGGGCTCAAGCGATTCTATTGCCTCAGCCTTGGAGTAACTGGGACTACAGGCGTGTATAACCGCACCCAGCTAATTTTTCTATTTTTAGTAGATACGGATGGGGGTCTTGCTCTTGCTCAGGCTGGTCTCACTTCAGCCTCTCATCTCAGCTTCCCAGAGTGCTAGGATTACAGGTGTGATCCACTGCACCCAGCCTCGAGGTAATTTTTTTAAATCACTTGGTAATTGTCTGAACTAATTGGCTAACTGCTCGGGATATAGGAGCAGACGCACCAACAAGCTGGACACTTAAGTTGTCTTTTGGAAATGAGTTTCTGTGCCTGTCAGCACTGCTTCCTGCTTGGGGGTGGGAGTGGAGGGTCTCCAGTAACTGCTAAGATGACCTCTGTACTGGCTGCTGTCCAAGCAGCTCTAGTGACTGCTTGGGGGCTATCCGGTGCTTGTTGGTTAGTATGGAAGTGCTCTAATAATGCTTTTCAGAAGGACTCCCTCCAGCCTCCACTCGACGTACAGCCTCCTCGTGTGGTTGCTGTAAGAGTGAGAGCATCAGCCAAGGTGAGAATATGAAGTATGGAGACAGAGCTGACAGAATGCACATTAAAACACGTATCCCATTTTCTGAGCATTTGCTGTGTGCAAGGTGCCGTTCTAAGCCAATATTTCTATAATAGATATACATTGCCTCCCATCTTTTAAGGTTGATAATGCAGAGAACATGAAAGAGGAAGTTGGTTTGGTTTTCTACTTTTTTCAGTCAGAAATACTGAAAGATTTCTTACAGCTGCCTAGTTTCCTGATACTTAAGTTGTGAAATTTTGAGTTCACTCTATCATCATTTCTAAAATTTATTTTGAGTAAGTTCCCGTTTGGGGAAGACACCCAAGTATAGAAAATGGTATGGAAATCTGCCAGTTGAGGAATTAAAAATTTTGTAATAGTCCAATATCTTTGGCTTAAGTTAGCTGGAAGGGCTCTTGTAATTTAGAATAGCAAGGTTAAATAATCACTCGGGATGATGTATTGAAAAGGCTCCTCCATGTTGACAAGTGCAGGGGCCCATAATAGCCTTTATTGTTTATTCTTGGGCTTTTTCTTCATTCTGTTCTATACTTCATTTTCCCTCATTACTGAGTAAGCTGTCAGCTACCCTCATGTGCCACAGAGCTATTTCTTGAAAGCTGTATTTACAATCAGGATATAGTTTTCATTGGTATAGAACTCTTCCAAAGTGTTTTGTTTGTTTGTTTGTTTGTTTGTTTTGTTTCATTTTTAGATTCAAGGTCTCACTCTGTCACCCAGGCGAGAGTGCAGTGCAGTCATCATAGCTGACTGCGGCCTCAAACTCTTGGGCTCAAGCGATGCTCCTGCTTCAGTCTCCAGAGTAGCTGGGACTACAGGCATGCCCCACCACGCCTGGCTAATTTTTTCTATTTTTAGTAGAGATGGGGTCTCACTCTTGCTGAGGCTTGTCTTGAACTCCTGGCCTCAAGCGATCCTCCCACCTCGGCCTCCCAGAGTGCTAGGATTACAGGCGTGAGCCACCGTGCTAGGATTAAAGTGTTGTTTGTTTCATGGTGCTTTATTAACCCTCAACAAAGGTCCAACCCCCTCTTCCCTCTCCCCTCGTCAGTTCTTTCTTTAACATCTTTACAGAACCTTCTTCAAACCAGGAACTGACATGAGATGAGCTGATCATTTACGGGAAGAGATGATCAGTTAGTCTCATTATTGTAACTGTGCTCATTGTTCCTACAGTGCTAAGATACCTAAATGATGGCCTGTAAAATTACATGTGGGGATAAATTTACAGGATCCATTTGAGTGACTGTTTCTCAATGGCCACGGCTCTGCTTTTGCTGAGTTGTAGAACATTGGGAAGAAGTCTTTATTTGTGTAGCTCAGAGGGTTTTTAGTCTGTCTCATTTCCTTTCTACAGTTCGTGCTTCAGACAAAGTCAAATATTGCCTGCTGCCCGCACTCCCACCTTTCTGCGAGCACGTGAAATCTCTCTCACTCCTCTTTAGTGATGCCAAACCATACTGATTGGAAGCTCCCTGCCAACGCTCCTGTCTAGTTTCTGCCTTCCCCCCTGTACTGGCAAAACATCTGGTGGGGAGCCCTGGCCACTCCGATGGGCCTCCCTGGGGTGCTGGTGGGAGTGAGCAGTGAGACAGGAGAGATGGGGCTGCTGTCATTCTGCCTCCAACTGAAGCCACGTCATCATCGTGGAGATGTTTGGGCCTACTGGGTGCCTCCGCTCTTCCTGGAAACGTTAACCCCCACGGGGTAGAGGGGGACGGAGAAGCTAGTCTCAGAGGGCCCTCTGGAGAGGGAGGCCACTTCTGCTTTCCACGGGGAAGCTGTGTCACGGAGAGCAGAGCCGCGGCGGGGGCTGCGGGGAGAAGGCCCAAGGGGAGGCAGGCGAGGAAGTGATACTCCCCCTGCCTGGGTGAGGCTGGGGCCCAGGTCTTTTGCCTGCAGCCCCACCTTCCTTCCCACCCAGCACTGTCTTTTCTTCAGGTTTCTTTCTACCACCTTCTGCTCTGTCCTTGTGCCGTTTGCCCCTGAAGGAGGGAGAGGGCGAGAGGCTGAGCCTACAGTCACCGCCTTCTCTGCTGCTGTCCGCCGTGTTTGAGTTTTCAGCAGAGGAAAGATGCACATTTTGAAATTCCCTATCATGGAAACTGTTAAGAAACTTTATTTTAAGTAGCTATTTTGGAATATTTTAATATTCTGGCAATATAATGACTTCTTAATCCTAATTACAATAGTTCAGGGCTATATTTTAAAGCTACTTAAGCTACAACCTCTTGTTAAGTTCTTGGGGTAGGACAGTGGCTATCAAACTTCTTTGATCACAACTTATATCAAGAAACATATGTTACCTTGTGCCCAAATACACATCTATCTGTATGTAAAACAAAAACAAACAAAAAACAGAAATGAAATCTGGTGGAAGAGCCCCCTCCTCCCAGCTTGTTGGGGAGTAAGGCCTGGAGCCCTGAAGGCTGGCCTGGCTGACTTGAGCAGAGTTTAAAATCCACACAGGTGGGCCCAGCAATCCCACAGACTCCAGTCCCACAGGGAGGTTTATGAAACAAATACAAATTAAGATACATCCATATAATGGAATAACTGTTAGATATCCTAAAAGATAGCATTCAGTTAGTTACTAATATGAAAAAATGTGTTTAAAAAGTTAAGCCAGGTGTGGTACATGCCTGTAGTCCCAGCTACTTGGGAAGCTGAGGCAGGAGGATTCCTTGAGTCCAGGAGTTTCAGTCCAGCCTGGGCAACATAGTGAGACCCTATCTCTAAAAAAAAAAAATTTAAATAATTAAAGAAAAAAGTTGAACACAAATTGGTAGGTAGTATACTGTTTCTGAAATAAAATATTTATATATAGAACACATCATCTATAAGCCCTGCATATAAAAAATTTTTATACTGTAAATGAGTGCTTGATGTCTCTTCGTTCCTTGGCTACATCATGCATGCTTTATTATGGAAGAGTCTAGGCAAGAAGTTGCCTCTGATGCAAAAAAAAATCAGCTTCTCACTGAGAGGCTCCAATGATTTCCCTCATTGATGCCATAATGTATTTAGTAGTGATTATTTCTGGGTGATAGGTGAATGCTGATTTTTTTCTTTTGTACATCTTTATTTTTAAAAGAACAAGCATCACTTGTATGATTTCAAAGAGGCTATATAAGGAGCAATGGAATGAAGCCAGCGTGACTACAGAGGACAGTTGGGAGCAGTCAGGGAACTCTGGAGCCAGAGTGGCCAGCAGGATGCTTGTATGGATATAATCGGAAGCAGACCTGCCCTGGGAGAGCTGATGTACCGTGAATATTGTAAATAGGGAGAACATTTTCTTAAGCTCCCACTGTTACATTTAGTATTCAGTTTAGCAAACCTTTCTTTAGTGCCTACTGGGAGTCAGGCACAGTGTTAGGAGTTGGGGTACAAATCTGCTTATGTTGGTGAAATCTGCAGAGAAAGGAGCACACACATTGCAAGAAGGGGCACTGCTGAGGAAGGACAGGACTGGGTCATGCAGGGATCATTCTCCATTGGCAGAACTTTTTCTAGAAACACAGTGGTAAGGCTTGACCGGCAGGCTCCGAGGGTCTTTGACCCTGATACTAAATACTTAGTCCTTGGATTTTATGGCATCAATGAAGGGAAATCATTGGAGCCTCTTAGTGAGAAGCTGATTTTTTTAGCATCAGAGGTGACTTCTTGCCTAGACTTTTCCATAATAAAGCATGCATGATGTAGCCAAGGAACGAAGAGACATCAAGCACTCATTTACTGCTTTGAACAAGTGGAGGATTAACTGAGGGACACAAAGGCCCTTTCCCAGGGATTAATTTGGAGCTTGAAAGTGACATTTATTGCTGTTTTTTATGACAGCAGAAGGCTTAACCTTGTAATCATCATCTGCAAGTAGGGACTTGATACCTGCACTAAGCGGTATTAATCTTGCTGAAACATTTATCTAAAGCTTCTTAACAGTGGCACCACTATTGAAGAAATAAGCAATTTGGAGTTGAGGTCTCAGTTTCCATGGGGTTTTCCCAATTGTTTCCATTTTATTTAAAAGGTGAATATGTTAAGCAGCAGCTTGGTGTTGGCATTGCTCTTACAATATATAAATTAGTTTATTCAAAGCAGCATCATAACTAGGAATGGCAATATTTGGTCAAAACCAAGGAACTACCTGCATAATCAGGTATAGTATGTTGAATATCTCCTGTGCTCAATGTCTATGAGGGACTATTCATTTTAAATGTGAGGGGAGATGGTATAATATGGAATGAAAATGGACTTCTAAGTTAGAGAGGTCTGAGTTCCCATCTAGGCTTCACCACTTGTGACTTTGGGCAAGGTATTCTCGTCATTTCTTCATTTATGAAATGATAATACTCACCTCAGGTTGGTGGTGATGATCAACATAGCTAATATGTAATCTCCTAACATTATTTCTTGTACACAGTAGGTACATAATAAAAGGGAGCTGTTTTTACTGCTATACTGTGCACTTCTCTCTTAGAGGGGAGGAACCCTGTTCCTTCCTTTCATTAACAAACATATACTGAGTCAAAAGCTTATATACTGTCTCAGCCCCAGGGAAGTTCAGGGTCTAGTGAGAGAGTCAGTCGTAAACCGTCGTGCCCAGCACGGGCTCTGCCATGTGCTGGAGGTGCAGGGGTTTGGTGAATTGAACTTCTGATCTGCCTGTAAGGTACTGGGAACTGCGGTGAGCCCGGAGACCACAGGGGTCAGCCATGTGGTCTCTGCAAAGACACCTTAAGTAGTGAGGGAGTGAGGACATAACAGTATGACCAGTGCTGTCCTAGATGTGTGTGCAAAGTACCCTGCAAACAGAAAAGGCCCTTAGTGAGAACGAGAACATAAATGTTCCACCCGAGTTTTGTAGAGAGAGAAGGAATTCTTCTGTTGAAGGCCTTAAGGGGAAATGCAAAGGTGTAAAAGGGCCTGCATAGTCCAAAAAAGGTGATGCGTCCCCTGGCTTCTGATTGCCAGGTTGGAGTGCAGTGGCGCCATCGTAGCTCACTGCAGCCTCCAACTCCTGGGCTTGAGCAATCCTCCTGCCTCAGCCTCTCGAGTTGCTGGGATTATAGGTGTGAGCCACCATGCCCTGATGGGCTGCATCTTTAAATAATGAGGGACTTTGTGACCTGGAGTGTGAAAACAGATATGAGAATGGACACAATCCCTGACTTGAAGCGAATTTTTGATATAGAGTTTATGGTCATTAATGTAATCAAAAGTGGTTGATTTTTATCTTTCTGGACCACATTGACTTTTCAAATTGTTTCAGATTTGATAGATGCCCAATGTACATAAAAAAGAAAATTTAAAAGGTAAATTTTGTAACTGCCTGCATATCTTTTACTTTATGGTTTCATTTATTTTTGAAGTTTTAAGTAAATCAAAATAACCAACAAATGAAGGTTTAATTGTGATTTTCTTTAAATTTCATTATAAGTGGATATTGTTTCAAGAGCCTAGTAGAAAAAAAAATGTCTAAATGCTTTGGCAAATGATTTGCAAATGTTACGACGTTGTTGCTGTGGTTATGATGAGTCTTAGCAAGTCCCGTGCCTTGTCCCCTTCTGGTGTCAAGTATCAACCCCTGGGCTCTTGGCGTCACCTGTCTTCCTTGGTCTCCAACATTAGAGTCATGGAATCGTACAGAGGGAAGAGGTTTGGGTGGTGTGTCTCACACACAATC
This sequence comes from Cheirogaleus medius, assembly GCA_008086735.1. Taxonomy (NCBI): domain Eukaryota; kingdom Metazoa; phylum Chordata; class Mammalia; order Primates; family Cheirogaleidae; genus Cheirogaleus; species Cheirogaleus medius. The sequence goes on along the minus strand of VBSM01001124.1, from coordinate 7,105,628 downwards.
CTTAATAGGGAGCCACTTTCCCCTTGCACACTGGGTCTCCAATGTCATTGTCTGCACCAGGTCACATTGGTGGGAGTGACATTGTGAGAATACTGTGACAGGGATATTACCAGGGTTGCCCAGCATAGCCGATTTCATTTTTGGACAGCTGGAGGTGTAGGAAAGCTTTTTCTCTCAAGCCACAATCTTTTATTCCCATAATTTCTGCCTGTTGGTTCTAGTTCTGCCCTCTGGCACAGTTTTACACATTTGAAGCTGACTAGCTGTTCGCTCTGGTTGTAGGTACAGGATGTGTAGGGTTATTACTGACTGCCTGGCCACCCATCGAGGTGGCTCCTCCTCTCTTCCTACCAGAAGTCGGATTTGTTCAGGATCCGTCCCGTTTTAGCAGACGTTTCTGCACCCCTATCCGCAGTGCAGCCCTGACAGCTCAGAAGCGCCTGTTCTTGCTGGTGGTTGGGTCATGAATGGATGTACTTTGGATCTGACAGTAATTAGTGACACAAAGTCATGTTCCATAGATGGTCCGGAGATATGAGAAGAAAAGGAGTGGGTGAGAGAGGAGAGAAGGAAAGTGAGAGTAGATGAAGGACAACGAAATAGAAAAGCAAATGTGAGAGGCAAGAAATTGGAAGGAAAATACTGTAAGTTATTTTGGTCACTAATTTGTAATGTATCAGTGACTGTCCACTTTGTATTTCCTCTAGTCACACAGGCTTGTGTGGGCTTAATGCTCATAACTGGGCTTCTGTAACCACAATTTATATTTTAAAATGTGTATTTATTGAGCAGCGTATGTTAGGCATTACAGTGGATGCTTTGGGAAAAACATAAACATGAATAAATGTGAGGTTCCTGCCCTAGTGGAGTTTATTGTGCTCTATTCTCTCTGGGTTGATCACCAACCAAAATGCTGACAGATAATTTTGTTGTGGCTGTGGGGGGGACAGTTACCTTCTTGCTCAGGAGATCCCTGGGCACTCAGATCAGTGCCCAGAAATCCATGGTGAGAAGGCAGGCAGGACGGTGAGGTGGTCAGAGCACAGGTTGTGGAGTGATTCACATTAGGGCTCAATTCTCAGGAGTGATTCACATTAGGGCTCAATTCTCAGGTCTGCCCCCTTCTAGCTGTGGGCTGCTGGTGGGGAGTTGGCCTTGCTAGCCTCAGGGTCCTCATGTTTAAACCTCAGAAGTTGGTTTTGAGGGTTCCAGCACCCAGCTAGCGTAGTCATTGTTATTATAATCAAAAGAAAGTTGCTTAGGGGCTAGGTGCATTGGCTAACTCCTGTAATCCTAGCACTCTGGGAGGCCAAAGCAGGAGGATTGCTTGAGGTCAAGAGCTCAAGACCAGCCTGAGCAAGAGTGAGACCCTGTCTCTACTAAAAATAGAAAAATTAGCCAGGTGGTCAAGGTGCATGCCTTGTAGTCTCAGCTACCTGGGAGGCTGAGGCAGGAGGATCGCTTGAGCCCAGGAGTTTGAGGTTGCTGTGAGCTAGCCTGATGCCACTCTATTTAGGGAAACAGAGTGAAACTCTGTCTCAAAAAAAAAAAAAAAATAAAGAAAGAAAAAAGAAAGATTCTTAGGATAGCTACCATAAAAAAATCAAATCATGCCAAGTTAAAAAAGAAACAAACCAAAACAGAAAATAATCAAAATAATAAGTGGTACTCTGTGCATTGTTGGTGGGAGTGTAAAATAGTGCAGCTACTATGGAAAATACTCTGGTGGTTCCTCAAAAATTTAAGCATAGAATTGCCATAGGATGCAGCAGTTCCACTACTGGGATTGCGGCAGGATCTCAAAGAGATATTTGTACACCATGCTCATAGCAGCATTATTCACAAAGCCAAGACCTGGAAGAACTCATATCCATCAATGGATAAGATAAAATGTGGTATATACATACAATGGAATGTTATTCAGCCTTAGAAAGGAAGAATATGCTGACATATGCTAAAACCTGGATGAATCTTGAGGACATTATGCTAAGTGAAATAAAGCAGTCACAAAGGGACAAATACGGTATGATTTCCCTTATATAAGGTACTAGAATAGTCAAATTCAGAGACAGAAAGTAGAATGGTGGCTTTCAGGGGCTGCAAGAGGGGAATGGGGAGTTATTGTTTAATGGGTGCAGAGTTTCAGTTTTGCAAGATGAAAAGAGTTCTGGGCATGGATAGTGGTGGTGGTTATACAAGAATATGAATGTATTTAATGCCACCGAATTATACTCTTAGAAAGGGTTAAGATGTAAATTTTATGTTATATATATTTTACTGCAGTTTTAAGAAATGATTTTAAAAAGTTACTTGAGCAGAAATGTGTACAAGTAGGCAGAGGTGGTTTTGAGGGTATTTCATTAAGTTTGATAAATTGCCCTTCTTCTGGCTGAGGATTTGCATACCAAGCAGACTGGGGTTCACTTTTTTGGTAGGGAGGGGACAGGGTCTTTATATCATTTAATATAAGGCCATGTGGATTGCTGGATGGCAAAATCTTGAAATGACTATGATGTGAGAGAGGGCAGTATGATAACGATGGAGAAATGTACAAAGGTGGAAATCGTGGGCTCCAAAGTGAGGAGAAGCATTCTAACAACCACAGCTGCCTGATGTAAGAAAGAATATTTCTGAGAGAGTTCCTCCTAATAGGCTTTGAGGGGATTTTTTTTTAAATTTTCCCAATGTGGGAGTGTTTTTTTTTTTAATTTGAGTATAACACACACGTAGAAAATTAAAGAAAACAAAAAAGTCCAGCTCGATGCAAAGCCTCATGTAACCACGCCCACATGAAAGAGCAGATTGATGTCCACCTCACGCCATACTCCCTCTCCTCGAAGGCATCCCCCATCCTGCTTCTAGTTTTCGTGTGGTTTCTGATGTAGGCTTTTATAATAATAGTAAAGTGTAAGGAATTGAAGAGCAGTACAAAGCCATTTGGTTTGGCAAATAAACAGATTTTCAAGCTGTGTGTTTGGCTGCTACTGGCAACTCCCTGTGTGGAATTTACTGCCGTCCACTTGGAGAACAAGCCCTATTCTCGTTTTAGACCCTTGCTATTTGGTTGCTAAATTCTCACACCTGAGTTTGATCTGAGCCTTATGTAAGTATCTTTTTATTCATCCATTAATTAGTAAAATTAGTTGGCGCTATCCATATATAACTGTTTTTCTGCACAGCTGAGTACATTTATAAATGCAAATGTGTGGGTGTGATAATGGTGGTCTCCACTGACCAGGATGCAATCAAACATCCTGTTACATGACACAGGGCCAGTCGTGCATTGGCATTTGAAAGTACTACCTGGTTTTATGAATTCCTTGATACTGTTCTTCAGTAAAATAGGACTCATTTTTCTGATGTTAAGGAACACAGCACCTTTTTTACCAACTGTTTTTTCAGTTTCTGTGTTATGTAGTTTTGATATTTATTTCTGGGGGGGGGGCGGTGAGAGAGAGAGGCATACTTTGACCTGTGGCATTTGTTAATCCATGAAATAATGCTTCATTTATTCATCCTTCAGGTAACATTTCTTGGATACTTATTATTCATTAATATGCATGTACAGGACTGCAGTCTTATCCATGAGTTCTCAACAGCAGAATTGTTCCATTCATACTCAGAAAATGAAAACAGTTTTAAAAGTAGAATAAGGAGTATAAATTTAAAAAGAAATTTTCCATGTTTTTCTTTTTTAAGAGATGGGGACTTGCTCTGTCGCCCAGGCTGGAGTGTGCATCTGTTCTTAGGAGCGATATTTGCACACCACAGCCCCGAACTCCTGGGCTCAAGCAGTCCTCCCCTCTCAGCCTCCCGAGTAGCTGGGACTGCAGGTGTGAGTATACATTCTCTGTCACATAAAATATGAAGAACATGCACAGGCCCAGAGTACTGAGGGACCCATCTTAGTGTGAAAAAGTCGCAATTGTGGTCTGGGTCACGCAGGGATAACTACACCCCAGAAGACGACGCTGAGCCTGTGGCTGGACTGTCCGTGGCCCCAAGCCCTCAGCCCTCAGTTTACTTCTCCCCTCGCGGCGGTTTCCAATGCTTGGCACCTCTACATCGTAACTGCTCGTCTCTGCCGGCCGCAGAGGGTGTGAGCAGAGAGTGATCCTGGGAGCGGGGGAATGTTGAACCAAGGAGACTAACCAGAGCAGCGTAGTTTTCAAGTGAAGAAGCGAGTTCTGCAGTTGGAAAGAAAGGAAAAGATGGGGAGATAACTTGGCTGGATTCCGTCCTTACCTCGGTGAAGAATGCAGGGTTTGGATTAGTGACAACACAGTACCTCATGAGAACTGTCCTAGGCTGTGAACTTTGGGGAGTCTGAGGAACAGTGTGCTGTCACCATTACAAACTCAGAGCCAGGAATGGGGCTCTAGTCCGCACTCTGTGGAATACTGGTCTTGGCCTCTTTCTCCTAATACATAAAACAGTAATAACAGATGCTTATCTGCTATCTCATCCAGATAGGCGAGGATTAAATGAGGTAGTGTACCTGAGAGCTCTTCCAGGGCTCTAACTCACTCCACACTTGGGCTATTGTTTTGGATTAAATGCTCCTTGATTTTGAAGAACCCCTGCCCTCGCCCCATTTGTGGCACCCCTGGCCTGGGCCGGTTGATTCACTCACACACTGTTTCACCAGTCCTGTGGGGAAACTGAGGTTGGGTGCACACACCAGGTACAAATTCATTCTTCTTAAAATGCTATGGCAACAGGCAAAGGGGAAATAGTTTATTTTATTATTAGATCATCTTTAAGCATCCTGTGAGGGGTAAAGCAGTTTTTGGGTTTTTTTTAAAGCAAGTTTTATAGATAAAGAAACAGGGAATAGGCCGGGTATGGTGGCTCACACCTGTAATCCTAGAACTCTGGGAGGCTAAGATGGGAGGATCGTTTGAGCTCAGAAGTTTGAGATCAGCTTGAGCAAGAGCAAGACCCTGTCTCTAATAAAAATAGAAAAAATTAGCCAAGCCTGGCAGTGCATGCCTGTAGTCCCAGCTACTCGGGAGGCTGAGGCAGGAGGATCACTTGAGCCCAGGAGTTTGAGATTGCTGTGAGCTAGGCTGACGCCACAGCACTCTAGCCAGGGAGACAGAGCGAGACTTTATCTTGGGGGTGGGGGGGAGAAACAGGGAATAAAAACTTCGCTTAATTTGGTAGAGGTGAACCCCCAAGCTCTTCACCTTCATTTAGAGGGCAAGGGAATAGCTACATTTGAATTAGCCAGATGGAGAGCCATGCTACTGACCAGAGAACTGGCTTTATGCAGGTTAAATATCCACATCTATCTTCTGATTGATTGTGTATCAATCTTGGCCTAATTTCTCTTGATAAGGAGATGAAAACGTCAGTGCCTTTGAACTTTGATTCATGTGACACTCCTATCATGCCATACAATTAAAATTCAGATTTTAGATTAAGGACAGTGAAGTTTTCTCTGTTGTGCCTTAAGTATGCCCCCACCTCTGTCCCCAATAATAAATTACATGTTTCTTGAAGTTTTAAGACTTGAGATCAGGAGCTGCCATTCCAGTGCTGAGCAGACTCCGGCCTCGCAGGTGGAGGTGGTCCTGAAGGCCACGAGACCCCTGAGGGCCAGTAACAGTTCTGCTTCACTCTTCAAATTTGCCTTTTCTACCTCTGTTTTCCCCCAATTTTAATGGAAAACCTACTTCTTTGCATGTTTCCAAAATATTTCAAAATCTTTAATAAAGGGATATATCACTCTAAGCCATCAGAATAACTTTTAAAGAGTAATAAACAATTTTTTCTTTTGAAAAGAGTAACACAAATTAAAATTAAAGTAGACCTGATTTTAAGAAACAACTGTTTTTTCCTGCTTTTGTTTGTAATCAACTTTTAAAATTTTGCTCTTCAGTTCTACGAATTTTAGTGCATGTACAGATTCATTTAACCAACTTGATAGTAAGGGTACCGAACAGTTCTACAGCCCCCGCCCCCCAAAACTCCCTTGTATTACTCCATTCCAAGCCCTGACAACCACGGATCTCTTCTTGTTGCTATAGCTTTGCTTTTTCCACAATATATAAATAGAATTATGCTGTATGTGACCTTTTTTCAATAATGCTTTATTGAGATATAATTCACATATCCTATAATTCATCCATTTAAAGTATACAATTCAGTGGTTTTAGGTATGTTCACGGAGCTATGCAACCATTACAACCATCAGTTTTAGTTGTGCAACCTTTACCACATTTTCATCATGCCAGAAAGAAATCCTGTGCCCATTAGCGTCACTACCCACTTTTCCCACCCCCACTTCCCCTTGCCACTAGTCTACTTTCTGTCTCTGTAATAAATTCCAGGCAATGGTTTTTTGGGGTTTTTCTTTTGAGACAGAGTCTCACTCTGTCACCTGAGCTAGAGTGCCATGGTGTCAGCCTAGCTCACAGCAACCTCCAACTCCTGGGCTCAAGCGATCCTCCTGCCTCAGCCTCCCAAGTAGCTGGGACTACAGGCATGCGCCACCATGCCCGGTTAATTTTTTTATATATATTTTTATTTGGCCAATTAATTTCTTTCTATTTTTAGTAGAGATAGGGTCTCGCTCTTGCTCAGGCTGGTCTTGAAATCCTGAGCTCAAAACGATCCACCCACCTCGGCCTCCCAGAGTGCTAGGATTACAAGCATGAGCCACCACGCCCGGCCCAGGCAATGGTTTTTAATGATGTTTTATATATGGCTTTTGAAGTTTCCCAGACTGAACTGTTTCCAATTTTATTAATCTAACTTTTCAGAATTTTGAGGTGTAATTTATAACACAATTTCTGTAAAGCCTAATATCGTTGGAAGAAAAAACCTTATTGTGTCATTTATCAGGAAGAATACTCAGATAAAGCAGTTTTTCGATCTTCTACCTAAAAAAATCAAGGCTCTCTTCACTGGAATGCTCCAAGATAGTGAAGGGGGTGGTGTTGTTACCCTGGAGTGAATATTATTTGGGAGATTGTCCTGGAAAGCTTGGTTTTGCATTCTGAGGTTTAAAATTTTGTGTGCTTTTTGTCCTGCTGTGTTCTGCTGCCCTCCCACCTGGCTGCCTGCAGGTGGTGGCAGTACTGTGACTTTCGGGCCACTGGGGAGCTGTCTCTGGGGGCCCCAGCCCCCCACCTAGAGAACAGACAGGATTATACCTTCTCATGGGCTCTCACAAGGATTAAACGCAATGGTGACTGAGGCATGCTTCTTAGTAGTTCTCTTCTTTGTGAGAGGCAACGTCATGTAGGCACCAGGCACAGGACCCAATCATGTGACCTGGCTCAGCATTTGGAGGCACAAATTCTCTCTGTTGGTGGCATGTAATCTTGGTCAAGTCACTTAACTTCTAGTTGTCTCTCTGTGGCCATCTGTTACTTAGCAATTAATAACAGAAGGTTGTTTTGAAGTTTTGCTGTGATTATTTAAGTGGATGTACTCCAAACATAACAGAGGCTTAATAAATATTTAACATTAAATATTAATATTTGCTTTTATTTTTGTTAAAGTAATAATTTTTAGGCCATAGGAGTCTTTAGGGAGCTTTTCCCGTGCAACTATATGGAAACTACTAAAAAGTATTGCGAAAAGTAAAGTGTTTTGCAAAGGCTGTGGTCATCTGAACCTAGACGCATGGTTGGACTTGTGCCAGAACTACATTTTGAAATGTTTGCTACAGCACAGAAGCAAAGTGTGTTGCTACAAGGAAAAGAATGTTTGGATGCACCAAGATGGAAAAAGGAGAAACCCACAGCAGGATGACTTAAGTTTTCCATGCGTTGTTTAGTTTCTGTAGGAAACTAGAGGAACTTTCTGGAGCTTAGGGCCCCCCCAGATCCAGACAGTCTCTTCCTAGGACTGAACCTGAACCTGTCTGAGGCTGGTCTGTACCTGTGCTGCACCTGCTTCCTTACCGGATCCTAGTTGATGGTGAGCTACATGATCCAATCTGAGGTGGTTTTCTTTAGATGAAAGACTGATATATGAGGACCAAGGAGAAAAAGGAGCTGGGAAATGTTTTGTTTTGGTGCAGAAGGGAAAGCAAATTGTTTTCTTAGTTGGAAGAGTTATTGCTTGTTTTACTTTTATACGAGGCAATAATTGCCTTTCACAGAAAATATAGTAAAAGCAGCAATCATTTATTAAATGTGTGTCCTCTGTTAGGTGATCAATTCCTTAGAAGGTATGTTATTGATATTGTTGTTATTGATAAGGAAGCTGAGGCTCAGAGACAATAATTTGCCCATTTAGCCACTAAATAAATGGAATCCGAGTCCACCTGACTTCCAAACTGATGTGTTCTATTTAACTTTAAAAGGTTATTTTTTTTTTTAAAAAAAAATTGTGATTATAGTAAGTGGAAGGTAATGTCATTGACTTTATCAAGTTGACTTTGTATATTAACTTAAAGGTAAACAAGAGTACAATTGCTTCTGAGGACTGATTATAAGTAGGATGCAGCGAACGTTTGAGCGCACAGTGCATGCCATTTATTACTCTGAACACTTGCCAAGTTTTTATTCACTTAATCTTCATAAAGACCTTATGAAAGAGGTACAGTTATTATCCTTTATTTTGCAGTTAATTAAAGGTTAATTAACTTGCTTGTGTCATGTTGCTCTATGAGGTAGAGCTGGAACTTGAACCCAGGAAGTCTGGCTATCAAGTGGAGCTCCGCTGCTACATGAACCCCAAATCCCACCCACTAAAATCCAGACAATACAGTCAAAGCAGGAGAGCCTCAGTTATGCCAATTTGGTGCAGTTTTTCCTATGACCATAGCTTGGAAAGATGAAGAAGAAAAACATTCATTGCAATTGCACTGAAAATTTAAACATTAAATCAAGTGTTTAGAGCATGGTCAGTGTTAAGCCAGTTGAGCTTATATGTGTTAACTTCTGCAGACAATGCAGCTTATATTATCTATTATATTAATATTTGTCAAAATTTGTCGGGGAAAAAATGGTTTTCCTCTTCTGCCGAAGCAGAGCAAATAATTTCTTTTAGAGCTAAGACTTAATTATATGGCCGGGAGCGGTGGCTCAGGCCTGTATTCCTAGCACTCTGTGAGGATTGCTTGAGGTCAGGAATTTGAGACTAGCCTGAGCAAGAGTGAGACCCACCCCATCTCTACTAAAAATAGAAAAACTAGTCGGGTGTGGTCTTGTGCACCTGTAATACTAGCTACTTGGGAAGCTGAGGCAGGAGGACTGCTTGAGCCCAGGAGTTTGAGGTTGCTGTGAGCTAGGCTGATGCCATGGCACTCTAGCCCAGGTGACAGAGTGAGACTCCATATCAAAAAAAAAAAAAAAAAAGACTTAATTATGATGGGATTAAGCCTTTTCTTCAGTACATATCTCACATTTTTCTATTGCTAAATACTTATCTAGCTTGCATTTTTCTTCCCATTAAACAGTAGCTCTTTGAAATCTTATATTCTCATAACTCTTTACCTAAAAATGCTGCTATAAAACCTTGGATCCTGAAAAGTTGTTAAAGTCTTAGTTAAGAGATTACTAACAGGAAAGGGAAGGATAATGGGCAAAGAAAATGTGGATTGAGTGAATCTCATCACTCTTTCCCCTTTGAGTTTGCTGGTGGCGTTTGTGGGTTTGTGGCAGTGCATCTGTGATGCTTGAGCGACACTAGTTTATTCCCTGGGAAGTGATGTAAACTCTACGGCCAGTGCTTCTGCTCAGCACGTCAGCCCTGCATGGCCGAATGTCTCCTGTATGGTGTTCATGATACTTTAGAAATGGATATTTCCATTTCTGAATGATAGTTCTCTGAATATAATAGCAATTAAAATAATGGATAAGACTTCAATTTGTCTTTAAAAAAGGAAAATTGCTTAGGATTCCTCCATTTCCTTTTATTACTGAGGGTATCAGATGATGCTTTAAGTAAAAACCCAACTTTTTCTTGTCTTAATGAAATTGATATGAACAGAAGTGTTTTGATGTTGACTTTTACATAAAGGCAACTGTTTAATCGAACTGTTTAATCTCAGCGCCAGGCCTGGGACTCATTCTTGGGCCTATTTACAAGATCCTTTTTTGTATACCTGTGGCCTAACTGGAACCACTTCTGGTGATCTCCCTGGACTTTACAGTCCCCAAACATGGTAGCTTAAGGCTTGGTGTCAGGCAGAGGTGCTGTGTGGCTCTTGTTGTCATGGGGTCGGGGATAGAGCCGGATCTTTATCAGTGTTTTCAGTGCCAATTCAGAACGAACATGGGTCATACACTGAAATAAACACCACTGGTGGACCTAGAATTACTGCCCTGTCCCAGACTAACCACTTCGGATTCCACTTCCGAGTTGGAAGCAACAAGGAGAGGGCTCCCAGATGAATAGCTTTGCTGAGTCATATCTAGTTGCATTTCCTGGCTCAAGTAAAGATAAACAAATGAGAAGAATGTAAGCCAAAAACGACATTTGGACTGTGATTTGAGTTAATGTTCCACACCCCAGGGTGGAAGGGGATTCGTGACTGGACAGACACGGGAAAGAATCTGGGGTTAGAGAAGCCAAGTGAGGTCAGTGTTGGTGTATCATCATCTAAAATAGGTAATGCTGCTGGGCAAAGTGGCACGTACCTGTAGTACCAGCTACTCTGGAACCAAGGTAGGAAGATCCCTTGAGTCCAGGAGTTCAAGACCAGCCTGGGCAACATAGAGAGACCCCATCTCAAAAAAAAAAAAAAAGTCTTTTTTAAAGATAACTGTTGTGGAAGATAAAGAGAAAAAAAAGTAAAGAAAAATTTAAAAAAAGTATCATTGTACTTACCCGAATGGGAAATTGTCTTCACAGTGAGCAAACGGAAGAGTTGATCTTCTTTGAGGTGTTTATTTAAAGTATTTAAAGAACAGAAAGATCTCGTGGGGAACAATGGAAATTGTTAAGGCTTCTGCATCAAGCCCTGCAAGGGAGAGCACACAAAGATGAAATCAGTTTTGACAGCAGCAGACTAATGAATTCAGTCACTTTGAATGTGTTTGACTCCCAGTCTTCCCTGAAATAAACAGGTTGGAAGTTTGTTGCTGTTCTGAGTTTTCCCTTTGAGCCTGGGGTATAAATTATTTCCTGGGAAGCTATTCTCACTGTAGGCTCTATTTCTGTGTTGCTAGTCTAATCTGAATAATGGAGGTGGGTTTTTTGTTTTTTTGTGTTTTAACTTCTAAAGCAGCCAGAAAGGAACAATTATTGAAGTTTATTGAGAACTTTGCCTTTGAAAGTAATTTGTCATCTATTTAACCTGATTGTTGTTTGTCTATGTAGAATTTAAAGTGTTTTATCCTTTTTGTAGATCTCGAGGTTTTCAACATAAAGTAGAATTGTTTTATCAATCATAAAAATATTTGTTCTCTGAGAGTTGGTGATAAACAATGTGGTAGCATGACTCCTGAAATAAAGAAAAATGGTAGCACAACCTTTATACTAGTTAAATTTGAAGTAAGTATAGTGAGCTATGATTTTTTATAAGATGGAAGCTAATACTTTGTAAATGTAAATATTACCATTTTCTTTATGGCTATAGTGTCACCAGATT
>VBSM01001124.1:7072782-7093974 GCA_008086735.1 Cheirogaleus medius | reverse complement strand
CTCCCGCCTCGGCCTCCCAGAGTGCTAGGATTATAGGTGTGAGCCACCGCGCCTAGCTGCAATCCATGTTTCTATCGCTATGATTTAGATTCTAAGGTGGAGGTCACGGTTTGGTAAGGTTCCCTATGTTATTGAACTATGCATTTTATTCTTTTCCAAAGGCAGGTAAGGCTGTAGTGTAGGGTTTTTCTAGTGGTTCTCAAGCCTGGCTGCTCATTGCTATTAACAGGAAGCATTTAAACCTCCCACACCCCAGGCGCACCCCAACTGATGATGTGGGAACTGCGGGGGACCCAGGCATTGGTGCTCTTCAGTGCTCTCTTGTGATCCTGCTGTGTCCCAAGGCTGAGACCATTTCACTAGATTCAGCCACCATAGGAACCTTTGGGCTACTATTGGAAAATGTACAATCAGTGGATTAAGGTGGCCTTGTTAATGTCTGATCAGTTCCCACCTGAAAGTCAGATGTCCTGGATCGATGAGATGTGTCTGGAATAGCTACCTAGCTAGAAAATCTACCTCAAGGTCACCTTGAGAAAATACAGCGGACAGTGTCCTGAGGTTGGAGTGCTTACTCTTTCTAATCACCCCCAAACAAGAAGCATCTGGGCTGGGCAGGGCACGGCCTGTTGGGAGAGCTTCACTCACCCAAACAGCATTGCGGTGCCTGCGCTGTATGCAGTGTGGGAGCACGCAGACCTCCTCTCACTGTGGGGACTTCCCATGCAGGCCTGGAGTCTCTCCATGGGCAAAGGGCCTCTCCCCTGGCCCTGGGACGCACCTCCAGCAGTCCCGAGGGTTGCCCATTCATCTCGACTTCTGCAAAGCAGCCCATGAGTAAGAAAGGAGTGTTCAGTAGGGAACCACAAATGTAGCATAGTTCTTTCATAACTCACATCATTCAGTAGTTTGGGTTTTTTTTTCTTCCTTTTGACATATAACTGGTTATTTGATATGTTCAGAAATGTGCATCTTTGTTTGTTTAGTAAGAGGCTGGGTGGTGAGGTTGTTCTGTGAACTCTGGGCAAATTACCCCCTCTCTGAGCTGCAATTTTGCCATCTGTTGGAATTTCTTATCAAGATTTAATTAGGGCTGGGCATGGAAGCTCACGCCTTTAATCCTAGCACTTTGGGAGGTCGAGGCAGGAGGATCGCTTGAGGCCAGGAGTTCAAGGTTACAGGAGCTATGTTCGCAGCACCATACTCTAGCCTGGGTGACAGAGTGAGACTCTGTCACTTAAAAAGAGAAAAAGATTTAATCAGGATTGGTTGTGAAAGAGTATGTGAAAGTGCTTTGTTAGAAAAGAAATGAAATGCACCCCATTTAAACTTCAGCTGAGCGGAGTGTAGTCCTTTTGTCTCAGGAAACAGGAGCAGCCCTCCAGGAAGCCCATAACCCTGTCCTGTCAAGGATGATCTTCCTCTTTCAGTATCATGAATGCTTGCTCGGTGAGCCATCGCCATCCTCACAAAACACACTGACCGCACCAACGCTGGTGAGGACTGGGAGACTGGAGTGTAAACAGGTACGGCCACTTGCAGGAAACCCTTTGGCAGTTGCTTAGAAAATTCTACATATGACTGCTGCCCAACCAAGGAATTCCACTCCTAAGTATTTTATGCAAGAGAGAGGAAAACGTGTCCAGAAAAAGACAAGTCCTATACTGAACATGGCAGCTCTCTTCATAATATTAAAAAACTCTGAAGCATCTCAAATGTCCATTATCGTATAATGGGATACTTAGCCAACAAAAAGATACTGATACAATCAACACTGCTTGAATCTCAAAACATTATTTTCAATGGAATAAGTCAAACAAAGAAGAATACATACTTCATTTGTGTGAAGTTCAAGAACAGTAGTCATGGGAAGGGGTGACTGACTTAAAAAGAAAGGGGCACAAGGGACTGAGAGGTGACAGGCAAGCCCTGTACTTTGTGATGGGAGATGGTCACATGGGTATATATTTAATACATGCATCAAAACTTACCTCAGGGAGCAGTTAAGATCTATTCCTTTCATTATATGTACATTTTTTAATGGAAAATCAAAATTTATTTTTCTTGATTTTTTTTGTAGAAAAATTTACATAACAATATACAATTTTAACCATATTTAAGTGTACAGTTCTATGGCATTAAGTACATTCACATTTTTTGCTACATCACTGCCATCTATCTCCAGTCACAGTATATAAATTTAACCTCAATTAAAAAAGCAAACTATAAACAATGTCAGATAAGGAGGTCCAATTAACCTGTACCTGAGGTATTAATCTTGTGCTTGCGTGAGGCCGCGGCAGTCTGGTCTCCTCTGTGGCCTTGACGTATGTGGAGCACACCTGTGTCATTGCACCTGCTGAGTCCCATGAGCCTTCTCGTGACTGGAATTGCCCATTTCTCCAGCTGTTTCCTGAGCTCGAGAGTGCTGAGACTGTCTTGCTCATTCTCATCGCTTGGTGTTAGGAAGTTGTTCATGGAAACATGCTGAATGCCAAATGATCCCTTTGGCAGAACTTGGCTTGCTGTATTTTCAAGGTCTTCCTAAAGAAAATATGTGCTTGTATTTTGCACAACTATATCTGTGAGATGGTTAAAGAAACTGTGAGCATTTAGAATCCTGAAATTGGGGCATTTATTAATAATATGGCTTTCCTGGAATAATTTGCTTCTGTTTAACATATTTGTTTTGTCACTTTTTTCTTTTCTTGCTGGAATCCATTTATGGACTCCAACACCCATCACTGGCACTTAGGCACTTCCCTTCCTCTTGTGCCCTGTGGTTTCTGGTTCTGTCTTAAAATTGTCTACCTAAACAGAAAGGGCTGGGCAACTGCAAACATTTTATTGTCTCGCAGCTCATAAGAGATGAAACTAAGGCTGGAGCGATAGCCCATGCCTGTAATTCTAGCATTCTGGGAGGCCAAGGCAGGAGGATTGTTTGAGATCAGGAGTTTGAGACCAGCCTGAGCAAGAGCAAGACCCCATATCTACTAAAAATAGAAAACTCAGCCAGGCGTGGTGGCGCATGCCTATAGTCCCATCTACTGGGGAGGCTGAGGCAGGAGAATCGCTTGAGCCCAGGAGTTTGAGGTTGCTGTGAGCTAGGCTGACGCCACAGCACTCTAGCCTAGGTGACAGAGTAAGACTCTGTCTCAAAAAAAAAACAAAAACAAAGAGTTGAAACTAAAACTTCAATTTTTAATTCTTTAGAAACTCCAACAGTTCATGGGAATAAGGAGGATTATAAAATCATGGGAGGGATTATCATATGCTGCCTAAGGACCTGGTCACACTGCCTTTTAGCCATGCTATGAATAGTCCACAGGCATCATGTTTCCCCTTCCTAAGACGGAAAGCCAAAAATGGAGTTATATGTAATAAAAGCATCGATTCCCAGACAGCTAAGCAGTGTATGCCATTTATAATTACACATTCCCATTTAAACATAATTTTCAGTGGATGTGCAGTGTTTCATCTTTGGTCATTAATTGTATGTATTTTCTTTACAAATGCTGAGGTTTTAAACCTCAGCACCTAGGCTATTAGTTTAATTCAGAAAGAGTTTTGCTGGCCGGGCGCGGTGGCTCACGCCTGTAATCCTAGCACTCTGGGAGGCCGAGGCGGGTGGATAGCTCAAGGTCAGGAGTTCGAAACCAGCCTGACCAAGAGCGAGACCCCGTCTAAAAAAAGAGTTTTGCTTAAAGTTAGTCCCTGCATTCAGACTGCCTGTGGTCTTCACCTTGTTGCAGTTGAATTAGGTTTATGGAACCTCTGCTTTTCATAGCCTTCATATCAATGCCTTGGGTTTTTGGCTTTTTACTAAATTTTAGAAACTACTAGGTTAAAGTACAATAAAATGCTCAAGTAATTGTATCAGCCGTCACTTGTCTATAGACTGAGATGACGATCTTGATGACCCTGAACTCTTGGGCCCAGCACCGCCAGGCAGCAGTTGGCAATGTGCATTCGCTACTTGGTGGAAAGAAATCTGAATCTGGTGTTGGAAAAGTTTAGGGATGTCGACAAGTTGAAAAAAAAGTTGAAGATACAAAAGGAAAGGCTGCCTAGAACTTAAAGAGCTCTCATTTTGCAGTTGGGAACCTCATTCATTCATTTATTATTAAATGTAATAAATATTGAGGGCCCATTAAATGCCAGGTTCGGTTCCATGTGCTCTGTAGACAGTGAAAAACAAAGCAAAATAAAAGAGACACAGCTCTGCTCTAATGGTACATGCGTTGCCAGTGGGATGCAAAGACAATATACTAATAAATACTTTCAGGTTGGATTAAGAGCTGTGAGGAAAATCAAACAGGTGCTGGGATAGGGAATGTGTGGGTGTTGGTGGATGCTGCCTTCGGTAGGTTGGTATGGGAGGGGTCTCTTCCAGCTGTGATCTGGAAGACAAGGATGGAAAAGGGTTCTAGGCAGAGGGAACAGCAAGTGCAAAGGTCCTGAGGTAGAGATGAGCTTGGGTATCTGCAGAGAAGAAGGAAGGCTTCTGTGGCTGAAGTCAGGGCATGAGAGGAGTTGGAGAGGACAGCAGGGCAACTTCTCCAAGCGAAGGCCCTAGAGGCCTAGGTAAAGAGCTGAAATCTTGTGCTAACTTCTTAAGAAAGCTGTGGGAGGGTTTTAATCAGTAAAGATTTGCCTGTGTGGGGAGTGTGGGAGTGGATAGGCTTGCCTGACTTAGCAAATAAAAATACAGGATGCCAGGCTAAGCTTAAATTTCAGGTAGGCCATAAGTATGTCTTGTGCAATATCTGGAACATATTTATATGATTTGCTGTTTATGTGAAATGCACCCTGCATTTTATCTGGCAACCTAGGGGCAGAGCCCTGTGAGCTGCCCGGCACCGGCCCAGGCCCAGGCGGCTATGGCAGGGGAGCCAAAGAGATCAGTTTTGTATGTCCATTGAAAGATCTTGCTGAGGAACTATATTTGGAGAGTGAGAAAAACAGGAATCAAGGATGACTTCTCGGTTTTTAACCTCAGCAGCTGGTGGTACCCTTCGCTGAGGTGGAGAAGATGGGAGGGAAGTGGGTTGTGAGTGCATCGGGATGGGGCCGGGTCTTACTGGTGAGGTGGGGTGGGGTGGACGTCCAGGTGGAGATGTGGGAGTTTGCTTCTGAGTGAGCTCGAAATCACTGTGGTCTGTTCCATTGGCCGCCACATCCGTCTAGCCCTCTCCGCTTTCTCCCTCCACTGAGTGCTCCCCGTTCCTATGGAAGGGGAAAAAAGCAACTCAGAGCATTGCCTCTGGGGCAGGCTACCACCTCAATAAACACGTAGCCCCCAGCTAGGCTGCTGCTGAGAAGAGAAAAGGTGTACAGCTATTAATACATGTACTTCAAAGGAATTGGACTGAAGACTATTTCAGCATGCCTGTGCCTCTTTAGCGATGTGTCTTTAAGGATGCATGGCCAGGTATAATGACACAAAACAGCTCTTGCAATGAAGTGGTCATGTGGGCAGTCAAGGAAAAAAAAATAAACCAGGCTCAAAAGCATCTTAGTCACAACCTTTATAAAATCTAACACTACAGGTAGACCATACCACCCCTGCACTTAAGTATATTTTGAAATTTTAACCCAAATAAGAAATTCTTATATTCTGAGGTAGAAACAAGGGTACCTAAACACAGTTGTGATATTGCATTTCCTGATTAAAAATATATATCTTTTTAAAAAAATGGACTATAAAATTATAATTTCTTTTACAATGGCCCTTGTGTAATGGGTTTATTCACCTTGACTCTATTTTTTATATAGTAATGAAATTCCATAATTAGATCCAGAGTTGGTATTATCAGCATTTAACCACTAGAAAAATTGATTATGCTCCTTCTCAAAAATTACAAATTATATAATAAAGTTAGTGGGACATCTCTCTGTTGAAGCTACTTTATTAGGTAAGTATTTTGATTACAAAGAGGTTGGATGTAAAATGGACTCATATCCAAGATACGTTTTGCAAAAATCAAAACTGGACACATTTTATGATCTTGTTCTTTTTCCCCACTTCCTCCATTAAATTTTTTTTTTAATAGAAAGCAGCATAATTGTACTCTAGTTTTCTTCTCTGGGATGCTGTGATTTTTAATGCATCCCATTAAAGTCTTTTAGCAGAGGATTTTACCAAATAATTCACATGAAAGTATAAATAGTTAATAAAGTTTGCTATGTTGCTTTCTTCCCAAAGATACTCACATTTTAGTGGGGATGCAGTATCGCCTAAGGCAAGTTAGTATGAGAATTATCTGCATTGTTTACTACAAATGCAATTGCCCACAGCCCCCATATGGAGTCTAATTCAGGGGTCTGCCTAGGGCAGGGCCCAGGAATCTATATTTTTAACAAATATCCTGGTCTTGTGAGGTGGCAAATCTGGAAAACGCTGAGCAAATCCTTGAGCAAAAGGATTAAAGTTGTAATGGTTGAATTTCAACCATATTAAAAGTATAAGTAAAGGAGTCTTTTGAGGGACTGGTGGAGAAATAATTACAAATAAATTCTTTTATTTCTTTTTTTATTTTTGCCAAATAAAAAAAATTATTTTATGTACCCTTTATTTTACTTTTAGAGATGGGGTCTTGCTATATTGCCCAGGCTGGACTTGAACTCTTGGGCTGAAGCAGTCCTCCTACCTTGAAACAAGAAGGTGGCTGTTCATGGGATGGGGTGTTCTGGGGAAGCAAGCAGGTGCGAGGGCAGCAGGAGGCATGAAAGGCCTTGGGGTGTTGGTTTTCCATGTGGCTGGTACAGAGGAGCGGTTGCAATGAGATGCCGCTTATAAAGCCAGAGAGAGGCTACTGTGGAGGAGTGACTTGCATCGAGGAAACGGGGAGAGATAAAACTGTAGTTGTTTTTGGAAAGATAACTGAATGGCAGCATGCAGTATGGAGAGTGGGGGTGGGGGGGGTTGGTGGCAGTGGTAGGTGTGTGCGTGAGCGAGAGAAACTATGAATGGTAACGGGAAAAGAAAATGAGAAAAGGAAGGCCAGGTCAGAGAGCTGTAGGACAGTTCCCGTGAGGGCCAGTGCGCTGAGGTAGGTCGGTGGGGTGGGGGAGAGGGTGGGGCTCTGGCACTAACTCTCAGGGAATGGGGTACTGAATGTGTTCGACAGAGGCCAGCCCTGCTGCCCCGCATACGGATTTCATGTACTTGACATGAAATATGTTGAGATGACCCCCATACTTTAGGGTGCAAATGCTCCCTTGAAGTGAAAGTGGAAGAAGAAGAGAATGTTCTTATTTGCCAATGTGAGAAGTGTTCGGTTCCTTCCAAGCTCAGAGAGGGACTGGGCGGCGACTCAGGCTGCCATGATGCGGCGGTCTGCGTGCAGTCTGTGACCAGCCCCAGCTCGGGGACCTTCCTCTGAGCCTTAATTGCCAGCAATTTTGGTGGAATCCAGGTAACAGAATCGCCATGGTGGTTACGTTCTTTGTACCCTCTTTCCATCAGTGTCTCTCTCTCTGTCTCTCTCTGAAAACACTATTTCCAAACAATATCCAGTAGATTTACTTAATAGGTAAAATAAAAAGGCCTAGGAAGTTGCTTTTCTCTTCATTCTCCTCCCCTCGCTCCCCATTCACTTGAGCCTAGTTTCAGACAAATGTAGAAAAGGTGAACAATGCTGGCGGATCTGTTTCAAATGGGATTCAGGGTCGATTCAACTTGAGCCATCTGCTTGTGTGCCTGGGGTTTCACCTGCTTTGAATTAGGATAATTTAATAGTGTCCAGTTGGACTAGGAGAGTATAAATGGTTTTGTTAATTAGATGAAAAAGTTCCATTTTATAATACTTATCATATTAACTGTGGGTTGGTGACTGTGGCTGCACTCTGTGTCAAAGCCTTATCTATTATCTGTTCTTCCTTTTGAAAATCTATCTTCTTATTTCAGTTTCCATCATGCTGTGTTGGGCTGTCCGATCCCTGTGGCATTCTAGAACTAGATGCTGCCTGCCTTGCACGTTGCACCTCTTGGGGTCCTTTGCCTGATGTTTTGCGAACGTGCACGCTGCAACTCCAGATATCATTAAGCCTCACTATCTAGGTTTAATTATATTGACTATAGTTTATTTAAATATGTTTATTAAATTCAAGTTTTTTGAAAATAGATACTTCTGTGAAATTAGAACCAAACAATAAAGAAGTATTAATATTTGAGGTCCTGAATCTTTAAGTTTTAAGATCTTGAAGGCTGTGAATTCTGTTTTTTTCACTTCATCCTGTCCATGTTATTGGACCTTGGACTGTCTTGTCTGTAAAATAAGGAGACTAGGTAGATCATCAGTGATTCCTAAATTTAGCAAGCATCAGAATCCCCTGGAGGGTTTGCTCAGACACAGATTTCTCCCACCCCACCCCCTACTTCCCCAGAGTCTGATTCTGCAGGGTGGGGCCTGAGAATTTGTATTTCTAACATATTCCCAAGAGATGGTGATATTGATGGTCTAGATGACCTTTTAAGTCTTTTCCGGTTCCAAAATTTTGCTTTACCTCTCTAAACCTCAGTTTTCTAATCTGTTAAATGGGGATAATAGTGTCTGACCGGTTGTTGTTAGGACTGAATGAAATAATAATAATAGTTACCAGGCACATAGTAAATGTTAAATAAATGTTAGCTTTTATTAACTTCTATCAGGGCAATGTTTGAATTGGAAAACAGGTTCAGCTTGGATTAGAAATGATGAAAATAAGCTGGGTGCAGTGGCTCACGCCTGTAATCCTAGCACTCTGGGAGGCCGAGGTGGGAGGATCACTCAAGGTCAGGAGTTCGAAACCAGCCTGAGCAAGTGCGAGACCCCATCTCTACTAAAAATATAAATAAATTAATTCGCCAACTGAAAATATATAAAAAAATGAGCCGGGCATGGTGATACATGCCTGTAGTCCCAGCTACTCGGGAGGCTGAGGCAGAAGAATTGCTTGAGCCCAGGAGTTTGAGGTTGCTGTGAGTCAGACTGACACCATGGCACTCTACCCAGGACAACAGAGTGAGACTCTGTCTCAAAAAAAAAAAGAAATGATGAAAATATATTCACCTAATAATAAATCATGTGCTAGGCTTTTCAAATACTATTTACTTTCAATATTAAATAAGGAAAAGACTTACTTTTTACTCAAGTCCATTAAAACTATTTTAATAATAAGTAAATTTCTCCCTACTTTCTATGAAGCAGCATTTAAGGACAAAACAGAACAAAGAGTATTATCTTCAAAAAAAAGGAACAAATATTCAATAAGCATGTACTTACTGTAAAATATGAGTATTTTTATATTTTTGAACTCACAGTTAATGGCATCTTAATATTTAAAAGAGTAGAGTAGCTGTTCTTTTTCTTTTTTAAAAAAATAGCACCTAATGAGGGCCAGGTGTGGTGGCTCACACCTGTAATCCTAGCACTCTGGGAGGCCGAGGCGGGAGGATCGCTAGAGGTCTGGAGTTCGAGACCAGGTTCAGCAAGAGCGAGACCTCATCTCTACTAAAAACAGAAAGAAATTAGCTAGGCAACTAAAAATATATAGAAAAAATTAGCTGGGCATGGTGGCGCATGCCTGTAGTCCCAGCTACTCGGGAGGCTGAGGCAGAAGGATTGCTCAAGCCCAGCTGTTTGAGGTTGCTGTGAGCTAGGCTGACGCCACGGCACTCTAGCCCAGGCAACGGAGTGAGACTCTGTCTCAAAAAAATTAAATAAATAAATAAATAAAATATAGCACATGATGGTATAAAGATTAAAAGTATCTTAGGTTCAGTAAATACAGCACTTTGAGTAAGTCAATTTGGTAATTCTACTTTATGGTAAATTATCTCTTGATAGTTCCATTTGTTAACTAAATCTTTAGAAAAAACTTTATTGAGTTGATCATTGACTGAAAAAGTAGTGTTTTATTGTATTTAAAGAGATGCTTATTTTGTGCTTTGAAGGGAGAAAGAGAGAATATTGAAGAGAAATATTGAATGTATTCAGTGTTAATGTGCTTTTAATGTTTGTAAATTGGAACTGGTGAGACCGTTTCCCATTGCAGACTGTTGAATCGCCCTGCTTTCCAACTTGAAAGGAATGCCTCTAAGGCTACCTTTCTGTTTCTCCTGAACTTTGTCAGATTACTTTGGGTAATTTCAAAAGATTATGCCTGATTTCCAAACATGACACTTCTCTGGCCAAGGTGGATCACAGACGAAAGGAAGACATGTGTTTACATCTGCGGGCAGTGATGCAGCCGTTACTCTGGGACAATTGTTCTCAATGGGTGTCCTGGCTTTGAGGATGATTCCTATGCCAGAGGTGAAGGAAGATATAAATCCCTCATCATGTGCTGAATTCCACAATGCCTCTCCCCGCTCCCCCGGGGAACAGAGCCGGGCTGACCTCTGTGTGCATCCTAGAGCAGTGGGTGGGAATAAGTAAATGCCACTGGGGCTGTGTGTGTGCACGTGTCCTATCAGACAGAAAAATCAAACATCAGATTTCTGTCAGTTTGGGGTGATGATTGAGGTCAGGGAGAGTTTTTATTTTGAAACTGTTATTTGGAAGTTTTTATATCCTGGATACACTGTTAACATTTTGTCCAACGTGTGGAGTGCGGGGGGAGGGGCGATAGTGCAGCCTGACCTGGGAGAGCTGGCAGGGAAAGGAGGAGTCCCTACACACACCCTGCTGGGCGTCCTCCCCTAGCCTGGGTCGTAGAACACTCAGGCATTTACTCCTCTGGGGCCTAGGGTGTCTAGCTTATGCTCAAGAAGTGAAAATGATCCCAGACTCAGAGATTACCAGAATTAGACCTGGACGAGATGGGTATGGTGTTTGACCCAGAAAAAGTTAAGGAATTATGTTGGGATACTCAGCGGCAGAGGCTGTAATAGATTCCCTCCAAATCTCCTGATTTGGATTCCGTGTTTGGCAAATATGACTATGTAAATAGGACCCGTTTAAACTTCATGACATGTTGTATTCGTAGAAGTTCTTTGGTTTCTGTGGAAACCTCCTCTTGCTGGCTTAAGCAGAAATGGGGAATTTATTTGAAGGAAGCTGAGGTATTGCACAAAATTGAAGGAAGCGCTGACCAAGCAAGACTGTGATGAGAAGGAACCAGGGTGGTCTGGGCTGGTGGCAGTGCGTGGATCTGCCATTTACTGTCTCAACTCAGACTGCTGTCTGCTCCCTGTCTCTCCGGTTCCAGCATGACACTCTGCATGGTGGCTTCCCTCCACAGAGACCTCAGCGGAAGCTCACACAGGCCTCTTGGACCAGCCATCCCCTCCCTCCCTCTCCTGTTACTCTGCTTTTATTTTCTTCATTGTACTTATGACCATGCAAAAGTCTGTAAGTACTTGTTCCCCTGCGGAGATTTAAAAATACCCATGCCCAGGCCTGTCCCCCAGAGATTCTGATTTAACTGGTCTGGGTGGAACAGGGCATGTGTATTTTTCTTGAAATCTCCCCTGTTGCTCTAATGTGCAGCCGGGGTTAAGAATCATTGCCTTGAGTCCAGGAGTTAGTTCAAGGCTGCGACGGGCTACTATACTCCAAGCAAGACCCTGTCTCAAAAAAGAAAATAAAAAGAGTCACTGAATCGTTGCCTTTTGCATTGACAGGACATATACAGAATATGCTGTTCTAACCAATGCAGCTAAAAATGCGTTTAAGTGAATTAAGAATGACAGCTCTAGAAAGGGCTGCTGAGGAGTAATAAGGCATTTGTAGGTCACCACGCATGTGTGATACTGACCAGAGCCCTCCCAGACCGAGGGGGTGCTAGGTGCTCTAGGTGTGTTACCTCAGTGGGTCCTAACTACGGCCTTGTGGGGTAGGTGGCAATATCCTCATTTTCCAAATGAGTCAACTGAGGCTGAGGGCTTGAGTGACTTCCCAAGGTCCACCAGTGGCTTGGGGTTCACGCTCAGCCTGTGCCCACAGTGCTTCAGCAAACACAGCCGCCGGGCTAGCCAATTGCAGGATCCTAACTGACCCCTGTGCCCATGAAGGGGTGTGCTGGGGCTGAGGTGAGGCTTCTCCGCCCAGATGGAGGTCACACCAGGGAAGGTAGACTTTAGCAGCAAAAATGACATCAGTCAAAAATTCCCAACAGGAAGTACTGTTGAATGATGGGGTGTGTTACCAAGGGAGAACGTGTTCTCAGCAGAAATGACAGGAGAGAAAGAGGATCTCAGTTATTGCAAGAAAAGCAAAACTTGCTGTGTCTTCAGGGCCAATTAAGGGAAATATGAAGAATGTTAAGTGCATGAGAATCTGAAACTAATAGTAGTTTCTTTAAAAGAGGTAAAAGAAAGAGGAGGAGGGAACATGAAATTTTGATTTTGTCCCTTTGGGAAACTGAGATATATATGATTTGGCATTTGCACTTTTAGAGTTTGGGTTAGAAGAATGAGAAACATAAAGATGAATGCTCTGTTCATGTCGTCCTATTCATAAAAATAATGGGATGCGATAGCTTCACTGGGGTGTCAGGGAACCCTCCCTCGGATCAGGGTGATTTGGAAATGGACTGATTTTAACTTGGAGGGTGGGATAGACCACAGGCCACTGTGGGTTCTTGAAGAAAGAATCTGTAATCCTTTTGGGCTTAACCATTAGGCAAATTTAGCTTCCTGGTTTCAGAAAGAGAAAACACACCCACAAAAAGAAAAACCCAGGCCCGTGGGAACAAGTAACTTCCTCCTCCTGGGGCTGCTTGAAAACCTAATCCTGCCTAGAAGCCAAGTCCCTTTCCTACTCAGCGGGAGGCTGGCCTGGGAGGCATCCAAGGGGCAGCGGGGCCTGGGGGCTGGCTGAGTGAGCACACGGGCTGAGGCATAAGCCTTGTGGTCTGGCTCTCCAGGCAAAGAAGCTGCGCAGAGGCAGCTTTATGTTTCTGTGTCCACCTGGGAAAGTGAAGGGCCCGAGTGGCTTTGTCTTGTGTCCCACTCTGCCTCTCTGTCTCTTCTTCAATTTAACATGCCTTGAGGCTGAAAAATAGAAGTTTTCATTTTGTACTCAGTTGGTGACAAAAATCAGAGAAAAAAAGTCACTGCCAATTGAAAGAGAAATATTAATATCTGCAAGTACAGAACTCATTTTCCTGCCAAGTATGTGAGCGTGGGCTGTCAATACAGTAAAACGATTTCGCAGATTAATTGAGGGGAGGCCAGTGTGAGTTGGGGAAAGATTTGAAATCTGGATCACTTACATTTCAGTAAATTGAGCAGAGGGCTAGGACTCATGAGGAGCCGAGGGCGCGCTAGAAAGGAGCTGCGGTGCTGGGAACCGTAGCGCCGTGGTTGTCAGCAGAGTCCACACTCACAAAGGCTCCTTAGCAATTTTTGTTTAGCAATTTTGTTGGTGCGGAAGGTCACAGGAGCCTTTCTTCACTAAAGTATGACAATGTCGCTCTACTGTAGCTTACCTTGTTTTGAAGGACAGGGAAGGAAAATGGGAAGCAGCACATTGTTTACTTGCTCTGGGAGAAGCGTTTAACAGATGCTTTTTCATTTAATGCTCACAGTAACCCGTGAAGGAGTATTATCTACATTTTACAGATGAGGAAAATGAAGTTTAAGTAACTTGCTGATCTTTATATGGCTGTTATTAAGTGGAAGAGACAGGTTGGACCCAATTTCCCCTTTACTACTTTACTCCAGGAAAATTAATTTTTAAAGTAAGTGATTTTCTGTTCAAATTCTTTGATTGGTTATAGATTCTCAGTTAATAGGGGGCATTTTGCTTGTCTTAATGGTCTAGAAATGTCTGAAACTAAACCAATTTTGGGAACTAACATTTATTAATCACCTATTGTAAACCAAATAGATTGTGGCTAAGGAAAAATAGATTCTACTTACAGAATTGCTACTGACCACAAAATATAGTCCGTGGATTTCTAAGTTCACTTTAATTCAACAGTGGTGTTTTGTTGCTTAGTTGGTAATTGGGTAGCCTGGTTGGTGGTGGAGGTGGGTGGTCTACAAAGAGGCAAGATAGACAGTATCTGCCCTCAAAGAGTTCAGTCTCCTACACATTAACAGGTGATGGATAGCTCAAGAGTTACTAAGTCCCATGTCCACTGCACAGGGAGGAAATGGGAACGAGAGAATGGTGTGGGCTGCCAGAGACCAGGCAAGATGGGTTTGGAGTTAGGTTGGAGCACACGTGGGATTTGCATAAATGGGTGAGAAGACATATGAGCCACGATGAGAAGGTAGAGGATACCACCACATGAATTATAAGAGTATCTGTCACTGGCAGTCTTAAATTTGGAGTAACACAGGTGATGAAGGAGGTTGCGGCCACGCTGTGAGGGGCAGGTTGATTTCAGTCTGTTGGCAATGGTAGTGGTGTTGGCAGCAGTATTAGAGATGATGGTCTTATAGTAATAACAATCTCTAACGTTTATTGAGCATTTCTTCTACTGGGTACTTTTATTCCACAAATACTTATAGACCATTTACATGTACTGAGTACTGTTCCTTGCACTGGCAATACAACAGTGTATAAAACTGCCAGAAATCCCTGCTCTTAGGGAGCTTATGAGTCACGGACAGATGATAAAATAGGTAAATTCGTCTACGATGCTACAGAGAAACGTAAGAGAGGAGTAGGTCGGGGGGAGTGTAGGGTAAATGACGTCACAATTTTAAAGCCTGGTTCTGTGTGCATCGGTGTGTTAACTCCTCTAATCAGGTAAACAATAGGTAGAAGGCAATCTTTGAAGAATTTTGAATATGAAATAACATGATGAAAATATAATTCATAAAGATGAGTGTAGCAAAGGGTAGGGAAAATACTAATGCCATAGGGACCAGCTAGGAGGCAAACTGCAGCAACCTGGAATGGTTATAACTAAGAGGGATCTTTTAACAATTGATATCTTGTAGGGTTTAGTAAAGAAAAAAGACCAATGTAGGGGAAAAAATAAAATTCACCATGTATCTATCTGGTTCATACCTTTTCCTAAGCCTAGAAACACAACTGTATTGCAGAACTGATAAGACTTGAGAGAGGGTTGATTCTAATTAATAACGTGATACAGAAGTGACAAAGATGACTGAGGTTTTGAGCCTTGGGTGACTAAGATGGTGAGAAAAAAGAAATTTTCAATGAGAAAGATGGAAATTCAACAAAATTGTCATGCTGTTTAAGTAATTTAAAAATTTCTGAAATGAATGGGGAGTGGCCTCCGAGGCATTAATCCTCCCTGAGCATCAGCAGTCTCCCCTTACACAGTGGCGTCAAGAAGGGTAAAGGCGTAGGTCCCGGTGCCGGGAGACCTGCCGCTCCTTCCCTGGCGCATGCGCGGTTTCTGCCTCACCGCCCAAGCTGCAGTGCCCACCTGTGCTGGCCCAGTCTGCTGTCTGCTGCTTCCCACTTTTAAAAAAGGTAGTCACTCACAGGTTCCCAAACCTTCTTGGTTCACAGCACTCTGGATGTCTCTGACTCTTCAAGGCAACCCAAGAGCAGAAAAAATACAGAAGAGTTCCACTGCGTGAGTTGTGAGGTCAAACGACTTAATAAGTATTTGTTACAACGACTTAGTACCATTGAAAAAATAGTGCACATACATTCAAAGGAAAAATAATATTTTTTATGTAATTCTTAAATGACCACAGTTACTCACTGATGGGATGTATACATCTTGCCATACAACTTCTCAGACCTTGGAATCATGCTGGACACCACCATCCTCACTTTCTGTTCCATGCTGATTTTTAGGAGATATTTGCTTATTTTTATCATAGCAACCAACAGAAAACTGAGTTTCACAAAGGTATCGTGTTGTTGAAAGAAATATAGTGTGATCCAATGTTGAAACCAAGCACCCTGAGCTAGTAGCTTTCATGGTGTCTGACAGACGTTATTATGTTTCCCTTGAAAATTTGAAATATGCTGGGGCACCCCTGTGACTTCACTGTGGCACCCTGGAGTGCCTTGGCACACAGTTTAAGAACCAAGGTAAGGCCTTTCTATATCATCTCTTTTTATTCTCAATCTTACAGTCCTTCTTGGCCATCCTCATTTTTAAGAAAGTAACTTTGGATTCAGCCATGACCTCTGGGTTTTTCTTTTTACTTTTAAATTCCTAGAGTGAGTTTAAAGGGACCTCCTAGTCTTCTTCTAGTGTCCTACCACTGCACAGATGTGTCACTTGATCAGTCTACTTTGGTTTCAAGCTTAGTCAGTCCAAAGAATGGTTTCCAATCCTCATTCCTTATTTCTTTTGTATTTAAAATCTTGGCCCAGGTTCTAATCGTTGCCTGGCTTATAACCTTTTAAGCTCATGGATGTGCCAGACCTTGAGGAAAAAGGGCTTTGTATGCCTTTGTCTATCTTTTTTGGGGTTTTTTGAGATAGAGTCTCGCTGTGTTGCCTAGGCTGCACTCAAACTCCCAGGCTCAAGTGATCCTCCCACCTTGGCCTCCTGAGTAGCTACGACTACAGGTACACACGGCCTTGCCTGGCTTCCTTGAATACCTTTCAACTCTGCCACAGCCCCATGGGGATGAGTGCTATTACTGACCCCATTATATGAGGAAACAGGCTGACTGTAGTGCCAAGGCATTGAAACCAACAGAAACACCACATATAGCTGTTGCTTCTCTCCCAGATATAGGAAAGTCCAAGAGGCAACCCTGGGTACGGGTGACTGGTAGAAATAGGTGGTTCATTGTGTTTGATTTTTACTTTTCACAACTATATTTCTATTTTTAATTTTTTTTAGAGAAAAGGTCTCACTCTGTCACCTAGGCTAGAGTACAGTGGTGCAATCATAGCTCACTGTAGCCTTGAACTCCTGGGCTCAAGCGATCCTCCTGCTCAGACTCCCAAGTAGCTGGGAATACAGGCTTTCACCACCACACCTAGCTAATTTTTCTTATTTTTTGTAGAGACAGGGTCTGGCTATGTTGCCCAGGCTGGTCTTGAACTCCTGGCCTCAAGTGATCCTTCCACCTTGGCTTCCTAAAGTGTGGGGATTATAGGTGTGAGCCACCATGCCCGGCCTACAACTATATTTTTATAAAAGTAAACCATTGTAGCTCATTGTGGACACTTTGGCAATGAAGAAAAAAAAATAAAAACTGACCTACTGTAGAAACTTAAGTGTTAAAACTATTAATTCCAATTTAATTTAATATTAATATTCTTTCCAAACTTTAAAATTATGTAATCATAATATATATAAAACCTTTAATCTTGCCTTTTTAATAAAAATTACATCATAAACATTTTTCTTTAATTACATAGTTCTTTTAGCTGTATTTAAAAAATTAATCCTTATCACCTTCAAGATGATACGTGCACATAATTTAAAAATGAAAACCACTAAAAAACTTTAACATAAAAGAGTAGACTCCTGCCCCACTTTCCTGAAGCCCCCTACCATTTACTCATCAGATCTAATCTCTTTCTTATCCTCCTTTCCAATGGCTCTACAGTAGTGCATTTGATGGTAACATAAAGTTTATGTACCTGCTGCTCCTCCTGTTTTTTTTTTTTTTGTTTTTTTTTTTTTTTTTTTTAGAGACGGGGTCTCGCTCTTGGTCAGGCTGGTTTCGAACTCCTGACCTTGAGCTATCCACCCGCCTCGCCCTCCCAGAGTGCTAGGATTACAGGCGTGAGCCACCGCGCCCGGCCTGCTCCTCCTGTTTTTATTGAGGTATTGAACTATTGATTGAAAGTGGTGGCTCTGCAAGACTACTAATTCCTGATAAAGTCCTGTTCACTGTGCACACATATATACGTAAGCTCAGGGCTATCTTATCAGATGTACTTTGCCTTGCTATTTTTATAAGCCTAATTTAATTGTACATTTCATTTCTCATAAATAGCTATGGGCATATTGTTAAGAATAATGACTTTCTTATTAAACATTAATAGATCTCCTAGCTCTTCCCAGTTATTTTCCCAAGCTAAGGTTGTAGAAGTTTGAGAATTAAGCCAAGAAAATTTCATGAAATTCTATTATATTTTAAATCATAATCATTAAGGCAGAGGAGGTAGCAGTCTGCTCTTGATGTCCGTAAAGACTACTGGGTGTTAAGAAACAGCACATTATGTGGATATATGCAGATTTTCTCAGCAGAAATATTTTCAAGCAATAGTCTTTTTAAAATTGAGGATCAATTTTCTGAAATACTGATTCAAAAGTATGTGGGCAGGTGCCTATGCTGTCATAATAGACTATAAAAATAGACTTTAGTTTTTAGAGCAGCTAAGATTTACAGATAAATCGAGCAGATAGTTCTCATGTAGCCCTCAGTGATCTTCCACCCTCCCACCAACCAGTTTCTCCTATTATTAACATCCTCCATTAGTGTGGTATTGTTATAATCGATGAGCCAATGTTGATACATTGTTATTAATTAAAACCAACAGTTTTCATTAGAGTTCACTCTTTGTGTTGTAATTCCATGGATTTTGACAAATGTGTAATGACAATGATGTATCCACCATTGCGGGATCTTACAGCATACTTTCCTTGCCCCCCAAATCACCTGTGCTCTTCCTGTTCATCCTCCCTCCCCTAAACTCCTGGCAACCACTGATCTGTTTACTGTCTCCATGCTTTTGCCTTTTCCAGAAGGTCGTATAGTTGGAGTCATACAGTATGTAGCCTTTCCAGATTGGCTTCTTTCACTTAGTAATAGGCATTTAAGTTTCCTCCATGTCTTTTCATGACTTGATTGTTTATTTCTTTTTAGCCCTGAATAATGCTCTACTTTTTGTATGTACCATATTTTATTTGTCTATTCACCTATCGAAAGACATCTTGGTAGCTTCCAAGTTTTGGCAATAAAGAATAAAGTGCCTATAAACATGTGTGTGACGGTTTTTATGCGGACGTGTGGTAAAAACCAAGGAGCATTGTTGTTGGATCATATGGTAAGAGTATTGTTTAGTTTTATGAAAAACTACAGGACTGTCTTCCAAGGTTGCTAGACAATTTTACATTTCCTCAGCAATGAATTAGAGTTCCTGTTGCTCTACGTCCTTTCCAGCATTTGGTGTTGTCAGTGCTTTGGATTTTTGCCATTCTAACAGTGCACAGTGTTATATCTCATTGTTGTTTTAATTTGCAATTCCCTGATGACATATGTTATGGAGCATCTTTTTATGTGCTTATTTGCCATCTGTGTACCTTCATTGGTGAAGTGTCTGTTCATATCTTGTGCCCATTTTAAAAATTGAGTTATTTTCTTACTATTGATTTTTCGTTTTGTTTTTTTTGAGACAGCGTCTCACTCTGTTGCTGGGGCTAGAGTGCTTTGGCATCAGTATAGCTCACAGCAACCTCAAACTCCTGGGCTCGAGAGACCCTCCTGCCTCAGTCTCCCAAGTAGCTAGGACTACAAGCGCCAAGCGCATGCCATCATTCCCAGCTAATTTTTTCTATTTTTAGTAGAGATGGGGTCTCACTCTTGTTCAAGCTGGTCTTGAACTCCTGACCTCAAGTGATCCCCCTGCCTTGGCCTCCCAGAGTGCTAGGATTACAGGCGTGAGCCACCGAGCCTCACCTCTTATTATTGTTTTTTTAGTGTTCTTTGTGTATTTTGGACACCAGTCCTTTATTAGATATGTATTTTGTAAAGATTTTCTTCCAGTTTATGGGTTTGTCTTTTCACTTTCTTAAGTATCTTGTAGAGCAGAAATTTTTAATTTTATTGAAGCCAAAGTTGTTTTTTTTTTTTCTTATAGATCATGCTTTTGGTGTTATATATAAAAAGTTACCACCAAGCCCAAGGTCTTCTGGCTTTTTCCCTATGTTGTCTTCTAGTTTTATAGTTTTGTATATTACATTTAGGTCTGTGATCCATTTTGAGTTAATTTTTATAAAAGGCATAAGATCTGAGTCTAGACTTATTATTTATTTTTTGCATGGTCAGTTGTTCCAGCATTATTTATTGAAAAGACTGTCCTTTCTACATTTGTTCTTTTGTCAAAGATCAGTTGACTCTATTTGTGTGGTTCTATTTCTGAGTTCTATATTCTGTTCACATATGTTGAGTGTTTTTTTACTTTCAGTGCAGATAAAATCTATTAGTAACTAATCTTGGTTTCATTTCTTTGGCCCTTACTTTCCTCATGAGAGGGATGGGTAGGTAGAATAGATCATTCTTGCTGTTTCTTCTCTCTTTATCTCGTGAGACTAGTTTGTATTTAAGTATACAGTCAGGGTGATGCTTTTCTCACCCTGAGAAAGTTTCTGGGCATATTCCAACAGACGGCAGGACTGCGTACGTGTCTTTGTGTGTGTGTGCAGGCAGAGCGGCAGACATCTGTTTAGACAAGGTTTCTGGCTATGCCTCTTATATTTTATAGTGGGATATTAAACCTACCTTTTACTAATAACTAAGAAAGCATATTATTCTGCCCCAATCTGTAACAGAGAATGTCAATACTTGAGTTCTTACCAGCAATTAAAACTTCAGATTTCCTGTCATGCAACTTTCATCAGGGAACATTTGGCAATTCTGGAGACAAATTTGTTTGTCCCAACTGGTGGCAGGGAAGGTTGAGGGGTGTTACTGGCATCTAGTGGGTAGAGGCCAAAGGTGCTGCTAAACATCCTACAAGGTACAGACAGCCTC
Source organism: Cheirogaleus medius (assembly GCA_008086735.1). Lineage (NCBI taxonomy): Eukaryota > Metazoa > Chordata > Mammalia > Primates > Cheirogaleidae > Cheirogaleus > Cheirogaleus medius. The sequence goes on along the minus strand of VBSM01001124.1, from coordinate 7,073,384 downwards.
CCACAGCAAAACATTTTCTGGCTTGAGATGTCAATTGTGCTGAGATTGAGAAACCCTGTTGCAGAGAAACAGATATATTTATATCTATGTACATGTTTTCCTGTTTGCTTTGGCCTCGAGATAACCTCAACTTTTGTAGATTTGCCATCTACACCTAACAATTGTGAAGAAACTCATGGTGTGGTATAACATTCAGCTTCTTTTAGGTATCTTGAACTTAGTTTCACTTTTTCCTGATTTCAAAATAGTTTCTATTATGCTACATGCATTTATGTAAGCTGACTTAGTTCTTAAAGTGGGACATAAACACAGAATTATATAAATTTCCGAATACAGGTGGCTGGATTGTAAATCATGAAAATGAGTCTGGAAACAAAGTTGATGTTTAATAACGCTTCTGGGCCGGGCGTGGTGGCTCACGCCTGTAATCCTAGCACTCTGGGAGGCCCAAGGCGGGAGAATTGCTTGAGGTCAGGAGTTCAAGACCAGCCTGTGCAAGAGTGAGACCCTGTCTCTACTAAAAATAGAAAAATTAGCCAGTGTGGTGACGCACACCTGTAGTCCTAGCTACTTGGGAGGCTGAGGCAGGAGGATCACTTGAG
>VBSM01001124.1:7046527-7072682 GCA_008086735.1 Cheirogaleus medius | reverse complement strand
CAATTCTCCCGCCTTGGGCCTCCCAGAGTGCTAGGATTACAGGCGTGAGCCACCGTGCCCAGCTCAGAGTCTGCTTTTAATTTCCTCTTCTGGTCCTTTAAATGGCCTGTTTCCTTACCATACATAAGTTTCCATGAGCTCATCTTGTTTTCATAGTGTTCCCTTTTATTATTAAGAGAACCAAAACCAAAAAACCCACTTGTTTCAGCAGTCCACTGCTGTCTTCCTCTGTGTGAAATTGCTCAACTAAGAGCTATGCAAATGAGGGTGAGCCACATGGCGGAGGCTTCTTACTGTACGTTGGCCTGGAGCGCCACAGCCCAGAGCTGCAACGTGCTTGTCGGCAGCTGCGCACTGCCCTGCGAGCTCAGGCCCTGGCCTTCTGTCTTCCTCTTTCCCTGCTGGCTTTGCTCCAGCCCCAACAGCTCCTCCTCTGCCCTTCAGCTCATCCTGATCGTGTGACCTTAGTATGGCCTGCTTCTTCTGCCTCACACTCCCTGGTCACCTTCTGAGACCCACCTGAGCCCTCACCATCTCTACAGAGCACACTCGGGTTCATCTCCTAGACGTCCAAAAGTTTTCCTAAGTCTAAGTAAAAATCTTCATGATTAACGTTTCATTTCCCTTTAAATTCTTAGCAAAAAGTACGGCTTCATTTGCATCCTTTCCAAGTTCTTTATTTCTACAAATGATCGGAGTTTGAAGGATCTTAGGCCATGGGTTCAGATTCTTTTATTTTATTTAAAAAATGTTTTAAATTTTTGTATGTTATATAGGTATATCTAACACTTGTATGAATTGCATGTTATATATAATAAAAACATATCGTATACTTGTGTATATATTATATATAACTTGTATATAGTAATATATTATAATATATTATATAATTTCTATATATTATATATGCTATACATATCCATTGTGTGTATTATACTACATATATATTCATATAACTTGTGTATATATATTATTTATGTATAATAATACATTATATACTTGTATATATATAAAATATACAAAATGGAAAACAATTTTTTTAAATTATAAAATAAGGGGAACTGAGCACAAGACCCAAGGGCCTTCAAACTCTGACATATATAGAAGTGTGTGTGTGTGTATATGTATATATATATATACATAGGTGTGTGTATATATATGTATATACACCAATATATATATATGAAAATTTAAAAATTTGGAAGAGCAAAACCAAAATACCTGTAATCCCATTACCTATAGATGAACACTGTAATATTTTAGCATATTTCTTTCTAGATTTTTTTCTATTCATTTATTCCTTTTTCTCTTACAAAAAATGGTGTCATGCTATATACAATGTTTTTACCTTCTTTTCACTTAAATATATTGTGGATGTCTTTTTACATTAATAAATATATATGCACAATATTTTAATGGCTACATAGTATTCTTTTCTGTTGAGGTATCATATTCTAATGAATTTTCCAAAAGCCAATTACCCAAGGGCTAATTGGTGATTTATCAAATGCTCCAATTTACCAGAAGACTTGTTTCATTCAACTACTTAAATACTATTTCTATCTTTTAAAAAAACTGTATACATTTTAATATTCTTCTTCCAGTTCTTCAAATAGTATGTCAATATTAATGTTTCTGCAGTTAAAAAAGTAAAATTTTAATTTAAGTTTAAATATAAATGTAGAAGCATCAGAAAGAAGTTGGAAGGGACCAAAACATTCCCAACACATATGATATGCTTAAACTTTAATTTCTAAGAAGGGAAAATTAGGATGTGATAATTTGGTAGCTGTTTGCAAAACTGTTTGACACAAAAGGATAGAACCATCCTGAGATGTGGGAGGGAAGTGAGGACATACAGAGGGATACCAGAAAGAAGCAGAAGACTTGAACTTCAAACGTAATAAAACATGACATTACATTCATTAGTTTAAAATCCTAAAAATGTAAGAATGGGTAAAGTAAGAACTGAATTAGGAACCTAGAAAAACAACCATATCTCATGTAACACTTAAAGCTGCTAATTACCATGAACCAAAGTTAATATAGTCCTAAGAAGACTCAACAATCCTTAGGTTTTAAAAATAGAACATTCCTTAAAAGGAAATCTTTAAAATCTTTTAAAACAATTATATTTGAAAAGAATTATTATACTCTTAAGCTATAAAAATGACTCCAATACAAACTGTTATAAACTGAAACTGTTAAAACTATCTCAGCTAATATGAAATTACATGAACTCCACAAATAGTTAAAAGATACAAATTGTGGTGAATTTGTCATCTTCTAGGTTGAAAACCCTCACAGAACTGGCCTTTGGTGAAATGAATTTTGAGAGCTGATCTTCATGTATTTAACCAGTGACCTATTATATGGCAGACAAGCATATTTCTGTGTGGTATTTCAAACAGTCCCATAGTGTGTCCTTTTATGCAGAGCTTCTTATAATGCCAGTTATTTTCTTAGAAATAATTTATTCCTAGAAGTGGTGGTGTTGGGTTAAGAAATGCATGTATTCTAAAGGACTTTAATATGTATTGTCAAGTTAAAGATTGTATCACTTACCCTCTCGTGCCAAGCCCAACGATTTCATTTTATGGTGAGAAAATTAAAGTTTGGAGAAGAGAATGGTTTTGCCTATAATTATAGGACTGCCCAATTCTTATCAGATATAATTATATGACTCTGCAGCCAGATGACCTGAGTCCCACTTCAGCACCTGTCTCATCACCCTGCATGCGCTCTCTTTCGGGCAGAGCCACGTGACTCTTTCAGCCTCTCTGCTCGAGATGCCAAACGTCCAGGTCTTTGACCCTCACATACCTCTTTAATTGTTTTGCAATTCTTTTCTGGACCCACTCTAATTAATATGGTGATTAAAACTGTAAGTAGTGCTGTATTAAGGTTCTGGTAAACACAGTTAATGGGCCGTTTTTATGCATCATAATTTTAGAATATCTCACAATCAGGTTAGCTTTTTATGTTCCCGCCATACATTCACATTGTATCTGACTACGTGACCCCTGGTCCTGTGCTTATGTGTTGCAGTGGCTTCAAACCAGGTAAAGATATTCGCAAACAAGGTAAATTAAAATGTGTCAAATTTGGATCACAAAGGCATAAAGGAAATTAATAAGCAGGAAACCACTGAATATGCACAATCTTTGTCAGTTTAATATTTTAAAATTTAAAAAATGAATAAAATAAAGAGGAAACCAGCCATACTACACTACTTCTCTTTTTTTTTTTTTTTTGCGGGGGGACATTTTTAAGATTAACTTTTTATTGATAAAATTCATAGACCATACAACTGACCCTTTTAAAGTATCCGATTTGGTGGGTTTTTAATATTTTCTCAACATTGTATATTGTCACCACTAATTCCAGAAGCCACTGCATTTTATGTGTAGCAGTCTTGCCAAATATTAATATATACACTGCAATACCGCTGTCCAAAAATGAAAAAACCTTCAGATTTTGTGACTACTTTTTCTTCAGCCCCCCTGAATAGCAACGGGTGGGAAAACAGCTTCAGTTTGCGCTGGGGTTTAGTCTGTCTTCCATCGTGACTCTGTTTTTTCAAGATGAGAGCTTAGTCCCTCACATTTCCTCTTCCTTCCCCTGCTCCTTTCCAGGGTAGTGCTAAGGGGGTTCCAGGGGCTGTCCTCCTATTTGAGGGGAGAAGCCAGAGGTTGTCCCCATGTTCCTGCTGGGCTGGGCTGGGCCGTAGGCACACTGAGACTGGACTGGGCACTGCTGATTTGGGGAATGTCATATGGACACACACCGCAGTGGTGTAAGGACATAGAAAACTTCTGGATCCCCTAAGACAGCCTCTAGCTCTTGGGTCTTGACACCTGCTTTCCTTGCTGCTTCATCCCGAGTGAGACACAAAAGGAAGAGAAAAGTGGGCGCCTCCTGCAGACCCAGAGAAATCCCTCCTATGACGAGGGATGCGGACCCTGTAACTAGCTAGATATTCCCAAAGCTACTTCCCACCCCACCTCCCTTTCTCAATTGACCCATAATAAGTCAAAATGGATGGGGGCTGGCAGGCACCTAGGATGCAGGTTCCATCCCACTCTTTACTCTTTCTAATACTCCTTCAGGCTCCCCCTTCTCACTTCTTGTAAACCAAGAAGTTATTCTTCTAAATCATCCTCCCTTCTAGGGGGAGCCTGATGGCTCGACCTTAGTGACAGACTGGAGGTGATGCTCATACCATAGAAGCAGCTCCATGATCTGAGGGATCAACAAATACCAAAACATTGCCTTGACTGCCCCCAAACACTGTTCCTGTTGCATATGACATTAAGCCCTGGGGACGGCCTTCTGTTGCAGGCTTGCCAAATAGAGAAAGCCAGGCTCTGAAGACAGGCCACCCCGGGTCACCAGCTTACCAACTGTTTCAACTCTGGCTTTCTGGGAGATTTTATAAAGGAAAATTGTCAGAGGATGTTTAAAAATGATTACCATGATATGTAAGGAGAAAAATCTTAGTTGCTTAAGTAAAGAGTCTGGCTACATCCTTTTCAGTTCTATCTCTTTTAAAAGGGAGTTAGGAAAATTGATGAAGAAAGGAACTATTTAAGTTAGGAATTAATGGAGTTGGTTGGGGAGCCCAGTCCTGGTGCTCTGTCCTCTTCTGCTGTCCAGAAGCTACCGACCAGGCTCTTCTCCCCCTGTCACTTTGATAGGTGGTTTGGAGAAAGCATTACCACTCTTGTGAACACTTTGCTTGTTTAATCTGAGTCTCATTTCTGAAAGTAAAGTAAGAAGGAAAACAATTGAAGGGTGTCTAAAGGTGTCTGTGCTGGCAGGCAAAATAAATCTTGAGTTACAGAGCTGATGCTGGAATGCAAGCATGAGAACTGGAGGACATTATTTTAGGGATGAACTCCTATAAGTGTTGCTTGAACCAAACTTGAACCCAATTTGAAGCTCAAGATCACTTTTGTTTGGGATCAGTATACCACCCATTTCTGTTTCCTTGGGGCTTCCTTTCTCTTTCTCTTGTCATTGTAAGCTCTCCAATTCAGGAAACTCTTGGAGATGGAGCTGCCTCCACAGAGAGGCAGCAAGGCCTTTGGGTGGGTAAAGAAGTGCAGCTTTTAGGTAGGAAGAAGTTCTAGAACACTGTGGGTGGCTATGATTAACAACAATGTATTGTACCGTGTTTCCCCGAAAAGAAGACCTAACCATAAAATAAGCCCTAGCAGGATTTCTAAGCATTTGCGCAATAGAAGCCCTACCCCAAAAATAAGACCTAGTGATGGGCGTGGCTACGCAGCGCATCTGCACAACCCGTGCATTTCGTCGCAGAGCGGTAAAGAAGACGAGCAGCCCTTCTCATCTGCCCCATGAGAGCTCTATTGCTCAACATGAGAGATTGGGGCCAATGGTTCTAAAGGAAATAGAGTCGCAAGAAATTCAGGATGGAATTCTGGGTTTGGAGAGTTATGATGTTCCAGAAGAAGACTTAACTATATTTGAATAAATGTAGATCGTTGTACCATACTTAAAAAAAATAACACATCCCCTGAAAATAAGCCCTAGGGTTTCTTCTTGAGGAAAAATAAATATACGACTCTGTCTTATTTTCGGGGAAACATGGTATATTTTCAAATAGCTGGAACAGTGAATGTTGAATGGTCCCAACACAAAGAAATGATAATTGTTTGAAGCGAAGGATATGCTAATCACCCTGATTTGATCATTAAACATTGTATACAGGAAGACACATTGTAGTTTCTTCCTTAGGAATTTTCAATAGAAAATTTCTATATTGCATCTTGCACCTTACAAATGGACTTTAGAACTTAACCAACAAGGTGATGGTTGTCCTCTCAGACTTTTTTCTGCATACATTAGATATTTATATATATGTATATGTGTGTGTGTATATATATATCTAAGTATGTATATATAATTTTTTCAATCAGCAATTTTTTTTAAAATTTTTATAGAGACAGGGTCTTGCTCTTTTGCCCAGGCTGGAACTCCTGGGCTCAAGTGATCCTCTCACCTCAGTCACCCAAATAGCTGGAATTATAGGCTTGAGCCACTGCACACAGTTACATTCAGAAATTCTTGATTGTTTAATTAGGAATCTAAAGTGCCCATCGATTCATGAGTGGATTAATAAAATGTGGTATATGTATACTGTGGAGTACTACTCAGCCATAAAAAAGATGAATTAATACCTTCTGCAGCAATTTGATGGAACTGGAGACCATTATCCTAAATGAGGTGTCTCAGAAATGGAAAAACAAACACATACTCACTATTAAATTGGAACTAATTGATGGCACACATGTGCACAGAAGGAAGTAAAACTCAGTGGAACACAACCAGGGGGAGGGGTAGGGGAAGGGGACAAAAACCTACCTAACAGGTACTATGAACACTATTTGGGTGACAGGCATACCTTTATCAGGGACTCGAGCATCACAAAAGTGATCTATGTAGCCTAAAACATTTGTACACCTTAATATTTTGAAATTAAAAAAAAGAATGTCCAAATATACAAATCTCTCTTTTTAACTCACTCATAATGCATCTCTTTTAATCAACTCTCACTTATTGGTGGGCATCTAGATTGTCTCTGTTTATTATAGAATTAATGCTAGTGGGACCATCCTTGTGCCCTTGTGCAATGTATCTAAAGAACCGGTCCCCAGAAGTGGGATTCCAAGTACACAGTTGCTTCTTTGTCAGCAGGTGAAGAACAGTAACACACAGCTAGAACCTACCAGAGGCAGTAGGCTGATGAACTAGAGTTAAAGTCTATTGTCCCAGAGTCTGGGATAACTTTTTGGTTTTTTAAATCACTCTTTTAATATCCTAAGGCCCTTAAATGAGCATGAGCCACCTTGAATGAATATCTGTTCCAATGAAAGAAAGACTTTTTAGAAAGAAGAGTCACCACTCTCTCATTTTATGGACGTGTTGGTGGATGTTCCTTTGTGATCAAAGGGTTCCCTGGCTGTTTGTGTGTCTTCAGACCGTGTAGTTGAACTTCTGCAAAGAACATCCCAGGGTTGTATTTGCAAGTCAAAGCCTCAGTTGTTATCTTTTTTAACCCAAACTTTCCACTTATAAAATGTGCCTTCATTTACCGTTCAAAAAATAGTATTGAAAGCATTGCCAACTACATCATCTACAGCACTTTATGTAAAGTCCGTGAGGAAACTTGGAATTCCTTTTGGGGACACACTGTCCTCTCTCCCGCTGTGACTCACGCAGTACCCTGGCCCTTCCTGCCAGCAAGCTCAGGGCACATGTGTAGGTCTGTTATAGCAGATGTGTACCACGGCGTTACCACATTTGCATTCTCCTCTGTTTTTTTTTCTTTTTTTGACTCTGGTTTTCTGTTTTTATTTTATTTAACCTCATTATTGACTCTTTTGTGGTAAAGCATTTCAAATCCTTTCGTGAAAGAGGTGGGCTATAAAAATAATCTCTTTGTTTGGCATTGTTAATAAATAGGTAAAATACGAGTTTCAAAATCACCATTGTTTGGCAAAGTGCTAAGAGCCCAGGCTGCAGACCTAGCTCTGGACTTAAACTTTAGACTAGAGCAGCATTTGAGTGAGTCCCAGCCCCACCCTCCCTCGCTGTGGCCGTGGGCCAACCAAGTAACCTCTCTGAGCCTCAGTTTGCTGCTCTGTAAAGTGGCAATGATAATTTGGTTATAGCATTTCTTTGATGATTAAATGAGATGCTCAGTACATTACAAATTGTGATATAAGAATACTAAGTTACAAGTCATTGTAAAGTGTAGCTCATATCCCTTGGAAACATGTAACCAGTTTCTCAGTTTTTGTTGGGAGTAGATTGTATTTGCTACTTTTCTGGTACCTTCATACAGCACAAGGAATTACAAGACCGGTCTGAGTGTGGGTTGTTCATCCCCATATCACCAGGAGGAGCTCTCTGAGGTCTATTGCAGGCGTGTGTCTGAACTGGGGCCGCCAAACACACTGTGCTAAGTGGGCGGTGAGCACAGGCCATGCTAACTCACAACATGGAGTGGTGGTGAGATTTTTTTTCACCTACAGTACATACATTTGGTGTTTAATTATCTATGGTGATGGCAGAAGGGAAAACATAAGCATAAATAAATAGCAATCTATAAGTCGTCTGCTCTTGGATGACACCACCCCACACACATCCATTTGCATTTTTGTTGTTGGTGGTGGTTTGTTTATTTTGAGACAGAGTCTTGCTTTGTTGCCCAGGCTGGAGTGCAGTGGTGCGGTCGTAGCTCACTGCAGCCTCGAACTCCTAGGCAAAAACGATCTTCCTACTCAAGCCTCCCAAGTAGCTGGGACTATAGGTGTGTGCCACCAGGCCTGGCTAATTTTTTAATTTTTTGTAGAGACAACATCTTGCTATATTACTTAGGCTGGTCTCCAACTCCTGACCTCAAGCAATCCTTCCTCCTCAGCCTCCCAAAGTGCTGGGATTGAAGGTGTGAGCCACTGTGCCTGTCTCCTCCTGCATTTTATTTTCATCCTTCCTCTTCCCAAGACTACTGTCTTCTGCCAATTGCCATCATCCTTCCCTCTTGACCCGTTCAGAGACTGAGTGACAGACTTCCCCACCAGACTTCCCCATGGCAGGTCGCTTTCCCTTTCCACACTTCCTAGGAGTTCCCTCTTAGAAACAGCTCCGCGGTCATTTCCCGGCTAGTAAAGCCGGCACTACTTGGCATGCCTTTTGAAAAATGTCTTTTGCATAAAATTTATAATATCCTTTATAAACTTTATAATTTTGTACCCTCCAACTATTTATTAAATATTTTGAAATTCGGCCGGGCGCGGTGGCTCACGCCTGTAATCCTAGCACTCTGGGAGGCCGAGGCGGGCGGATTGCGCAAGGTCAGGAGTTCAAAACCAGCCTGATCAAGAGTGAGACCCCGTCTCTACTAAAAATAGAAATAAATTAATTGGCCAACTAAAAATATATATAGAAAAAATTAGCCGGGCATGGTGGCGCATGCCTGTAGTCCCAGCTACTGGGGAGGCTGAGGCAGAAGGATCGCTTGAGCCCAGGAGTTTGAGGTTGCTGTGAGCTAGGCTGACGCCATGGCACTCACTCTAGCCTGGGCAACAGAGTGAGACTCTGTCTCAAAAAAAAAAAAAATATTTTGAAATTCTCAAATCTACAGAAAATAATGAAAGAATATGTTCTCTCCCTAGATTCTTTAATTTGTAAAACATTTTGACACAATTGTCCCTTCCTCTCTCCCCTCTTCTCATTGTGGCGGAAGTGTTGAAAGTTGCAGATACCGCGTCCCTCATCGCTACACACCTCTTGGGCTCCTATGATGCGGACGTTCTCCGTATAGCCACAACACTGTTACCACACTTACAAAACCTAACGCCAGTTCTCTAACGTCATGCTCGAATCAGTTCCCGTGTCCCCGGTTATCCCAGCTGTTCCCCTCTACTCCCCGCGTCTGTCAAAGCCTCGCACGTTGTTCTTCAGTCATTTCTGACGTTTGAACAGCTCAGGCCCCTTCTCCTCTGGCTGAGTAGCCAGGCTGGTCTTTAGAAAGTGGCACGGTGTGGGTCTGTCTTATCACCTGTTCCTCTCTCCCCTGTTCCCCATCAACTGGATTGGTTCTGGAGGTTTCTGGCTCTATCTCTTAGAACAACAGATCCGGGTGGGCTTCTCCCCCTTTCTCTCCCCTCTCTCCCCTTTAGTTCCGGGCGGGCGTGTGCAGCCCCCAGCCCCAGCCTGCCCACGGTCTGTGCGAGCGCCCTGCGAGCGGGCGCTGGCCGGGTGCTGCGAGCGCGGGGCGCGGGGCGGGCAGTCCGCTTAGACTCCAGCGGGGGCAGCCGGCCGGCAATAAGCCGGTCTGTGTGGAACGTAGGTGGCACTCAGACAGGAGTGTAAATCGTGACGGGGGACAGACGGGTGCTCTTGTCACTCGGGCGCTTAGCGCAGACCTGCCTGGTGTGGTGACGTCTGTAGGATCCGGAGGAGAGACAGAGCGTGAGAGGGCAGGGCGCGGCGCGGCGAGGCGCGGGGCCGAGCAGGGAGGGCCCGGAGCCAGCCTGCGTGCGCGCCAGGGTCCCTACGTGCTGGGCGGGACTGGTCGGCTCCCTGGTCCCGGTCGCCGAGGCTGGCCAGGTGGGAGCCGGCGGAAGGGCCACCGCCCCGGGCTCCTCCCCCTGGAGCTCGCTGTGTGCTCCGGGTCGGTCTGCCAGGGCTTTCCTATGACCATATTTGCTCATTTGTAAAGCACCACTTTTAGGGCTGATTAATTAAACATAGCTTTAGGAGGAAAGAGGAGTAAGGCTGGCGGAAAATAGAACTCATGCTTCTTTTCGGATCAACTCTAAAACCCATCTCCATCTCAGAAACTTTAGCGGGGCGGGGGATGTGCTGTTTTGAATCAAAGAAGTACTTGCTTCCCCTTTATTTGGGGAACTACAGCTAGTTTCAGAAAGAGGTGTGGTTGCCCTTTAGAGGCGTCATACCTCAATTCATGAAATGATAAACAAGTTGGAGTTCCCAGAGCAGCTGGAAGCCCGCAGGACAAGGCGCAGGGATGGCTTCGTGGAAGAGCTACGGAGGCTTCTTAGAACAATTCCTCCCTCACCCCGTTGCCTCCTTTGCACCAACTCCCAACTTGAAGTCATCTCTCCTTCTCTAAAGTTAGCTAAACAGTGGTCCCCAAATTTGGCAATGCTTCAGAATTAACACAGATCACATGGGAGCACCATGCCCTCAGTAGACCCCGAAAGAATTTCCTGGATTGCGTCCATAGAATCTATTCTTCTTATGGATCTATCCTTCTCATAGAGCCTATAACAGATTTTGTTTTGTTTTCAATGAATAGATTTGACCCTGAGGCCAAAGGCACACCTGATTCAAATGTGCAAAGTTACCTTGTCAGTCCCCAGAGTGCGGTATGTAGTACTGTGCCCATCCTGGTGTGAACTGATGCTTGGCGTGTCACTGTGCTGGTCAGGCACAAGTCCCTTCTTGCTATAGTAGCTCTTGCTTCACAGGCCTATCCTGGCTTGTGGTGGCCATGATTTTGCCACCACCTCTCCTGGCTTCCAGACTTAGACATCTCACTGGGAAGCCTACTGATTTGATCACCTTGATGTTCCCATAAGCATCATTTCCACCATACCTGTGTCCACTCCATTATTTCCAGTCTTGGTGACGGCCACCACCATCTTCCTAGGCCCCAAGCCATGCTCAGTTGGAGCCAGGTTCTGTACTGTGAGTCACATCTGTCCTTGAAGCCTCAGCCCCCTCACTTCACCTTGCACACTGCAGCTTGGATGTGTCACTTGTCTTCAGGGGGAAGAAACTAACTCCCTGGCATTGCATCCAGTGTGTGCCTCCTTCTCTGGCCTGACGTTTGGTCTTCTCTACCTGCTCCTTGGCTACAGTCTTTAGTGTTGTAGAACTGGTTCTCTGAAGGGGTCAGGGTGATGTAGCTCTCTGAAGGGGCCGGATTAGCATATTAGCTGTCATTGCACATGAAGTTCCTTCTTCCTGGAATTCCTTTACTGAGTTTGCAACCTGGCTGACATTCTCCCATTTCGACTCACAGAGCATTTCCTCCAGGAAGCTCTCGCTGACCACCTCCTTTTCCTCTTGCCGGGTTAGATATCCTTTCCTAGGTCCTGTGCATCCTCTATTATTGACTCACTCCATTGTACCCTAATTTAGCTTCTCACATCTTCACCACCAGAATATGAGCATATTTAGAGCAGGAGTTATGTTTGGCTGATGTAAAATTGATGCTCAATGAATATTTCTTGAATGAATGAATGAACAAACAAGACCATTTGTGAACAATGTCTACATTTCACTTTATTAATCTATGTGTGATAAAGAATAAAAGTATATCCTTTTTACTCTTCTTTGATAGAGAGATTTTAGTGGCTTGAAGCAAGTTCTGGAATGGTAAAACAATGTCATTGCTTTTATATCCCAACAGGAAATATGGGATGTATAAAATCAAAAAGGAAAGACAATCTGAATGACGATGGAATAGATTTGAAGACTCAACCAGTACGTAATACTGAACGAACTATTTATGTGAGAGATCCAACGTCCAATAAACAGCAAAGGCCAGTAAGTAGATAGCCTTAGGGGAGAATTCCCACAGCAGGATCGAAGCATGGCTACATAATTTAAAACCAATTTGTAATATATGCATGCAAAAAAAATCACATTGATTATTTGAGCCTCAAATAATTTTTGATATGCTTTGTATTAATAACTTAATCCTTTAAAGAACATGTAAACAGTTTAGGGATAACCAGGCCCCTTATTGTGCACTAAAAGGGCCTTTGGTCACATTCTTATGTGTAGAGAGAATCATCTTACATATTCCTGGTACAAAGACCCCATTTAAAAAATATATATGTGTGTGTGTGTATGTATAAAAGAGAGAGAGAAATAGATTTATGTGACTTAAGATAGGTAGTGAGATTAGCACAGTGGTCTGAAAGCAAAAAGCTAAAATAGGTGCTAATGTCTTTTGGTGTTTCATAAATTGCACATTGTACCTTATCCCATCTTGTTTGTTCGTTTGGTTTCTTTCCTTCGTTTCTTTTTTCTCTTTCCTCCCTCCCTCCCTCCCTCCCTCCCTTCCTTCCTTCCTTCCCTCCCTCCCTCTTTCTTCTTTCTCTTTTCTTTCTCACTCTGTTGTCTAGGCTAGAGTACAGTGGCCTGATCACAGCTCACTGTAGCCTCAAACTCCTGGACTCCTGCCTCAGCCTCCTGAGTAGCTGGGAATATAGGTGGACGCTACCACACCCAGCTAATTTTTCTCTTTTGTAGAGATGGGGTCTTGCTCTTGCTCAGGCTGGTCTTGAACTCCTATCCTCCTGTCTGTGTCTCCCAAAGCACTGGCGTTACAGGTGTGACCTACCACGCCCAACCTCATTTCTTCAATTAATTCAAAATAGTACAGCTCCTGAAGTTGTCATGATTTATTTTAGTGAATTAAAAGATTAAGAAAAAACACATCTAATTCTGCTCCCTAACCTTACACAAATATCTGTGCTAGAAATTTTATTTGAGTGTTATGCTATTTGATACATTTGGGAAACGCTTGACAAAGAACTAATAGTATACTTTCATGGAAAGAAGGAAGCTTTGGGCAATTATAACCTTAAATCCACTTTATTTCAGATCTTATATTCTTTACATATATTTTCTCATGATTTTTAAAAATATGCATAGTCTCATGTAACCTGATTTTTATAAAATTCCTCAGCATTTAAGCTGGAAACAGCTTATTCCAGGTTATCCCAAATGCCTTTATTAAGAATTTTCATAGTTTCCCTAGTCTGACATGCTTTGAAATGCCTTGGCATTTTAGAAATATGTTCCTGATATCAAGCCCTTCTGCCTGCCCTTCCCCCAGCCCGTCCCATTATCCTGCAGGTGGGACACATCTTCCATATACCAAAGTCACACATCATCATTGAGACTGAGAAGTCAGAGTCGGTCTTCTTAAGAAGTGGAGAGTGAATAAATTATGCTTTTAAGTTATCATACATGATGTTTCTGGATAAATTAACATTGTAATTTTATATAGAGAAAATATATGTACTTAAAATGTGTAAGATTATTAATAGCTTTAATAATTTGGTGATAATAAATACATATAAAATTTAAAAACCTATTACATAAGTATATTCAGATATAGAACTATATATTACATATATGTAATTAATAGAAAGTAAAATAAGAGAAATTGGAGTCACAAATAGTTTTCTTATAGACTTCAAAGTTCTCATAAAAAGGATCTGTTTTCTTCAGGTACCATGTGCTATAGATTTTATGTGCTTTAAAACCCATGTTATTGTCTGGGCGTAGTGGCTCATTCCTGTAATCCTAACACTCTGGGAGGCCGAGGCGTGTGGATTGTTTGAGCTCAGGAGTTCAAGACCAGCCTGAGCAAGAACGAGACCCTGTCTCTACTAAAAAAATAGAAAGAAATTAGCTGGACAATGAAAAAAATATACATATAAAAAATTATCCGGGCATGGTGGCGCAGGCCTGTAGTCCCAGCTACTCGGGAGGCTGAGGGAGGAGGATCCCTTGAGCCCAGGAGTTTGATGTTGCTGTGAGCCAGAACTCTAGCCCAGGCAACAGAGTGAGATTCTGTCTAAAAAAAAAAAAAACTACGTTACTTTTGTTATCTTTCTTTTCTTTTCCTTCTCTGTCTCGCTCTGTTGCCTGGGCTATAGTGCTGTGGCATTAGCCTAGCTCACAGCAACCTCAGACTCTTGGGCTCAGGTGATCCTCCTGCTTCAGTCTCCCAAGTAGCTGGGACTACAGGTGCATGCCACCACTCCTGGCTAATTTTTTCTACTTTTAGTAGAGATGGGATCTCACTCTTGTTCAGGCTGGTCTCAAACTACTGAATTCAAGTGATCCTCCCACCTTGGCCTCCCAGAGTGCAAGTATTACAGGCTTGAGCTACTGCGCCAGGCCTGTTTTCTGTTTCTAAATGATGAATGAAGATGTCCTTTATTCAGAAAAGCAAAAGAGAATAGTACAAAGTTACCCACCATTTTTTCCTCTTGTTCAGCGTAAAGAAGGTTAAAAATCAAGTTAGAAAGCAGAAGTAGTAAACAGGTTTGAAATCTTTCAATTCCCTCATGTAAACCATAAATATTAACACTTTAGTTTGGGCCTCCTGTGGTCTCAGATACCCTTGCTTCATGAGCCAGTCAGTTTGGGCTTGTTCATGGCTATAAATACCACTCTCAGCCCCAGCCAGATGTGCCAAAATGCACACCATGGGTTGATGACAAGGGGGGTCGACACAAATTCAGCAACACTCTAGAAAAAGCCATTTTAAGGAACAAGCTAGAGCAACAGAATATAAGTCACATATATATATTTTAAAAAGTATATTAAAATGTTGTAAACTAAGGGCTCTTTGATATTTGAAAAATCAGCTTGCTGCTTTCAGAATGATTTAATTAGTGTCTCATCTTCTAATTATTTCCTCCAAATCATATAAAATAGATCATACCTCTTAATTATGCAAATCTAAATGACTGAAAAATCAGTATAAAACTTCTTGAAATGAGTACTGAAGGGCAGCATGCACCGTGAGTTTTCTGACACCACAATACAGTAATTTCCCTCTCCCCCATCACTGAATTAGAGATTTCATGGGCCGACTTTCATCAGAAATTTAAATTTCAGTGCAATCCATTTTGGTCCCATTCTGTGAAATCACTTTAATCAAAGAGAAAGAGAAAAGGTACATGGTTTGCAGTACAGGCCTCTGACAGCACCTTCCGATAAGGCAGCCCCACGTGGCACTGTGAGAAAAAGGAATCTGATTTAAAAGGTAACTGACGGAGGCTTTTGTGCCACTAAACCCTTCCCAATAATTTACCTCCCAACTAAAATGACCAGGGATGCCATCTGTCCGCATGACAGAGTCATGGGTCGGTTAGGACTTGCTCTCTGCTGCCAGTAACAGAGCCCCGACTACAGGTTGTTAAACAAGCCTTGGAAACCTCGAGTTGGGCAGTCCTAATTCTGCCAAGTCACCAGGGCCCAGCCACTTCCTTGTGTCGCCTTGCTGCCCTTGGTGGTTTCCATGGCTGCTGGGACTCCAGCCTTCACTTGTTTCTAGGCAGAAAGGGGATGAGCGACAAGGACAGCCTTTGGCAAAGCCTCACACAACCATTTTGCTGATAGAGAGACCCCCCTCCCCCATCTGCCTAGGGGGCTGGGAAGTTTGGAAGCGTAGTAGCTGAGCTGGGCAAAATGTCACCCACGTAATATTAGGGTTCTGTTACCAAATAAGGGGGAGTTATGAGGGGGTGAGCCTTGATCACTTCCTGCCACCACAGGCAAATGACAAAAGAGCCGTGCCACTGGCCCCGTAGGTGGGGGCATAGCTCTACAGATTCTTCTGCCTGCACTCCCGTTCTCTCCAGCTTAATAAGTTAGCAAATCCAAATGTCATTTGCTACAGTAAGAAAAATGATATACAACATGAGTGTAAGAAAAACTAAACAGGAAATTTTTCTTTCTAACAAATATTCTCTTGTAGATTCCAGAATCTCAGCTTTTACCAGGACAAAGGTTTCAAACTAAAGGTATGTTTTAGTAGCAACATAGTTAAATTTTTTCCTTTACTGTTAGAGCTTCTATAAAATAGTTGTCCTAGATATTTTTATTTATTTTTTTATTGTGGGAAAATACGTATAATATAAAATTTACCATCTTGACCATTTTTAAGTGTACAGTTCAGTGGCATCAAACACATTCACATTGCTGTACAGCCATCACCACCCTCCATCTCCAGAACCTTTTATCTTCCCAAACTGAAATTCTGTACCTATTAAACAATAATTCCTCCTTTATTTCTCCCCCAGCCCCTGGCAACCACCACTGTACTTTTTGTCTCTGAATTTGTCTACTCTAGGTACCTGATATGAGTAGAATCATTTAGTATTTGTCCATTTGTGTCTGGCTTATTTTATTTTAACATAATTTCTATAAGGTTCCTCCGTGTTGTAGCATGTGTCAGAACCTTATTCCTTTTTAAGGCTGAATAATATTTTCACTTTAAGTATATACCACATTTTGTTTATCTGTTCATCCACTGATGGACATTTGGATTATTTCCACATTTTGGCTATTGTAAATAATGCTGCTATGAACATGGATTTCTTAAACGCAGAGTTAAAATTACAGTTGTGGTTTTAAATGATTTTCCATAATAAACACTGCACACAGTGCAGACAGCAGGTTGCTTTCCGCAGGTGGTCCCTGGAGACCTGAACCCGCAGGGAGGCAGCCCACGTCCTTACGCCGGCTGCCCTCCCTTCGGCGCTTCGTCCCACCCTTCCTGCCCCGTGAGGATTTGCTAAAACATTGCTGCTGATGGGTTCTCACAGGCGACCACTTGTGCTCTTCCTGTTTAGATCCAGAGGAGCAAGGAGACATTGTGGTGGCCCTGTACCCCTACGATGGCATCCACCCGGACGACCTGTCTTTCAGGAAGGGAGAAAAGATGAAAGTCCTGGAGGAGTAAGTGCTCCCAAGCACACTGTGGCTGCTGCTCCTTTCCTTGGGTCACTGGGTCCTGCGTGCTGTCCCCTTGTTTTGCTTCTGGTGCCATGGCCAGCCCCCATGCTTGTGGTGGGCGGGAGGCCTCCGGCAGTGGAAGGAGTAGGGCCAAGGAAGTTTCCTTTTAAGGCTAACTGTGAGCACTCTTGTTGGGGGGCCTTTGAAGACAGACCCCGGTTTCTTTCTTTCTCCAGCTGTGCCACCTTAAGAAGTTTGAGTCTGTGTAGCATCTGCATGTTATTTACAATGCCATTTTTATTTTATTATATTACTTAGATTTATACTGGGTTTATGGGCCCAGTTTGATTTCTGTGGATACTGTCCTAGAGCAGCCGTGTTGGAAACACCTCTACTCAGCAGCTGTGAGCAGACTCACGGGCAGTGTGAGTCTGCGGGACAGTAAGGACAGTACTAAGAATAAGGGACTCCAAGCATTTTAACTCTAGCTTGCTTTTCCTACTAATCTTGCAGGAAGTGTCATCATGATCTGCCACATAGGGTTAGAGGAGGGACACCCCTGATCAAGGCTCAGGTGTTCTGCGGCTGAGAGACCACAGTGCTGCTGATGGGTTGAGCGTGGATTTAGCTTAATCCTGGCCCTGCCACTTGATAGTTGCATGACTCAACAAGTCACTTAACCTCTATATCTTGGTTTCTTCACTTATAAACTGGGAACGACAGTGCCTATATCGTGGGGTTGATGTGAACACGGCACGTGTGTGTGTGTGTGTGAAGTATAGCACAGGCATAGAGCAGGCAGCGCTTAGCGTTACTCGTAGTTGTCCTTCATGTCTCGCGGGCAGGGATCCCGTCTGCGTGTGGAATTCGAGGAGGAACACAGTTTAAGGCTCACACTGTTAAGGGTCCTGTTTCTTCCCCCTTCACCAGCTCCCCTGCCCCTTCTGGGGTGCCGGCCCCACCCTCTCCCTGGCTCCATGGCCACCTCCTGGCTGACAGCATGAGTGTTGTGATAACTTACCTGTGGGAACCCTTTTACGGTTTTCTCTCTTTTTTTTCATGGCTTCCATCTCTATGGTAACTAGATGTTTCAACCAAGGAGTTGATCACACATGAACAACCACCCATTATTCCCTTGACTGCCATTTCTCTAAGGATCCTAAAGCATTTCTTAGCTATCCTGGGGGAAGATAACAGAGGTTTTGCTTCTGCAAGGTGGGAGCCACTGTTACCAGCTCGTGCTTGGCAGGGCCCGCACTTCAGCTGTACGGCTGTCGTCCTTCGCTTCAGTCTCTGAACATATTACATATTTTTATTCCATTGAAAGGAGTGAATTTTCCCGCTGTATTCTGGGGTTCCAGGGATGTTCCCCACCTTACCTCACCACCCCCCAAACAAATAACCTTAAAAGAATTGCTATTATAGCTCTTGAGGCTTAGATATAAACACTTCTTTTCCTCTTTTATTTTTAGTTGACACTTAATAATTGTATATATTTATGGGATACAGAGTGATATTTTGATACATTTATACAATGTGTAATGATCAAATCAGGGTAATGAACATAGTCATCACCTTGGACATTTATCATTTCTTTGTGTCGTGAACATTCGAAGTACTCTCTTAATAGCTTTTTCTCTTTCTCTCTTTATAATATTAATAGCTTTATTGAGAATTCACAGTACCATACAATTCACCAATTTAGAGCATGCAATTCAGTTTTAGTATATTTTCAGAACTGTGCAACCATCACCATGAACCATTTTAAAACATTTTTAACACCCCAAAAAGAAACCTGGCACCTCTTAGCCATTACCCCCACCCCTACCATTCTCTCCAGCCCTAGGAGACCCCCAATCTACTCTTTATCTCTTAAAATTGGCCTATTCTGGACATTTCATCTGAATGGAATCATACAGTGGGTCCTTTGTGACTGGCTTCTTTCACTCAGCATAGTGTTTTAAGGCTCATCTGTGTTGTAGTGTATCAACACTTTGTTCTTTTTACTGCTGAGTAATACTCCATCGAATGAATATGCCAGATTTGGCTTATTCTTCATTAGTTGGTACACATTAGGTTGTTTCTATTTCTGGGCTTTTACAGATAATGCTGCTTTCAACATTCACATACAAGTTTTTGTGTGGACATATGTTTTCTTTTCTCTTGGGTATATGTCTAGCTCTGTCACCCAGGCTAGAGTACAATGGCACAATCATAGTTCACTGCAGCCTCCAATGCCTGGGCTCAGGTGATCCTCCTGCCTCAGCCTCCCTAGTAGCTAGGACTACAGGTGGGCACCACCATGCTAATTCCTTTAGCTTCTTTTTGCTGTGTATTTCTATTCCAGGCATGGAGAATGGTGGAAAGCTAAGTCCCTTTCAACAAAGAGAGAAGGCTTCATCCCCAGCAACTACGTGGCCAAAGTCAACACCTTAGAAACAGAAGAGTGAGTCCTTATGTGTTGTCATCTTCGATGGTTTTGTTTACTTCATTGGATTTCTTGTTTATATTCTTCATGTTTCTCTTGCTCTGGAACATGATAGTCATGAAATGTTACAATGTCTTCACAGGTGGTTTTTCAAGGATATAACCAGGAAGGACGCAGAAAGGCAGCTTCTGGCACCCGGGAACAGCGCCGGAGCTTTTCTTATCAGAGAAAGTGAAACATTAAAAGGTAGAAAGTGATTTAAGGCCTCTTATAAAACACTATTTAGGAAATCATTTTTAGAAACTATTATAGAATTACTCAAAAGAAAGAGAAGGATATATAGTATACTCTGGTAGTAAAAGTTTTATAGTTTGATAGTAAATAAACTCAAATGATAAGTTTTGCTTCTAAAAGTAACATAGAAAGCAGGCATAAATATGGCCAGTTCTTACCACTCTTTATGTTTGCTGAGCCTCTTGTGTAACTGTTTAGAATAAATCCTGAAATTTAAAGAGAAAGAAAATTAAAGTAACTTTTTAATTCAGCAAAATAATAATTTTAAAAACTATCATAAAGAAAGAAATGGCATGTTGGTAAGGTACACAGCAAACAAAATGCTAGTTTCATTTGTCAAGTAGGATTTTTATAGGACTTTAAAAATTATGCATTATATACATAATTTATATTTTGCATATTTTTATGGCGAAATGTGTACTGCATTGTTGTCTAATGCAGATCTTATATGTCAAATATAAACATATACCTTACTTATACTCTTCCCCCAACAGGAAGCTTCTCTCTGTCTGTCAGAGATTATGACCCGGTGCATGGTGATGTTATTAAGCACTACAAAATTAGAAGTCTGGACAATGGGGGTTATTACATCTCTCCACGAATCACTTTTCCCTGTATCAGTGACATGATTAAGCATTACCAAAGTAAGTAACAACCGAAGGTTGGACTAGACAGAATAGGTTTGTTATGAGACATGTAAGGTGTCAAGCACTATTTTTATATTAAAACTTTTTATGCATCATATTTCTTTTGGATAAACTTGGCAGGTCACATTCTATAACTGATTCTAAATTAATCTGTGGTTAAACATGCAAAGGAAGATTTGATCTTCGTGAATCCCAGCCCTTCCCACCTGGTCCGTGTTATTTGACATTCAATATTGTAAAATTACCGACAGAAAAATAAATATTATTTTTGCATATGCCTGCTTTTACAAGGCATCCAAATATCTGGAATAGGAATGCAGATTCACAGATCTGTGTCTTTGTGTGTCTATATGTTAAAGGAATATGTACTCATGGTGAAAGAAAATAGCAATAACACCCCCACCACCACCAAAATATTTTAAAGTGGCAAGTCAGTGTTCCTCTATCTCTAGTGCTACATGCAAGCCCTGTGGAGCCTGGACCTTTGGGTTCCTTTCCTGTGTGACTGAAGTCAGGTGCAGTGGTTGTTGCTCCTGTTCTTTTCCAGAACCTGCTGGAAGGGAAAGCCCATTATGGGTTTGCTTAGGTCCCAAAGTATGGAGAAAACAAGGTGCCTCCAATTTTTGTGGCCTCCCCGTTCATCTGTGCATCTGGCGCATGTGTTGAGGGCCTGCCGTGCTCTGGCCCTGTTCTGGGGCTGGGAGTTCAATGGTAACACGACCAAGTAAGTCCCCACCATGGTGTCCTGTGGAGCTTATGTGGGCTCAGTAATTTGAAATCATGTTTTATTAAGTGTGACAACCTGTCAGCCTTTAGGTTTCTATTGTTTGTTGGCTTTGTTTGTTTTGCTTTTATATGTCAGCAATGCTAATGAGTAAAATCAAGTATGTTTCAAATTGTCTTGTCTTATAAGAATTCCAAAAGTCACAATTAATGTGAAGGATACTCCCCAAAATCATTTTAGGCTTATAGACTGTGGCAGGTTGGATATTATAAGACTAACAGTCCAAACTTTTCTTTATAGATAGTGGTAAAATATAGTGTTGCATTTCTTAACCTTTGTTTTCCCTTCCAAATCAGAGCAGTCAGATGGCTTGTGCAGGAGACTGGAGAAGGCATGTATCAGTCCCAAGCCACAAAAGCCATGGGATAAAGACGCCTGGGAGATCCCCCGGGAGTCCATCAAGTTGGTGAAAAGGCTCGGCGCTGGACAGTTTGGGGAAGTCTGGATGGGTAAGTGTGTGGCCCCGGGCCAGTGTCCTCTCCGGACACGACACCTGCAGAAGTGAGGCTCAAGTCCATTTCTATCAGCTTCTGAGCCAGATGCCAAATTGCATGAGAAGCATCATTTCCGTTGTTTTCACCTGTCCACCTGGGGCTGGGAACTGGCCTGCCAAATCTATTTGCTTCAGCTCTTGCTCTTCCTTGCGACTTAGTAACTCTCTAAATGTTTGTAAGGAAGGGAGCAGTGGGGACTCACCTTGATCCTTCTGTCTACTCCTTCACGTCTCTCGTGGTCGGATTCTCCAGATGTACGTGTTAAGTGCGGGAAATATGC
Organism: Cheirogaleus medius; assembly: GCA_008086735.1. NCBI lineage: Eukaryota > Metazoa > Chordata > Mammalia > Primates > Cheirogaleidae > Cheirogaleus > Cheirogaleus medius. Next base: position 7,050,706 of record VBSM01001124.1, on the reverse strand, counting down.
TTCCATCTCAGGAAAGGTACTCTTGGGGATGGGACCCACTGGTTTCATAGAAAGCATCACATTTATTACAATTTGAGGGTCACCAAGAAAGTTTCTAAAGATGCTCAAAAGTCCCATCATCAGTGACTCATTTCTGAAAATTAAGTGTCGCCTTCCCAGGCTGGCGAGAGGCACGCCCGAGTTATGGCAGTGCCTTTCCCCAGGGCATCCTCTCCGCCCACCTGTCTTTTGCAAAGTTTTTATGGTAAATGTGAATTTCTTTTGTGGTAAGAGTTAAAAACAAGAAGCAATTTTTTAAAAAACAGCATAACATTCTCTTTTAGGTTCTCATTGAAAATGCAGTTGCTTCTGGAAAGTGTAACATGCCAGGTCATTCATATCTAACTGGGTCACTTTCTCTGTGCCAGCTCTGTTGAGTGAATGCGCGTGTGATTTCTAAATAAAGGGGCAGACGGCTTTTACCAAGGCCCAGCCCAGCCGAGCAGAAGGTGAACGCCTCGCTGCAGCCGTGCCGGCATGACACCTCCTCATCCAGGGAGCCGTGAGAGAGAGATTTTCCTTCCCAAAGCTGGGTGCCTGGGATCACAGCCTTGCCCACTCTGTCCTGTTGGCACCTGTAATTAATTCTTGCTGCACTGTGAGTCTTTGCGAACATATTTGCAGACTTCAGGTAAACCGTGTTAAACAGCCTCACAGTCTCCATTTCGGTTGGCACATTTCAGGGCCAGTTGGCAGCGCACACCAGGCAGTCTGTTTTTATCCCAGTCGGCAGATTCCTGGGTGTGAGTGCTCACTTCGGATGTTGTCTTTTCTTGTACACTCTGTTGTCTAAGTCACAACATCATCCTCCTCATTTCTCTGTCTGCTCTTTTTTTAAATTAATATCAAATTCACATGACAGAAAATTAATCATTTTAAAGTGAAAAATTCAGTAGCATTTAATACATTCACAATGTTGTGCAACCACTGCCTCTGTCTAGTTCCAAAATGTTTTCATCACCCCAAAAGGAAACAGTGTACTCATTAAACAGTAACTCCCCCTGCCCCAACCCTCAGCCCCTGACAACCTCTATTCTACTTTTTGCCTCTATGAATTTGACTAATCTAGGTACCTCATGTAAGTGGAATCATACAATATTTGTCCTTTTGTGTCTGGCTTACTTCACTTAGCATAATATTTCCAAGGTTCATTCATGTTGTAGAATATATCAGTATTTCATTCTTTTTGATGGCTATGTAATATTCCATTGTATGAATATAACATAGTTTGTTTACCTACTAATTTATTGATGGATGTTTTGGTTGTTTCTACCTCTTGGCTGTTATGAATAATGCTGCTATGAGTATTTATTACAAATTAATATTTTCATTTATCTTGGGTATACAGCTAGGAGTGCAATTGCTGGGGCATATAGTAAGTCTATGTTGAACTTTTTTGAGGAACCACAAAACTGTTACATGCTCATTTTTAAAAATTGACTAGTCTTCTTTTTTTCCTCTCAAGATATTTATATTCTCAATTTTTTTTCAAATCCAGGTGCAAGAATGGCATAATGAACATTGTATACCCTTCACTGAGATGCAGCAATTGTTAATATTTTGCTTTGTGTATACACACACACATACATGTTGTTAGACCACTTGAGAGTGAGTTGCAGATCTGATGGCTGTTCACCCCTCAATACTCAAGCATGTGTCTCCTCAGAGCAGGGCCATTATCTTTCTCGGTACAATGGTCACACGCAGGAAATTTAACATTGATAAATACTGTTATCTAATACGGAGTCAATATTTGAATTTCCCCAGTTGTTCCAATAATGTCCTTATGGCTATTTTTCCCCAACCTGGCATCACAAATTTGACCTTAGTTGACATGTCTTTAGTCTCCTTTAGTCTGGAACAGTCCCTTGACTTCATCTTTCACGACACTGACATTTTGTAAAACACAGGTCAGTTGTTTTGTAGAGTGTGCCGCAGTTTGGGTTTTCCTGATGTTTGTCAGGAGCTGGCCCAGGCTGTGCCCTGTGAACTGCGTCTGACTACCTGGGCGGTGCTGTGCTTTCAGCGCACCTGTCGGGTAATTGTGGTAATTGGTCCCATTCTTTGATGTTCTGTTTTATTTTGTTTAAGGTGGCCCACTGGGTTTCTCCATGATGACTTTTTATTCCCTTTTGTAATGAATAAATCGTCTGTGGGAACATCTTTGCAACTGTGTCAAAAGAACTTTCCCCAGATGGTTTCATCGTGATCTGCTTATTTCGCATTCTCTTCCCCCTGAAGCTGCAGTCCTCCCTGTGCTCCTCCCAGGCTCCCTGCACAGGTCGGCTCTGCCCCCGCCTCATGCCAGGGACAGGGACTTCTGCCTTCTCTCCCTGGCTTCCCCTTTCAAGGCTCCTCTTCACAGAGAGTACTGGCAGAAAAAACATGACCACTATCACATGCAGTTCTGCTCTTAATCCATCTGTGCGCTCTTTCCTCTCACCATGACTTGAAGCGGGGAGGAGGAGGAGGAAGACGGCTGGAGGAGGAGAGAAAAGAGCGTGCGGGCTGTACGGTCCACAGGCTCTGTACTGGGTACTCTGAACTCTTCGCGGATATTCTCATGTGCTCATTGCAGGAGCACTGTAAGGCAGGCATCATTGTCTTCATTTGATAAATCGCGACACTGAGAATCAGATAAACAACCCCCGCAAGGTCGCTCAAGGCAGTGAGAGAGCCAGGTTGCTCTGACATCTAAGAGCCCTGGACGCCGTTGCTTGCTAAGCTATTTACAAGTTAATTTGACTTCCCTTGCCACAGTTTCCATGTCAGTGAAATGAGCAAACAGCTATCTTATCAGTTGTGGAAAGGAAGGATGAGATCAGGTACCCGAAGTGTTTCCCACACACTCTGGCTCCATGTGCTCTATCTTTTATTATTATTTCCACTTTTCTGTGTTTGACTCTAGTCACTGAAAGCTATATTTTGATGAATTTTTCCCAATTTTAATCATGAAACAAAGCTCTAAATAATCCTTCCTGTGGACATTGGCTGGTGGAGGAATTGCTATCTGTCATGAAGAGGAACATAGAGAGGGCTTAACCGGGGTGTAGTTGTTCGTCCTAAAGCAGTGGCGCTGTGTATAAAGTGATAGTTTGGAATTTTGTTTCACCCTCCCTGCATTCAGCTGGGAAGCCAGGAAAAAGGTGTAGAACTGCATGCTGTTTCTACCTGAGAGATGAGTAGCAGTGAACCACGTATGCTCAAATCCCACCGCTTGGGTGCATTGCGCACATGTGAATTATATCTCAGCAGTGCTGTTCTGAAAGCTCAGTTGCCGCCAGGCCGGGTGCAGGGCGTCAGCTGTGCTGCCGTCAGCTGTGCTTTCACTACACCTTCCGGGGAGCGGCTGGCCAGGGTGGGGGCAGGACGTGAGGAGCAAGGCAGCAGTGGGGCACACACCTGAGTGGACCTGCCTACAGCTCCCGGTCTGTCCCGAGGTGCGAGCCTGAGCTGAAATTGTGTACCTGGAACTCAAGCACATTGGTCCTTTCTGGGATTGAGAAGCCTTTTTGCCTCTAATCCAGATACACTAAATCCCCCTGCCCGGTCTCACAGTGCCCTGCTCGTGGGCTTCCCCTGGGCCGCGCGCTAAATGTTCACACTTTGATTTGAAGGAACTCTTATTTGGTGTGTGTCCAGGTGGCCCCTGGGAGAAGCTGAGGTTTAGAAGAGATGAGAATGGGATCTTGGGAAATATGTACTTGTTCTATCCAGTGTGGTACTTTTTATTTAAACTGTTTGAAAGAGGGTAAAAACCTTGTGAAAATATATCACTTGGATAGATATGCTATTAGGTTGGTGCAAAAAGTAATTGCAGTTTTGGACCATGAATTTTAAATAATTATAACTAGGCTCAAACACATCTTTATTAATCAAAATAGGAACCATTACAATCAACACATTTTTGCCAACAAGAAATAAGTTTATTTATTTCTGTAGCATAAAAATCCATGCTTTAGGATTTGACGAACTCTTGGAAAGCATTTTCTGCATCCTGCTGGTTGTGGAAGTGTTTTCCCTGCAAAAAGTTGTCTAGATGCTTGAAGAAGTAGTAGTCGGTTGGCAAGAGGTCAGGTGAATGTGGCGGGTGAGGCAAAACTTTGTAGCCCAATTCATTCAACTTTTTTTTTTTTTTTT
>VBSM01001124.1:7006729-7046427 GCA_008086735.1 Cheirogaleus medius | reverse complement strand
TCAGGCTGGTTTTGAACTCCTGACTTTGAGCGATCCGCCCGCCTTGGCCTCCCACAGTGCTAGGATTACAGGCATGAGCCACCTCGCCAGGCCTCATTCAACTTTTGAAGCATTGGTTGTACAACGTGTGGTCGAGTGTTGTTGTGGAGAAGAATTGGGCCCTTTCTGTTGACTAATGCCAGCTACAGGTGTTTTCAGTGCATTTTATCAATTTGCTGAGCAGACTTCTCAGATGGAATGGTTTCGCTGGGATTCAGAAACCTGTAGTGGATCAGACCAGCAGCAGACCACCAAACAGTGACCATGACCTTTTCTTGGTGCAAGTTTGGCTTTGGGAAGCTTTGGAGCTTCTTCTCAGTCCAACCACTAGCTGGTCTTCACCGATTGTATAAAATCCACTTTTCTTTGCATGTCACAATCTGATCGAGAAATGGTTCGTCGTTGTTGTGTACAATAAAAGAAGATGAAACTTCAAAACAATGATTTTTTTGATTTTTGGTCAGCTCATGAGGCACTCACTTACTAAGCTTTTCACCTTTACAATTTGCTTCAAATGCTGAAGGTCAATGTTAGTTTTTCTGCAACTTCTCGTGTCATCGTAAGAGGATCAGCTTCGATGATTGCTCTCAATTGTTGTTGTCAACTTCCAACAGCTGGACACTGAGCTCCTCATCTTCAAGGCTCTCGTCTCCTTTGCAAAACTTCCTGAACCACCACTGCACTGTACTTTCGTTAGCAGTTCCTGGGCCAAATGCCTTGTTGATATTGCTCCATTGCTTTATGACCCATTTTGAACTTGAATAAGAAAATCACTCAATTCATCCGTAGGGACATAAAAAAAAAAAAAAAAGAAAGAAAGAAAATCACTTGAATTTGCTTTTTGTCTAACATCATTTCCATAGTCTAAAATAAATATAAAATAAATAGCAAGTAATAAGGCCTTAGCAAAAAACATAAAGCAAGAAATGCATATTAAAATGATGTATAACCTAACCACATTTATTTGAGAATGTATTCCAATATCAAACAGCAAATTTCACCAATGCCAAAACCACAATTGCTTTTGCACCAACCTAATGGTTTTTTAAAATTCTGGTAAAGTACACATAACCTAAAACTTACAGCTTAACTGTCTTTGAGTGCACAGGTTGGTAGTGTTAAGTACATTCACACTGTTATGCAGCTGATCTGCAGAGTCTCTTTCCATTTTATAGAACTGAGATGCTCAACTCTCTGCCAGAGTCTGGCAACTACCATTCTACTTTCTATCTTTATGAATCTGACTACCTTAGACACCTCAAATAATTAGAATCATACAGTATTTGTCTTCTTGTGACTGGCTTATTTCACTTAGCATAATTCTTCCAAGGTTCATCCATGTTGTAGCATGTGTCAGAATGTCCTTCCTTTTCAAGGCAGAATAATGTTCCCCTATATGCATATATTCCATTTTGCTTATCGGTTCATCTGCTGATGGACATTTGGGTTGCTTCTGCCTTTTGGCGGTTTCGAATAATGCTGCTGCGAACAGGGGTGTACAGATATCTCTCAGAGACCCCACTTTCAATTGTTTTGGGTATACACTCAGAGTGAAATTGCTGGATCCTGTGATACTTCTTAATTTTTTGAGGAACTGCCATACTGTTTTCCATAGCAGCTGCACCATTTCACATTCCCATTGATAGTGTACAAGGTTTAAATTTCTCCACATCCTTACCAACTTGTTGACTTATTATTTTCTGTTTTGGGGGTTTGGTTGGTTGGTTTTTTTGTTTTGTTTTGTTTTATTTTGTTTTGAGACAGACTCTTGTTCTGTTGCCTGGGCTAGAGTGCAATGGCATCAAAACAGCTCACAGCAACCTCAAACTCCTGGGCTCAAGTGATTCTCCCACCTCAGCCTCCTGAGTAGCCGAGACTTCAGGCATGTGCCACCACACCCAGCTAATTTTTGTAGAGACAGGGTCTCGCTCTTGCTCAGGTTGGTCTCAAACTCCTGTCCTCAAGCAACCTCGGCCTCCCAAAGTTCTAGGTTTACAGGCATGAGCCACCGTGCCCGGCCTGGTTGGTTTTTTAAATAGTAGCCATGTTAGTGGACATAAGGTGTTAACTCATTGTGGTATTGATTTGCAATTCCCTGATGATTAGTGATGTTGAGCATCTTTTCATGTGCTTACTGGTCATTTTATATCTTCTTTGGAGAAATGTATGTTCAAGCCTTTTTCCCATTTTTTAAATCATGTTTTTTAATTTGATTTATTAATACTGTTTTAAAGAGAGAGGCAGTAGAGCCTCATCTGAAATAGGGGTTATAATAGAACCTAACATGTGGAAATGATGTAAAGATTGAATGAAATGATGGAGGTAAACGCTTAGTCCAATTGACAGCATTCAAAGCACTGCTATTATTAAATATTTAATATTATTATAAAGAAAATATGGTGACATTAGTGCACAGGCTATAAAGAGAGGAAAGGAATTACCCAGGCTTTTCCCAATAAACAAAAGTTGTTTCTTTGGTTTATAAATTAATTTTTAAAATTTTGATATTATTGTGGATTCGCATGCAGTTGTAAGAAATAATACATGAAGGAAAATGTATGTCCACGCAAAAACTTGTACATGAATGTTCATAGCAGCATTATTCATAATAGCCAAAAATGTCTATCAGATGGTGAATGGATAAGTAAAATGTGGCCTATCCATACAGTGGAATATTCCGCAATAAAAAAAATGAAGAACTGACACCTACTACAACACAGATGACTCTTGAAAACACTATGCTAAGTGAAAGAAGTCAGCCACAAAGGAGCACATATTATAAAATTTCATTTATGTGACATGTCCAGAATAGGCAAATCTATAGAGGTAGAAAGTAGATGGCTGGGTGCCCGGGGCCGGGGGCTGGGAGGATAGTGGGAGTAACTGATCATGAGAACAGGGTTTCTTTCTGGGGTGATGACAGTGTCCTATAGTTGACTGTGGTGATAGTTACACAATTCTGAATATATAAAAAGCTGATGAACTGTAGACTTAAAATGAATAAATGGCATGGTATGTGAATTATATTTTAATAAGGCTGGCGCATATATATATATATACACACACACACACAATAGAAATAATACAGAGAAATCCCATGTGCCATTTACCCAGTTTCCCCCAATGATAACATCTTACAAAACTGTAATATAGTATCGCTACCAGGATATTTGCATTGATAGTTGTTTGTTTTTAAATTGTGCTTTTCTCCTCTAGTCTTATTTGGAAGGGAGGGAGAGTGGGTAGAGGAGAAGAGAAAAGAAGAAAAAAATAGAAAATTTTGACCTTGGATCTTTTGCTGATATCATCTACGAGTCTGGCTGTCAGCCAGGGAGCTCCTTCTTAGCTATTGAAGTAATTTCAGCATGTTGAACACGTTTAGCAGAGGAACACTGGGAATAAAACCAAGAGTGGTGATTAGAATGCCCCTCTCCACTGTGTGTCTGTGCATCCCATTCTGATTGTCCAAGTGCTGGTGAGATAACTAGGCCTGTGCAGTGTAGATAGTTCTTACTTCTCAAAGGATATACAGATTAGCTTTTCTCATTGATAGAAAACATACAGCCAATTAAAATTATATTACTGTTAACCAAATAAGATAATTTTTTGGTTAAATGTAAGAAATTGTTCAACAGTCTGTTTTATGGTCTGAATTTTTTTGGTCAGAAACACAGCAAACAAATACTAGGAAGTGACCTGCTCTTTGGGGCAAGGGGGTGGGTGGGGATGAAAGAAAGAGGTGTTTCTGCCTCAAGCTGTTTCCTCTTGTTTGTGTGATCCTCGTGACATCTGACTTGGGTGACATGTTTCCTCTGTGAATTGTTCTATTCCCAGGGAACTGGCTGAACGGGGAGGCCAAGGGCGATGTTTCCTCTTACCATGTGGTCTGTGAAGAGGCTTTACAGAGAAAGGAAACATTTTAAATTGACTTTTGCTTGATAAGTTCTCGTTTGAGCCAACTGAATTAAAATTAATCACTAGCCAACTTCCATAATCAACTACATGTATTTTTTTTAAAAAAACCACCTCCATTTTGTCGGGTACTTGGGCACCTTTTACAAAGCCAGTCACAGCTGGAATTGGAGCTTTCTCAAGTTGTCACATCAGCTTTCTTTAACTGTGGCAAAGTGGCATTCCACAAGAAGTTCTTTACTACATTGAAAATATTTTTAAAAAATGATTTTACATCTGTACTGACAACCCAAATCTCCATGACTAGGTTAATTTGAACCTTCAAACTCCTGGGGAATATCTTGGCAAAGTACAATTTAGTGTAAGGATCAAAACCACCCTATTGTTCAGATGTCAGCAGCTCCACAAAATGAGATCGCTTAGCGGAGCTGCCATCGTTCCTGTGCTGTGTTTGACGCAGCTGCTTTGTTCAGTGTTCGTCTCAAACTCCTTATCGGCATTCGAGTATCTGCAGCCGCAGTACTTCCTGGTCACTTTTTCCCCTACCCTTGGAAAGCGTTTTTTTCCTTCGACCTTTACCCATACTTTTCTATTACATAAGAGTTTCGGTGAGCTCCATTGTCTTCATGACAAAAGGAGGATAGTTTTTTTTTTTTTTTTGACAGCAGAAGGGAAGGAACAGTTTTGTTTCTTTAACTTTTATCGCTATGTAATATGTAATAAAAATGCATACAACACAAATATCCAGTCTCACGAGTGTGAAAACCTGTCTACAGACCACTGAGATCACACAGTGAAAACTCGCCTGCACCCAGAAGCGCCCCACCCCCGACCCCGGCCCCTGGCACCCAGAGCCCCGTCTGTTCCCCAGAAACCACTGCTATTCTGACCCTTGTGATAATGTCCTGGCTTTTCTTCATAGTTTTACAACCTCCGTATATGGGGATGTATGCATCCCCCCAAAATAGTTCAGTTTTGCCTGTTTTTAAACTTTATATAAATAAGTCCTACCAAATGCGCTCTTTTATGTCTTGCTTCTTTTATTCTACGTGTTTGTGAGATTTATCCATGTGTTTGGGTGTAGTAACTACAGTCTTTTCATCTTCATTCCATATAGCATTGCGTTGTGTGTGTATTCAAGGTGTACAACAGTTTACCTGTTCATTTTACTATTTACTGGTGAAACTAGAGTTGTTCCCAGGATTTGTCTACTATGAACAGTGTGCTCTGTAACATTTTTGTGCAGATGCAAGAGTGGATGAGCTTCTCTAGAGTGAATAGGATGGGAGTGGATTTTTGGGTGATAAGGTATATGCATCTTCAACTTTACTGCCAACTTATTTTCCAATGTGCTGGTCCCAGTTCATATTCCCACCAGCAATGGACAAGAGTTCCTATGCCCCCTTTCCTGACCAACAGGGTTGTAGCTAGAAGGGTGTGGGCCCCAAGGTGGCACAGGCGGTGTGTGGTCACTTGGAAGGAGGTGCTTTCTCATCCCCCTTCGTGGGCCCCTTGGAATGTTGTTACGGAAGCTTTGCAGTTGTATTTCAGTGATGCTCAGAAAAGGGGGGTTGCCCTGGTGTCCCTCTCAAGGAACTCACCAGCACTTGAGATTGTCAGACTTTTAAAATTTTTGTCAAGCTCAGCGGTGGTTTGTCATCGTGGCTTTATTTGCATTTCCCTGATTACTAAAATGATTGAGTACACATGTATATTAATCATTTGGATTTCTTTTTTTTTAAATGCCCATGCAAGCCTTTGCCTATTGTTTCTATTTTTCTTATTACTTTGTGGGAATTATTTATATATTCTGAATGCTAGTTCCTTGTCAGTCATGTGTATCAGAGAGAGTATATTTTCTTCTTGTATTTTACCATGGACATACTGATGTAACTGAGGACCTGTTTATAATGGAATTTTCTTGATTTAAAGATAATATTAAAGGACTCTTGTTGGTGGAATTTACTTTATTTATTTATTTTTTTTGAGTCAGAGTCTCACTCTGTTGCCTGGGCTAGAGTGCCGTGGCGTCAGCCTAGCTCACAGCAACCTCAAACTCCTGGGCTCAAGCGATCCTTCTGCCTCAGCCTCCCGAGTAGCTGGGACTACAGGCATATGCCACCATGCCCGGCTAATTTTTTCTATATATTTTTAGTTGTCCAGCTAATTTCTTTCTATTTTAGTAGAGATGGGGTCTCACTCTTGCTCAGGCTGGTTTTGAACTCCTGACCTTGAGCGATCTGCCGCCTTGGCCTCCCAGAGTGCTAGGATTACAGGCATGAGCCTCCGCCCCTGGCTGGAATTTACTTTAAAATAACATTTAAGCTCCATAGAAAAGGCGCTATTGCTTGTAATTATGCATTTAAATATCAGATCAATTAACATATTCATGATTCAGTTATTTTGGGTAAATTGTAGCTTCTGAAAGGACCTAGGATGGTTCTTTGTCAGCTTTCTATTATTACTGTCTTCTCCACATGTTCTAACACTTATTTTACGCTGCATTCTTCATTTTCCTATAGGGCACAGCAAGCTCCTACTGAGTATAAACCAAAGTGGAATATAAATGGAAATGTTTTAATACAGAAATCAGTCTTAATGACCCAAAGAAAAATCATTATATACAGTTGTTCTCTGTAAGCTAATACTTTTTCTTGCTCATTTGAAGATTTGGAAATAGGAACATAATTTCTTTTCTTTTTAAAACTAATTCCTTTTGTTAAAAAAAAAAAAGGTACATACTCATTGACAAATTTAATCAAGATAGAAAAGAACAAGAGAAAGTAGAATTCACCCCAAATTCTACCTCCCAGAGATAATCACTGTTGATGTCTTACTGAGCATGCTTTTAGTCACCTTTCTGTGCTATGCACATGCAGATAATATTGTGCCCTCGAAAGGGGGGCTAAACACTCCACATTACCTTTTTTTCCTCTTTTCTTTCCATTTTTGTTTTGTTTTATTTTTTTTGAGAGAGGGTCTTGCTCTGTTATTTGGGCTGGAGTGCAGGGGTGAGATCATAGCTCACGGCAGCCTTCAACTCCTGGGCTCAAGCCATCCTACTGCCTTATATCAGCCTTTTGAGCAGCTGGGACTATGGGTGCACACTGCCACACCCACTTAATTTATTATTATTATTATTGTTATTTGGGGGTTTTTTTGAGACGAAGTCTTACTCTGTTGCCCAGGCTAGAGTGCCGTGGCATCAGCCTAGCTCACAGCAACCTCAAACTCCTGGGCTCAAGCAATCCTTCTGCCTCAGCTTCCCAAGTAGCTGGGACACAGGCATGCGCCACCAAGCCCGGCTAATTTTTCTATATATTTTTAGTTGGCCAATTAATTTCTTTCTATTTTTAGTAGAGACGGGGTCTCGCTCTTGCTCAGGCTGGTTTTGAACTCCTGACCTTGAGTGATCCTCCTGCCTCGGCCTCCCAGAGTGTTAGGATTACAGGCGTGAGCCACCGCGCCCAGCCTATCTCAGGCTTTTTCTGTCTATAGCTAAATTTTCTTCTATACTGCATCTACAAAGTGAAGTTTCCAATTTTCTGTTTGATAAAGTATACCCTGACTTTGTTTTTCTCCCCAGGTTACTATAACAATAGCACCAAAGTGGCTGTAAAAACCCTGAAACCAGGCACCATGTCCGTGCAAGCCTTCCTCGAAGAAGCCAACCTCATGAAGACCCTTCAGCATGACAAGCTCGTGAGGCTCTATGCCGTGATCACCAGGGAGGAGCCAATTTACATCATCACGGAGTACATGGCCAAGGGTGAGTGCCTCCCAGTGCCCGGAGCCTTTCAAAGGCTTTCAACTCAGAAAGTAAAACGTGTAAAATGTTCAGTGAACACTCAAATAGTATTCATTGTAAAGCAGCATGCTTACTGCTGCAAAATCAGAAAATATAGGAAAACAAAGCATTTCAGAAGTAATCCATATTATAAAATTGATGACGGTCCTCCTGTTTTCTCCGTGTCTGCCTGAATATACCGATTAGACCCAAGAATAGTACTCCATACCATGTGTATTTCAAAGAAGATTATTTTTGTTATGTACTTAAAATGTGAGTTCTCAGAATTCTGAAACTACAGATTTAGTACAGATTGCTTAAACTTAATTCCTCTTTCTTTGCATTCTTTAGCATTATCTAATTTTCATTTTCGTCTTTAGCATTATCCCAATGTTCAGGGTGTCACTTTAAAATGCTAATATTTTTAAAACGTGTGGAAGTTAAATTCTTGTGTAATCATAGAATTGCTGAAGAAGAGGTTTCAAACAATCACTTCTTATTCTACTCTCATCACCTTCGCAGAGGGGGCTTTGAATCACCACGCTGCTTCCTTTGCCCACCTCAAGTTTAGGAAAGAGACTAATAAACTGCCAAATGATTTTTTTTAAAAGTCTTCAAAAGTAGTGAATGAAGGAAGGAGAGAAACATAAGCAATCATCTAGAATTAACAACCATCTGTTTAATGGAGATTATAGTGTAGTGTCATAGCTGAATAGGTTCAAAAGATGAATATTACATTTGCTTATGTAATATCTGTTGATCTCAGAGTCCTTCCAAAAAAGGACATTATTTAGAAAAACAAAATGAAACAAAAACTAGCCTCTAAGGCTTGGGTTGCTATAGCCCAGAAACCAGGGCCAGACACTTTGTAGGAGTTCAGAAAATGTTAATTAACTAATGGGATTTTTAATCGTAAGTGTGAATGTGAGTTTTCCACGTAACAATACCTGAGAGTCACTGAGCACTCACTATATACCAGACTCCTCTTGCTGCTCTCTGTGGGAAATCTCACTTAATCTTCCTGAGTGCTGCTGTTCGGTGTGGGCGAGGCGGCGTAACGTTTATTGAGCGCTCAGCACCCGCAGGCACCCGCAGGCACCCGCCACGTGCTTTGAGCCCACCCAGTGATCACGTTCTCCTAAAGGCTCTAACACAGCTGCGAGTGCATGTTCACCTTGCAGAGGCTTAGATGAGGTAAATAACTTGACCCAGGCTACCCGGGAGGTTGGTACTTAAAATTCTAGGGGAAAAGCCGGTCTTGCTTTAGAGATGAAGCCACAGGGAGCTGAGAGTTTACCTCACCGTTTCCCAAAGCACAGTTCACTCATCAAATCCCCGTTGGGCACCTGTGGCACGTGCCGAGCTCTGCGCTGCTTGCGAGGGGTAGGTAGGAGTGAACCTAGCTGACCGTGTGCGGAGGGCAGGCCCTCTGCGAGCACTTGCCGGACTTCTGTTCCAGAGGAGCTCGCTCACGATCAGGCGGCTGCAGTCAGGGAATCATGGTGGCGGGTACTCTGAAATGCGTTGCTCTCAGAAACCTGTAGAGAGAGAAGCAGCATCCACCCTCATCCCTTCTCACCTGTAGCACATGCTACGCTTCACGTCAGGTCAAAGGGGACTGGGTTTGACCAACCTCAGGAAAAGGCCTTAGAACCATACAGAATTGCAAAGCTAATAATTTTGCAAGGGGTTCCCCCCAAGAGTAATGAGCATTTGAATTTTGTCTGGCTTTTTTTCTTGTGTGTTTAAACTATACTAACTTGTTCTTTCTTTATAAACAGGCAGTTTGCTGGATTTCCTGAAGAGTGAGGAAGGTGGCAAAGTGCTGCTTCCAAAGCTCATTGACTTTTCTGCTCAGGTAACGTATTAAAAAGCCCACTGTGCATGTAAATTTGCAAAGGCCTCCCTGCTTCAAATTCACAAAGAAGTTATTGTTCCATGGGGAAGGAATTTCCGTTGAATGTTTCCCAGTAGCTCTTATGAGAAAAAGACCTTCCAAAGTACACTGTTTTGGAGAGAACTGGGAGATTCCCATGGATTGTGTGCATGTGTCTGGCTTTGACTTGGATGTCACCTTCTATAAGTCAACATCTTATGCTTGTATTCATTTCCCCACAAGTCACAGAAACAAAGTAGGTGGATCAATCACTTTGTTCGGTATTTCGGAGAGACAATTCCACACTGTGTAAGCACAGCAGCTTTCAAATGATGGGAGTGTTGTACTGAAGTTATGAATATAACATACTGATACTTTTAAGTCCTCAGTGTTCTTGAAAACAGAGGAACTATATTCCTTTTTTGTTCTTCCCCTTTTCACTCCTTCCTGTTGGATGTATCATTAGGGTTCTGTGAAATAGTCATTTGTAATATTTCTAGTACTAGCCTAAGAGTTGCGCATTCATTTACTTTGGAATCACCTGTTTCCTGATTTAAGTGTATTTAAGAGCAGAGGCAAATTACCAAGAAACCCAGCAATATGCCTGATACATCAAGGAAATGTACATTTGAATGATGCCAGCTACTGACCTGTAGCAGTTTCATTGTGTTCCTTAGTGGTGTTCAGTGACTGGATTGTTTGTTTCTCAGTATTTGGCCAATACTGGGTGGTTCATGTTGGGAAGACCATGTCCACAAAGCCCACAGGAGATTTATAGAAATTCTAGGGAAGTCTGGTCTTTATGATCTTTCTTTTTCATTCCCTTTCTTCCCTCAGACCCAGTTTTAGTTGGGAAATTGATAAAGCCTTCTTGGGAAGATGAGATCAAATGAATAAATGAGTATGCAGGTAAAGTACTTCCAGTGAGATAGGACTGGAGCGCATACTCCGCAGTAGAGTGCTGTGGGCAGAGCTGGAGTTCAGCGTCCCAAGCACTAGGGTTTGTGTCCTGGCTCTGCCACTCAGCAGCCACACTGCTTTCAGGAAACCTTTGCCTCTTTGGGTGAGTTTATTTGCCTATAAACCAATAACAGTGATTCCTACTTTAAGGAGATGTTGTTGAGGGTCAGATGAGCTGCCGTGGACACAAGCACTTCAGAGCCTGTTGGTGGTCACTGGGGGGACTGAGGGAGGCCGTCCCTCATCATTCTAGTAGAGGTATGTGACGCCCTCATCTCATTTGCCAGAACTCAGTGGGTTGAATAGGTTCCTTGTCTGAGTAGGAAATTCAGATGTGACCTGGAATGCCAATGTCTATGGACAGAAGCAAAATTGTTGTGCTGGGACAGAGGGGCAGAGGAAGCACCCGGTAGCCCTGTCTTTTTAACCCTGTCCTCAAACTCTATGCCGGCCCCTGGGAGGCTCCAGGGGACTCTGAGGGGTCTAGGACTACGGTTTGAAAACCAGTGCTCTGCAGTAAGAGGAAGAGTGACGTGGTTGGGTGCTCTGGATCTTGTGTAGCCAGTAGGTTAGGAAATGAAGAAAGCAGAAGTCACACTTGCTGCTGATAAATGGGGCCCTCACTTGAGTAGTGATTTGGGTGTCCCCTATTGGGCGGAATGCTGGAGTGCATTAAAGGTTTGTCACACTTGGACGGGGATATGGGAGAGTGGGACTGGAGGCCCAGAGGCCTGAGTGGCCATGGCAATTCCAGCTGCCTGAGGGTCTGGTCTGTGCCCACAGTTCAATAGGGTAGAAATTACACATATTGGGGTGTGTGCTCTACCTGGAGAATGCATGTATTTTGTTACATGAGTATTTTATATTTGATTTTGCATAGCTTATCTCATAAAACATATCTTAACATAGTCAAAGTTTTTAAGGTCCAAGTAAAGGCCACTATGTCTGTTCTTTAATTTAACTTTGTAAATTACTACCCTTACAACAGAGAGTAACTTTTTCTGACTTAGAAATGAGTAGAAAGAAAAAGTTGCCTTCTAAACCTTTGTAGCTTGCACGGAAGATTATTACAGAGCCTGGCACTGGCTGTGACTGTCACACTGTGGATTCCAGGTAGCTTCACTGACTCCTCTCTCATCTGTGACGGGGTGGAGCCCCCTCGGTGACAGGAGGGACTAGGGACAGTGAAAGCCACCACCGCTGGTCTCCATCCAGGCCAGTTTACCAAACCCAGCCCCTTCTGGACGACCTCCTGTTTGCCGTTCCAGGGTCTGTTTCCCAGCAGTGGCCCCTAGTAGAACTGGGGGAACATCTAGTTCAAGTGCACGGACTGTTCAGTGTCAGTGGGAGAGGCACAGGTCCGCAGCAGCCAACAAGACCCCAAGCAGGTGGGTTCAGCACAAAGTTCATTTTCTTTGCAGCCAAGCACTAGCTCCTGTGTTCAAGGTACAAATCCCACCCAAACTCTCCTAGTCCTTCCCTCAAGGTGGAGCTAGAGAGACCACCTGTTACCCCACCTGTTAATTATTATTTGCTTCATTTGCTTGTGGCTTTTCTTATTAAAATACCAAAAATGTGAGGAGGGAGCCTTACGCTTGGCAACAAGGAGTGGGGCCTGGATGCTCCGGCCTCAGTCTGAAATCACACACCTTCCACGCCCGCTTTCTCCTCACTGTGCCTGAGCCCCGTCCACGGGAATGCCTCAGTTCCTTTAGGACCAGCACTGCCAGAGCTCCTCCTCCTCCGTGCACTTTTCCTAAGTGATCTCCTGTGCCAAGAATGCCATCTTCATATTTTTTCGCCTTTTCCTCTCTAACACGTGTCACTCATTAACTTTACCACTTTCCACCGTGAATAACACGAGAGTGGTAAATATTAATGAGGCCGTCCCAAGGTGACAGAGGATACCTGGTGCCCAGATACTTAGATCATCCAACTTTCCTCTCCCTTCTCCCAGCTTTACTGCTTAGGGATAGAGCAGAAGAAGAATTATATAAGTCCATTTGGCATTCGAGCTCTAACTAAGCAGTTAGTAGGCTCTGCAATATGTTGACAGTTGCCTTCCTTCCAAAGGCATTGTCAAGAGCATCAGTGTTCATGAGGCGGTATAGTTAAACTCAGCAGATTTTCACAATAAGAGATTGATTATTGGGAGTGGAAATAAACCGGTTTACTTAATCCCAGTCTCAGAAGAATAAGGGAACCCAGAAGGGGCAGAGTTGGGACTTTTCCCACCGACTGTCTCTGGCCTCTTCTTCCCTCTCCCCACGACCCACTTCCCCATGCCCTGCTCTCCCCACCGAGACAGGAAGCGGCTGGGTGCACATGACAGTTCATATGAGAGCTGATTTCATCACTTCCTGTCTCTGGATGAGTTCTGAAAGGCTCATCTGAGCCCAAGTGTGGCACCCTTTGCCATCCTGCAGCCCACCTGCCTTCCTCTCTGTCCCATGGAGATGAGGAAATCCCAACCAGAGCAGCTCTACTCGTTTTTCTTCTTGTAGTAAATGAAGCACCTTTGTGCTTTTTATGCTGAAATAGGAAAATACCTCTTTGCAAAGGAAGTTTAATACTTTCAGCACAGAGAGACTTTGCATCGTTCCCTTCCAGACTTTATCCCACATAAGAGAAGAAAAATGAACTTGGAAAGAGAAGGGGTTGAAATCAGTGGGAATTTTCTTCTGCAGAAGTGGAGGTTGAATTGTAGACTTGTAACACTGAGAGGAAAAAGAAGTAGAAAATTCATGGTTGCAGTTTGGAGGTAAAATAAATCATCTTGTAATTCAGACCAAGTGATTCAAAGCATTTATTACTATTTGGTGGCAACGTCTCTGAAATGTCAAAACTACCAAAAAGGAAAATATCTGTGAGTAAAACATCAATATGAACTGCAAAATCAAAGTTGTTGTTATAATCATGGCAACAAATAACATTTATTTTACTTCCTTCTAGTTGATAAAGTACTTCTACCTCCATTATCTAATTTGAGCCCAACAGCCTTGAAAGCATTTATATTGCTATTTAATGCTTCTTACAGACGAGGAGGTAAACTTGGACTTGTCTAGGGTCACTGAGCTGGTAGGTTGAATTGCTGGGGCTTGACCCAGGGTCTTCTGACTCCACATAATTGATCTTTCCTCTGCACCCTGCTGTTGTCCCATCATCAGAGCTGCTCCTGTGGGCATTTTGCACCCAATGAT
This sequence comes from Cheirogaleus medius, assembly GCA_008086735.1. NCBI lineage: Eukaryota > Metazoa > Chordata > Mammalia > Primates > Cheirogaleidae > Cheirogaleus > Cheirogaleus medius. Next base: position 7,032,653 of record VBSM01001124.1, on the reverse strand, counting down.
ACCGTGATTTGCGTTTTTCCTCCTTTATGGATTTTGCCTATCAGAATTAATGATTTCTCAAGCTTTCCCCCTCCCCCCAAAAAATCTTTATTTCCAGAACATAGCTCTTTCTATCACATGGTAATTATGCTCAGGATATATTTTGCCCCTAGTGTTAAATTTTAAACCACATTTTAAGTTAGAAATTGGTAAAAATGAGAAAGGTAGGAAACTTAAGTCTATTTATACAATTCTTGACCTTTTTGAGTAGGGAGGCCTTTTAACATTGGAGCTTTCTGAGCACACCCTGGTGCTGCATCTACTGAGTGAGAAAGCAATGTGCAGATGGGGCAAACCTTGCAGCAGCTCTGGGCTGGGGCCCGCAGCTCTGTTGGCACTTCAAGCCCGAAGTGTCTAGAGGGGATGTTCTTGGGAAGCGTCTAGGATATTTGATAATACTATCCATCTCCTCATTCCTTCTCTCTGCCAGGAACCTAAGCGTTACATTAGGTTCTCATTTTACAGCTCAAGGCTGTTATCTTATTGAAGCAACTACTTTATTTTCAAAATCTTTATTAATATTAACCCTTGAATGACAGTGTCATCAAGTGTCATTATGTTTAATTTACTTAAACTGGAGGAAGAGTTGCACTGAGGCATCAAATGGGACTTGGTGGTGAAGGGGACCCTCAGGAAACTGACATGGTTTGTGCTTTAACAGGAGGCCAGGCCCCGTCCCCACCCCGTATTAATGTCACCCCCACGTGAGGGTTCTCATGCCTGACTCTATAATGAGGCCCCGCACTCCCAATTCTCTTTCAAGCTCAAGCACCTCCTCAGAAGGGAAAAGGCCAGCACTGAAGAGGGAATTAGTTAATTCCATAAAAGGGCCGCGTGGTGATCGGTGATCGGATGGGACAGCCACTCAGTGTGCGTGGCTAAGGAGCCTGTGCTTGGGAGCCGTGGCTCTCCCCGAGCGCACAGCCTAGCACAGCTGCTGGTCAGCTGTGCCCACCGAACTGGGGATGTATCGCCTTTATCTTGTAAATGGAGCTAGAGATGATGTTAGTGGTGGAGAAAACAGAGCCGAGAGCCAGGACACCTGTTCTTCTCCTCTGCCAGGGGTGGGGAACCATTTTCCCAGGGTAGTAGGCCCCAGCGCCCCATCTGTGCGAGGAGAGGCACAAGTTAGGTTTCCTGCGACCTCGGCTCTGACATTCTGTTGACTAAGAACATCTTCTCCTGAGGCTGTCTGTGTGAATCATCGCCCCAAAGTTGTAATGAATGACTCTGAGCGTATTCAGATGACATTCATGTAAGATTTTGACCTTGCTCTAAATAAAAGAACACAAATGTATCACATTAATGTGGGACCCAGATGTTGGGGACATAAATACTGTATTTATCTTTTTTGAATAATGAGTTTTATGTTCTCGAATTAAACTTTGACCATGAAAACTTTCAAAATGGGCAAATGAAACTAGAGTTAGTGTCAGAATTGCAAAACTGGTTCATATACAGTTTCCTTCTGAAAAAGTTGAAGGAATAGGAAACATTTAAAAATAGTATAAAACAGGAACTTTTTTGGGGGGTAGGTAGGATTGGGGTGTTTTGCATATGTAAGCAGAGGAACCATGACTGGCTGTTTAAAATAGCAGATAGGACAGAAGACTTTATTCTTGTTTTGATTTTGATTGGAAAGCTTCCTAGCACAAAAAAGCAGCTTTGGGTGAAGGTACGGGGCGAGTGGCGGTGCTTTCAGCCCGCGTGCGGGATCTGGTGTTATTTAGTCCAGGGGTGACAATTTCTGGTCAGTGCTGCCACAAGTTCCAAAATAATTTCCTCTTGGGTACTCGTCACAGAAGCCTGCAAGGCTAGAATTAAATTGAAGTATTAGCTTAGGAGTGGGCAGAGTTTCTCCCCAGCTGCTCAGGATTTGAAAGTGTTGTTGAAAGCACTCTGAAGGTAGCCCTGGAGTGTGACTCCCAGCTGACCTTTGTCCTCAGCCCCCAGCTGGCCCTCCCTGCGCTCCCTCTGCCTCTTGGCGTGGCTCTCTCTCTTTCACCCACAAATCTGTACTGAGCACAGCCAGGCCCTGGCCAGGGTATGGTGAGCAAGACACGTCCTTGCCTCCAGGAGCAAACGGCTCGGTGCAGGAGGCAGGTAGGTAACAGGTGAGGACAGGGTACAGCACAAGGCACCTGGTGAGGGCTTTAGGGTGGGCACTGCAGGCTGCTCTCAGAGTCTGTGCAGGAGGAGGGGGCCCAGTGGGTAGTGGCAGGTGGGAGGGTGGGCTTCCTGGAGGAGGTGACCCTGAGAGCCAGGATTAGCCCTGCCAGCTTAGGAAGGGGTGTAAATGCAGGGAGGGGTCTTCAGTTGCTGGAACTTGGTGCGTAAGGACACAGAAAAGGGGGTGCAGGTGGGGGTGTGTAGACAATGACCAGGGGAGGCAGCACTGAGAGAAACATGGACATTAAGGAAACTGGAGCTGTGTCCACTCTGAGTCACGGAGGAGGAGCCGTCAACTGTTTTATAGAGAACTCTGGGTTACAAAATGTATGTGCAAAAATACAAATGATTATACTCAGCAAATAGTTTAAATGGGACTCACAGGTTTTCCCTTTTAGTTATATTTTACCTTTTAGTAATGAGTAGCTGTTGTTTGTATTTACTGTAGAACGCATTTATGCCTCGCCCTGGCCCCGCTCACCAAGATGTTCTTTATGGAAACTGGCTGATCTGACTGTTGGGAACCACAGGGCGCTGTGTTTTAAGATTTTGTGTTGTTGCTGTTTTTGTTTTGTTGATTAGACCTGATACCAGGAAGGGTGGGATGGAAACGGGGCGGAGAGTCTGCGTTCCAGCCCAGAGCTGGCCTCTACAGGGCACACCCGGGGACGGACAGGCACACTCTCAACTTTCTCAATTCAGAGTTAGATTCTCAAGCCCTCTCTCTGCCCCTGCTCAAGCCAAGAAGCACCTGAAGGAGATCACCCCAAGTTTGGGGATAATTAAAACTCTCAACCAAGCCGCTCCCTGGTGTCCGCCACAGCAGGTGTGGGGCGCGAGCCAGCCGTGAGACCGCGGCAGGTTGACTGGCGCGAGTTTGCTATTTGCCAGGGGGATTGAGCATTTCCCCAGGACCTGGTAGGACGAGACCTGTGCTGTCAAGACTGCCTGGCCACCGTGTACAACGTGATTAGAAGAAAGGAAAGCTGGAGTCCAGTGACAAGGGACAGGGATGGGCCTCCACCTGGCAGGAGGAATATGGAGTAGAGAAGGTGTCTGGGGCGGTGCTGGGTGACAGGTAGTGTGAGTGCTGGGTGGGGGTGGCTGATGGAAGCAGCCGGCTGTGCAGGGTTTGAGGTGCCATGGGACATCGGATAGAGGGGTGCTCAGTGGACAGATGTCTTAGTGAAGGCGTCTAGGGCAGGAGAGGTCGGGAGGCTAGCGCTGCAGACAGTCTTTAAATGGGCATTCGATGAGGTCCCCAAGAGAATGTGGGGAGAGGCAGGGGACAGCCCTGGGCAGACCCTGGAGAAAGGGCTGAGTGGGACAAGTCAGAAGGCAGGTCTGGGACACCTGAAGTGGGTGTCCTGTAAGGAGAGCGCAGGCCACCGGGTGTTCAGATGGTGTTTGGAGAGCAAGGAAACTTCTGTTGGACTTTGTAACAAGGAAGTCTTTGGAGAACTTGGCTGGCCCTTTTCAGTGCAGTGGTTTAGGTGGATGCCAAACACTCGGCCTGTCCCTGCTGTCTCCCCTCCCGAATCCTCGCGTCCTACTCTGTCTCCACAGCTTTCCCGGACCCTGGTTGACTCTTCTTCATCTTCCTCTCTTTCTTTCTCCTCTGCTTCCCTTCCCTCTCCAGCCCTCCCCAACCGCTTCCCACCACACTCTTGAATACACCTTCATTTCTATTCATGCTTGAAGGGAACTATATACTCCTTATCCTTATTTGTTAAAGTAGGTTCATATTGGTTTTCTAATATGAAGGAAAAAATGAAATAAAATAACTGAGAGAGCAACTTTTAAAGTATTGGTCTTTTAAAAAATATGACTTTGTAGACCCCTGTACTGCAGAAAAAAGTTTGCTTCCCCACCCTCAAAACACGTGCTGTGAGAAGTGTATGTAGCTATTAATACGTGGCTCATGCGGTTTTGTAAAATACAGTATGATAATTGTTTTAAAATTGAGTCACCAAAAGCAGCCCTCCCCCTCCCCCCCCACATCAGAGCGGTCTGACTTACATGTTTATTCTGGGGCCAGCCTGGCGCCCGGAGTGCACCCGGCTTTCCTGGAGGTCGGGCTCTCGGCCTCCACCCAGCACCGCTCTGCGGGGCGTCGTCCGCAGGAGTTGGTGTTTCTGGGCTCCCTGGAGAGTTCCTGGGACCCTCATCTCTATCTCAGCGGCAGCCTAAGGCCCTGCCTGTGGCCCCCGGGGACCCCAGCGACCCCAGGGCTGCCAGGGGGTGGCTCACCCTGGTGAGGAAGACCCCAGCAGACTCCTGCCCCAGGCGCCATGTCCCGGCCTCGGCCCTCTCCACACCATGACCCCTCCAGAGCCACTGCCCCGGGGCCACTGGCATCACAGCCCACATGTGCAGGTGGCTTTCTGCCAGGGCAGGCCACAGTGCCCTGGAGGTGGGTGCCACAGGGTCCTCAGCCACCGTCCCCCACTCCAGGGGCTCCCCAGGGTATCATCCTGAGCCCCTCTTGTGTTCGCCCCCTGCCCCAACGGCTCATAAGCAAACAAACCCTCTCAGTTCTTCTTCCAAAATACGTCTCCCTCCCAGGCCACCATCGTTCTCATGCGGACTGTATAGAGTAGGTGCTCAATAGATATTTACTGACTGACTATATTGACCACTTAAAGTGGGGGCTGCCTATATTCAGTTTAAAACAGTAAGTTCTTTATTCTCTGTTTTGTGCAGCCCCGAATGAGTAACTACAAGAACATATGTGTGGTTTTTTAAAAAGGTTTTCTGAGTCACTATTCAGGTGTATTTAACCTTAAAGTATTTTCTTCTTCCTCTTCCTCTAAGTGTGGGTTTACTTTCCTGCACAAAACTGACCTTACTGGTTGAAAAAAAAATGAGAAAAAAAGAAGGAAGTAGAATGTACATATTTAGGCTGTTAGAGAAGACAAAGTGCTGCTTTGTTTTCATTCCTTGAGGCAGAAAGCACACCAGAAGGAATGAGGAATTATAAATGAAGTAATTGACGCTGAAGCCAGTGGCAGATGCAATGAGTCTAATGTGGAGGGAAAATACCCACAACGGAGCCGGCCGTCCTCCCCCAGTGTCACCCAGCACCTCTCGTGCCTCTCCCTGGGTGCTGAGCAGAGCCCTTTCTGCGCCTGCTGCCAAAGGCAGGCGCTGGACTCCCTGAATTCCCGTGGCGATGGGCTGGTGGATTCGGCAAAGTCAGGATTTCCAGCTCTTGCTAATTCCCCACCCACCTCCTCCAGTGTCTGTGACGTAGTTATCTGGGCAGTGCTGTGTGTTATAGAACCAACCTCTTGCACGTTTATTGATTAGGGTCATATTTATACTGCAGGCTGAGCATCCCTTATTTGAAATGTTTGGAACCAGAAGTGTTTGGGATTTCAGATTATTTTTTTGGATTTTAGAATATTTGCATGATACTTACCAGTTAAGCATCCCTAATTCGAAAATCTGAAACCCAAGATGTTCCCATGAGGATTTCCTTTGAGTGTCATATTGGCGCTCAAAAAGTTTTGGATTTTGGAGCATTTCAGACTGTGGATTTTCGGATTAGTGTGCTCAACCTGCAGTATTGTGAAGTAGAAGTGATGGTGTGTTTCCACTGAGATCTCTTTGACTCATTACAAGGAACTTGATCCTCTTTGTTAAGTCCAGACCCTCCACCTCCTCCCTGCAGGAGCCCCAGCTTTGAAGTCCCTGCCACCAGGCTGTTGCCAGTCTGTCCCGCCTGGCTGCAGTGTCTTTGGATCCAGGCACTTACCCTCCCTGCTACGCTCAGCTCTGACTCGCCCACCCTCCCCAACACACCCCTGTCATCGTTCCTAGTGATCCGTGTCAAACGCAGGCCTCTCTGTTTCTTGGCTTCCTCCCCTCAAGGACTCTCCTTTCCCCCAGCCAATCCATGGCATGACCCAGCCCTTCCCCTTGGGTCACTCACACTTCAGCCCCCACCTCCCTCTGCCCACTCCCCCCCAGTGCTTCAGCTCCAACACTCGGCACCCCAGCACTTCTGATCCCTGGAACCTGCTGTGCCCACCCCCCGCCCAGCCTGGGATTTTTTCTCTCCTTCCCCAGCTTGCACACACTCACTGCCCCTTCCCCTTTGTCACATGTGCCCGGGCAGATCCCAGCCTTGTGGAAGTCCGACTCCTCACCTCTTTTGCCCCTGCACCCGCACGACATCTGTGCCGGTGCAGATGTGCTGAGCCAACTTTCTGCACTTCCAATTCAAGGCCCCCCCAACCTGAGGGGTCCGGTAATCCTGCCGCATGTGCCCAGCCCACTCCCTCTCACTCCCTCCTACACAACTGTGTCTGGCCTCCACCACCTTCTCTGCCCCCAGCCTTCCACGCTTCCCTTTCTCAGCGGGATACCTTGCTGTCTCTTTCCCACCCACCAGCAGAGAGCCCCCACTGCTGCTGCCTGCCTTCGCGATGTCACAGCCACCCTGCACTATGCACCGGGTCCTGTCTTCTCTGGTGGTGTCAAGACATGGTTCTAGAAATTCCGCATTAGCATTTCCCCTGACTTCTGCACCATGCCCATAGGACTATAATAAAGCCTTTCCTTTCTCCCACACCCCTCCCAGCCTTCTCTGCCTCTGTGTTTCTCCTCCCCTGACACTAGAAGTCCCTGAAGGACTGTACCCACTCTTTCCAGTTCCTCCCCTCCTGCTCTCTTGAACCCACCACCGTCAAACCCAAGCAGCTTTTGGCAGGTCATCAGCGACCCCGTGATGCTGAACCCCAGGGCCTCTCTCGGCCGCCTCCCGGGGCCACAGTGGTGTCTGATGCGGTAGGTCTCTCCCTCCGCACAGCACGTTTGGCTCCTGGGGCACCATTATCTGCTGTTCCCGCCCCTCACTGGCCATCGCTTCCTCATCTCCCCGATGTTTACATGTTGGAATGTCCCAGAACTCAGTCCCCTTCAACCGCTCTGTCTCTACATCCATCTCCTTAGCGATCACATTGAAAGCGCTGTGTTATTTTCCTAGGGCTGCCACAGGGCTGAAAGCAACAGAAACTGATTCTCTCACAGTCCTGGAGACCAGAAGTCTGAAGTTAAGGTATCAGGAGGGCTGTGCTCCCTCCACAGGCTCTAGGGAAGAATCCCTCCTTGCCTCTCCTAGTGCCTGGCGGCTCCAGGCAGTCCCCAGCTGGTGGCAACATTGCTCGGGACCCTCCGTTGTCACCTGGCCTTCTCTCTGCATCTCTGCCTCAGATAACTGTGCCATCCTCTTGTAAAGACACGAGTCATTGGATTTGGGGCCCACCCTAAGTCCAGGATGCGATTTCATTTTAAGATCCATAATTAATTATATCTGCAAAGACTCTTGTTTGCAAATAAGGTCACATTCTGAGGTTCTGGGTGACCATGAATTTTAAGGGAACAGTATTTGATCCAGTACAACTGTCTGTCCCCTGACCATTCTGAAGTTTGTTCCTCCAGCTCGAACTGCTCCCTTGAGCTACTGCTTACTCGGCACCCCCCGCGGAGGTACAGTAGGCATGCCACACTCCACACGCCCCACCTGAGCACCTGTGCCTCCCCTCCAAAACCCGCTGCACCTGCAGTCTCCTCCCCTTCCGCTGATGGCAGCTCCGTTTGTGCAGTTGTCAGGCCCCGAAGCTCAAAGTCATTCTGACTCCTTCTCTTACATTGCATATTCAGCTCCTCAGCAAGTCCAGTCGGTTCTACTGTCAAAGCAGACTCACATTTCTAACTCCTCCATTCTGTCATTCTGACCCGCGTTGAACACTGTCAGTGAACTCCCAGGCAGCCTAGCCAGTCCTGTGCTTCAGCGCCAGCTCCCAGCCGAGCTGACACTGCCGAGGCCAGAGCATCGTCCTGAGGCACACGTCAGACCAGCACCTCGCCCTCGGCCTCACTCAGAATAGGCAGAGCCCTCACGGTGGCTGTTCGCCTGCAGTGCTAGTCATGATGCAGAGAAGGCAGCTCTTTTCATGCATTTTTTGGTCTCTTACGTGTCTGGAAATCTGTGATGCACTTGTCTTACCGTAAGACTCACATTGGACTGCCATTTTAAGATGTGCAGATTTCTCCGTCCCTCTCCTGGTCAGCAGTAGTTAAGGAGTAGGGCCCAGACGGCCACACGTGTTTCGCGGGCTCGGCGGGTCTGGGGCACACTGCCACCGAGACGCTGCGGAGCTGAGGCCGGCCGTGCTCGAAGGAAGCCTCCTGTTCCCGGCGCAGAGCCGCAGCCGCTGCGGAGGGGTTGTGCTTCTATCACCGCTGCGAGTTAGCGAGCCCAGTACTTGTTTGTCCAGACCACTAGGCATGGGCCAAGTGCCCTGGCGAGCAAAATGCTGCTTCCTCAGACCCACCCCTCCTGCTCCCACATCCTTCGGAAAAGGAAAATGCACGAGCCCCACAGAGGGCAGACTTCACAGGCGCATGTGTGAGCACGTGTTATTTTGAAAACTCACTTCAAAGGAGTTGAAGTATAAATAAAGATTATAGCAAATCTGTTTCAGGTACATTTGGAATTTATTAGATCTTGTTACAGGCTTCCTTTAAGTTTGTCGCAGGACAAATAAATCGGTGATTGTTTTCAGAGCTCGGGTGCTGGCTTTGCACAGGAATTCTCTTCAGAATAACCAAATTCAGGTTCTTTATGGTATCTTTTAGTTGAAATGTAGCACAGATGCTTATGTATTTTCTTCACTTCTTAGCTATCTGACAAGGTGTATCTTTATTTGCTGATTTATTGTTTTCTGTCTTTCCCCATTAGAAAGCAAACGCCACAGGCGAGGACTCTATATAGTCCACTCCGCACCTAGAATGGGGGTGACGGGGTCGGGGGGTGGCTAGTGGCAGGCAGCAGGCAGGACTGTGTGTGAATGGATGCATGTCAGTCCTCGTAAGTAATGGAGGACCCTGCCTCAGAATACCGTGACCTGCAGTGCTTTAATATTCAAAGGGTGCACTTGGGGCATAGCACCCCAGTAGAGCTACAAATAGCAGTCGTACCGTTTTACAATCGCACCAGCAGTGTACACGATTTCCAATTTCTCCACATCCTCACTAACACTAGTTATTAAGTTTTCTTCTGGGTTTGTTTTTTGTTTGTTTGTTTGAGACAGTCTCACTCTGTTGCCCCAGGCTAGAGTGCAGTGGGCTCACAGCAACCTCAAACTCCTGGGCTGAAGCATCTTCCTGCCTCAGCCTCCCAGGTAGCTGGGACCGCAGGTGCACACCACGCTTTGCTAAGTTTTCTATTTTTAGTAGAGACGGGAGTCTCACTCTTGCTTAGGCTGGTCTTAAATCCTGAGCTCAAGCATTTTCTGGTTTTTGTTAACAGCCATTCCTACCAGGTGTGAAGTAGTCCAGTGAACTTTTGCAAGACATAGTAAATGGGTATTAGTTGACAAACTCCTCTTTCTTTTTTGCTGAGGAAGGTGATTCTCTTTCATGTAAACCTACTGATTTAAATATATGTCGGGTTTTTTTTTTTTAATTTTTCTTTTCCCTCCTTTTATCCTGCTGCCAACCTCATGAGCATTCTATTTTTAAAGGAAGGGGCCAGTGTGGATGAATGGTTAAGAGCACAGGTAAGGGACCAGCCAGACGAGTTCAAATCCTGGCCTTCCTAGGAAAATCTCAACCTCTCCAAGACTCAGCTTCCTCATCTTTACTATGAATATTGTCTCCTTTGTGGGCTCATTTTAGTAATTATAAATGCCTGGCACATTGCCTGGGTGAGCTGGAGCTAATACATGGTAACTGTCATGGTCGTTGCAAAGTGTAGATTTCTCTATTTCTTAGCAGTTTTGCTTGGAAAAGAATATTATAATAATCAAATAAAGCTAAAATAAAATTTCCAAGAAATTTTGACCCCAAAAACGTAGCGTGCTAACACAGCAATGAATGAGCTCCCTGTTCCATCCCTTCCTTCATCCAAACTATGGATTCAGGAGTACAGGGCTCCAGTGTAGGGGAATAAGTGAATATTAGCAGGGAAAACTGTTTCTGTAACAAATGTGGAGTGCCATAAAACAAAGGCTGTCATATTTGAAATACAGAGATGTGTTCTTAAGCTTTCCTTTTGTAAACTCTGTTTTCTTCACATTCTGTTTTTCTGTTGTTGTCATTAAATGGTCCTTTTAGGTCAGTGTGGGATTGACTCCGGAGACTCCCTTTTATAAAGAATCCTTTAGGGAAACTGTAGGTTTTACTAATTGCTGCTCATTTTTCAGTTCCAGCTTATGACTATTATCACTATTATTTCATAGGGTTTCCTAGGGCTTTTGAATGTAAATAATCACGTGAATTCCTCTTTTTCTTACATGTAGGGAGCAGACACATCTCTAGAGAGTGAGGCAAGTGATGCCTACTAGAACAGGTGAAGCAGCATGAGAACCAGGTTTCATTCTTTCCTGCTTCTTTGGCAGGTTTCTTCTTTAATTTTTCTCACCACTTGTCTACATGACAAATGGCTTCCAACCAGCCGATTCTAAGACAGGTTGCGTTCTCAGTTCCAGTTTCTCATTTAGACTGGAATTTCCTGGGGTAGATTTTAGCTTTGCTTGAGAGATCACATTCAGCCCCTCGGTGAGGTTCCTTTGATCCCTTTTTTCCCTCAGTTATCTGACTCAAATGTGGGTTCTTCTCATTAAAGTGGAAAAAAAAAACCAAAAAAAAAAAAAAACAAAGCTCACAAAGCCAGATAGCCTGCTATTTGCCAATTTCTCAGAAAGCAGTAGTAATGGGAATGAACACAAGAGCACTAAAGCCAGACTTGCAGAGCGAGGCCATCCACACAACATGTCGTCACTAGTCCAAAGCACGGCTCTCATTCTCTGGTGATGGCAGCGGGTCCGCAGAACACACGCCCAAGGCTAGTGATGAGGCTCAGAGCCCGGGCGTCTGGTGGCAGGGAACTTACTGGAAGCCCATGGGATGTGGAAGGTGCTGGGATTGACAGACTTCTCCTTGAGCCTTTGAGAAAAGCAGGAAAGGACCTGGGTGGCCATCACTAGTAAGTCAGGCCACTTGCCAGGGGCATTATTTGAGCTCCGCTAGAGTTTGTAAAGCATAATTGAGATTTCCTTCCAGACTCCACATAAAAGGCTCCATCTTCCACATTCCCAAGGGCCTTCCCTGTTAGCTATTCCCGCCCCCAGCGTGGTCACGGGCAGCTGCTCCCAGCCAGCATATTTGGTGTTGCAGAGCTGGAGTTGGTCAGAAGAGAGGGACCAGCGTCGCTCTCTTCAGGGCGGCCCAGGCAGGGCTGCGTGGACAGCGCTGAGGTGCCCACACGTGCGCTCCTCGCTTGGGGAATGAGAACGCAGACTTACCCCTTAAACTTTGTTAGTGGAGAGGGAATTTAAATAAGTGCGCTCAGCTCAAATGCTTCCTAAAACTTTGGTCTGATTTAACATTTTTGACCTTGTACCCTGGGGAAAAAAGTTACTTGCAAGTAAATAAGACTTTAGATTTTGTGTTTCTTTACCAGCCTGCCCACCATCAGCATGTGCATATGTAAGGGGGGATGTGTGAAATCATTTCTAGAGGTAAGAATGTACCAGAAAATAGAAACACACGCCAGCACCACCACGAAGGCTATGCAGCGGGTGTCCACAGTGGCCTCCCACATGCTGCTCCGGTGTGACGTCCACCCTGATCCCACACGCCCACCAGCCCAGCAGCTGGGTCGCCTCCACCTGGAGGAACCAGGGCCTTCTTCTCTCCTGCGGTGGCCACAAGGGCACCTCAGTAGGGTTAACACTTCCTGTTTCACACCCACAGTGGGAGAGGCGTTTGGTATGACCTTAATTCTCTCTTCCCTGGCCCCAAGGTGCCTCTGGCTGCCTCAGCGCCCTGGCACGGTTGGAGGGGAGCTGGTCAGCTGATGGGGGCGGGGGCAGGGGGGCAGACACCTGGTGACTAACTCCTTTTCTTCTCACCATACCTTAGAAAGGCATCTCTGGAAGACTGTTTATGTAGCACCAAACAAGAGAAACCTGCCCTTAAACTCAGGAAGCATCGTTACTATTATCTTCTAGGTACCTAGACTTTTCACTGGGTACGAGATGCCTGGAGTTTCACCAGGACCCTCCTGGGTTACTGGATCCTGGGGTAAACTCTTTGACTTAGTAGGGGTTTTTGTTTGTTTGTTTTTGTTTTTGTTTTTTTGAGACAGGGCCTCGGTTTGTTGCCCAGGCTGGAGTGCAGTGGCATCATCATAACTCATTGCAACCTCAAACTCCTGGCTCAAGTGATCCGACCCAGTAGCTCTGTTCCTCCTCCCAGGGCAGCAACGTACTCAGCACAGGCATGTTCCGTGTCACTTGCTTCAGCCATAGGCATTTTCAAGATAGTCACCTTGCTCCACACTCAGAGCGTCAGTCATAGTGTGCTGTGGGCTCCCTTGTCACCTTACTCGATAAACCACTTTTAAAAATAAAACTAAAACACAGAAACATCAAAAGAAGAAAATTTCATCATCATATATTTTCACTGAACGTACAAAAAGAACTACAAAGTGCACGTCCACCATGCTGTTTGAGCTGAAGAGCAAGAAATGCAAGCCCATCTCAGCCTGAATCAGTTGGCCTTAAACCAGGAGTATGAAAAGTGCACTAACATTATCTCCTTACGTGGTTATTCTCATTGTAGGTAATGGGCATGATTTTATTTCAAATTTTCAGCGGCTTCACACACAGACTAAGACAGAGTGAGACATTAGCACAGGAAGAAAGCATATGTTTTTAACAGTGTCGGCAGGTGGTTTAGAAAGTTAGGGTTTTCTCACCTTGGTACACCGCTGGACCTGGTACTGTGGTGCTGGCATGGCCCAAGATGAAGGGAATCTCCTCATTTGATTTAGAACTAAAAGACTGAATTGGTTTCCCAAACCCTCTAAATCATTGCCCAGCCACAGAGCCACGCGTGATACAGAGGGATGGGCACTGGGGTCCTGACCCTGTGTGTCCCTTGCCTCTGAGCCACACCACTCACAGGATCCTGTTCTGCAAGTTGCAGGAAAAACAGAAGCTCAAGCCATGTGTTCTGGGTTGTTGATGGATTAGGGATTCTGCCAGGGTGTTTGAAGCACCTTCATCACCTGCCCCCTTCCCTGTCCCGGCCTCCACGTGAAGCCTCCTCCTCCTCCTCCTAGGCCTGCCTGTCTGACAGCTGCTGCTCAGTTGCCTCGGGGCTTCCTCCCCGAGTACTGTGAAGACAACAGTCCATGTGTGAGGTTGTTCATAGGCAATACGTTGAGACCAAGATTTTGTTCCAATCTATCTAGAACTTTAAATCCTAAAATAGCTTAAGTGTACAAGTGTATGATCTAGTGCCATGCTTCTCAAACTTTAGTATGCTAGTCGAGGGCCACACTTAGTGTCCCAAGGGCTGGAGTAGTATCAGCCTGGGCTGCACTTCGGGGTCACCAGGGGATGCCCACCCCTATAGGGTCAAGTTTACTTGGCGGGGGGCTGGAGCGAGGGGGGCGGCGGGTAGGCTAGATAGTGATATTGTCTACAAGTTTTCCCTGTGATTTTAACACACAGTGAGAGAGTAAAGAAACACTGGCTTAAGGCCAGGCACAAGGCGGCTCACGCCTGTAATCCCAGCACTTTTGGAGGCCAAGTTGGGAGGAGCTCATGAGCCCGGGAGTTCAAGGCTGCAGTGACCTATGATGACAACACTGCACTCTAGTTCAGACAACATAGCAAGACGCTGTCTCCAAAAAAAAAGAAAAGAAAGGAAATATTGGCTTAAGGGTTAAAATTTAACCATAAAATGCACAGAGGGAAAGTTAAATTCACTTCCAAACCAATGCACTCACCAGTGGCATGACTCTGGGAAAGTAATTTCCTTTTGGCCCCAGAAAAGTTCCAAAGGGAATGACAGCTGTGGCTATTTGGATGAAAGCATAATTCCCTTAATTTTAGCCTGGTTGTTTTCCTTCTGATAAGGTGTTAACCTCATCCCAGCCAAGATGATGTCAAAATCCATCTTATTTTCCTCTTTTGAGTCATAGGGCAAAGCTGCTTTTAAACCATCTTTGTTCCATTTAGCACTTTCTAGACCATGTGTCTTAGTTTGTTTTGTGCTTCCATAACATAATATAACAGACCAGGTGATTTATAAAGAAAAGCTTTATTTCTCACAGTTCTGGAGTCTGGGAAGTCAAGATCAAGGCACCAGTAGATTCAGTGTCTGGTGAGGTCCTTCTTGCTTTGTCCTCAAGTGGAAGAAGGTGAAGGGCTGAATCTGGTATGAAACCTCTTTATAAGGGCCTTAATCCCATTCATGAGGGAGGAGTCCTCAATGCCTCATCCCCTCCAAAAGGCCCCACCTCTCAATACAATTGCATTGGAGATTAAGTTTCCGCATGAATTTAGGGTGACACATTCAGACCATAGCACTCTGCATTTCCAGTGGGGGCAAGATTGTCCCAAGGGAGTGAAAATTGATCCTTGAGGGGTGAGAAAATCTTAGATATTATTATAATAGTTTGTGGCCATCAAAAGTTCACACCTACCTAACACAATCTTCTTTTCTTTGTATTTAATTTCACCTGTTAAGGATACATTAACTTTAATTTAAATTTTAAATTTAATTCAATTAGTCTACCTAGGAGAGTAATAATTTTTTTTTTTTTTTTTTTTTTTTTGAGACAGTCTCACTCTGTTGCCTAGGCTAGAGTGCAGTGGTGTCAGCCTAGCTCACAGCAACCTCAAACTCCTGGGCTCAAGCGATCCTCCTGCCTCAGCCTCTGGAGTAGCTGGGACTACAAGCAAGAGCCACCATGCCTGGCTAATTTTTTCTATTTTTAGTAGAGACGGGATCTCGCTCTTGCTCAGGCTAGTCTTGAACTCCTGTCCTCAAATGATCCTCTCGCTTTGGCCTCCCAGAGTGCTAGGATTACAGGTCTGAGCCACCGCACAATGGCAGTGATAATTCTTTTCTAAAAGGTTGAGGAACACTCTTCTGGATAGAGACCACCCAAACAAAGCTTTGTGTGTACTTCCTGAGGGGGGCGTCCTGAACTTGGCCCAGGGAGAGACTGCGATTCCCTTTCTGAGGGGTAATTTTGGCCTAACAACAATGAATTCTGGGAGGAAACCTCAGGAGTACTTTTCTCTCTTCTCAGTAAAGAAGTATTCTCTCGGTGAAAATTTTGGGTTCCAGAAGCATCTAGTTATCCAGCTAGTCATCTGTCCATACTGAGCTCTCTTGCAGATGTGACATTAGGATTGTGGAGTTGGGAACCTGGGCTTTGAGGTCAGATGTACCTGGTAGAAATCCAGGCACTCTCTTCACTCTGCGGCTTTCAGCAGGTTCTTGAATTTTCTAAGCTTCATTTGCATCAGTATCGTGGAAGTGAAACCTACCTGGTAGATTTGCTATTAGGATGAAACATGAATTGAGTGTAAGGGATGTAACACAGTGTCTGGCATTGTAGTTCAATTCGTGGTGGGGGAAATGGTGGTGGTGAATATCTATGTTCTACCTACCCACCTACCTATCGTCATCATCGTAGTAAAATAACTGAGGGCGCAAAACAGCAAAACAATCTTCTGAGTCAGAGTCTTTTCTTACCAGACTGGGCAATTCTATGTGTTAATAGCTCTCACAGAAGTCAGCCTTTCCAAGCTGCTAGAGCGATAGGAAGTGGGAGTCCCCAGGGACAGCTGAGCCTGGGTTTGATGTGTTTATGTGACAGCTCTGTCTGCAGTGCTGACTGCCAGGGGCCCTGGGGCAGGAAGAAGGTGTTCCAAGAAGGAAAAGCTGACCCTAGATTCAATTAGCCAAAGTAGTCTCTGATTTCTCCCTGCTGTTGCAAAATAAAGCCAGATTGACTTTAGCCAAAGTAAATATGCCACCCCTCGCCCAAAAAAATTAAAGTTAAAAAAAAAAGAAAGAAAGAACAATATATAGACCAGGGAAAGACTAGAGAATGGACTAATTTTATAAGAAGAGAATTGTGATATTTATGACCTCAAAAGCAAGTCACATCTGAGAGCTTTTATTTTGCTCCCATATCCATTATTTATTCAACATGGCTAAGGGTATTGTTCCAAATCTTGTCTTGGCAAATACTAATTATTATTATTTGGAATCTGAGTTCCTTAAAGCATGCTGGCATGGAAAACAAAGCCAAAATAAACTAGGCTTGTTGCAAGGCTGTTATTATTTCAGGGAATCATTTTTAAAAATGCATTCAGATTTGTGTAAATGCAGAACTTGGGTAGGTGTGATAAAAGCCTTACTAACAAGTTCCCGGGATGCTTTTCGTAATGAGCCAGTCATCAAAATCCACTACCAAGAATGAGAGCCAAACGTGTCCTTGCTGCCGTGTGGGGGCCCAGTCCGCACCGCAGCACCCACCTGTGCAGCCAGTCGGCAGCTTGGGAGGGGTCTAGCACAGGTTGCTGGCTGCTACTGTCAACTGCAGTTTCAGGAGTAAGTTGGGATTGCAGCCAACTTCGGCTTTTCCAGGTTCCTGGCCCAGTTTGTATATGATTATTGGAATGTTAGCTGAGTATCCAAGAACTAAGAATTTTAAAAGACTGAACTGCTGTCGAGTGTAGTGAGGAGGCTGGGACAGTGTCAGAAGCGACTGCTCCATTGTTTCTGTCTCATCTGGGCTCCTGCAACCAACTCCGGTCCATTTCAACCAGGCATTGTTGCTCTCTCTCTAAAAGCCCAACCGTCAGCTCTGCTTTATTGCACTGACACATGCTCAGCCTGATCTTCACTCTTCACTTTCCCCAGTTTTATTGGCTCTTTCTAATAAGTCTTGTGGAACTTGGATTACCACAGACAAAGGGAAACAGAGGCAGGGCTCCTGGCACCTAGTCTCCGCCACAATAGCCACGTTGCATCGTCATCCATTTCAGTAGTGTCCATTCTGGAATGTGCCATCTGCAGACGTTCTGCCACCCCACTGTTTCTGGGCTGCAGAGTCTTCCTAGACAGAGTCACACCCACAGAGGTGCTCCAACCTCCCCTGGGCTCTCCCCACTGCTGGCCCGTGTTGACTTCCTACAGGGGCTGTTTCGAGTATTTCCCAGAGCCGGGTCAGGCTTGTGCATCTCCTGAGTGCCAAGAGCTTGTGGGAGTCGCGGAAAGGCAGGGGACACAGCGTCAGTGCTGTCCAGTCCTGCCCTGACCTTTTCCTGCGGTCACAGTCTGGTTTGCCCTGTATTCAGTGCTGGGACACAGGAATGTGCATTGCTGCACCTGCCCTGGGGTCCACATTCCCCAGTGGTCACGGATGGGTACTGGGTGAGGAGCAGGGGGCCCGGGACACACTCGGGCAGGAGAGGGCACCAGGCATGGCTCCTCAGAGAAGAGGCATCTCACCGAGACCCGCAGACTGAGCAGGTCGGGGACGGGCAGGGAGCGATCACGCCTCCCCAGCGGAGGCAGGAGGTTGGAAGCCAGGAGGCGGGAAGAGGGGGCCACAGTGTGTTGAGGAGCGAGGGCAGCGCCCCTTGTTTCCCCTCAGAAGTGAAAAACTGGGCTGACTAGACTTGGAGGCTGACGTAGAACACACTGACTATTTTACAAAAGATTTCTGTAACCACGAAAATCTCATCTGCCAAATTCTTGCAGCACTGTGCTAGCAACATATTAATAGTATTCTGGTCATATTGAAACCCCAGCACAATTTCCAGAGAACTTGCTTTGGCTCTGAGAAGAGGTTTGGTGACAAGGTTCCAATAAATACAAGAGAGATTAGAAAAGGTATGAGGTGTGGCTTCAGCCCTGAGGTGTTTATCGTCTGGTTGGCGTGATAACACTGAGTACATTAAACAGCATAAAAATAACAACAAAGCTGTGATCAGCAGCTGCAAATGGTTTTTGTAAAAATCGACCATCCACTGCGGGGGCGGCGTTCAGGGAGGGCTGGCTGGGCGGAAGGTGAGCTAAGGACTGCAGCGGGGAGGGATGGAAGGGCCAGTGCCGAGGAGCTAGGCCTTTGCTAACACTGGCACCGCGTCCAACTGTGTGATGATCAGGGATGCTGTTGCGACGCCTGGGGAAGCCAGTTCCTCCAAGCTGAGCCACCTGGAATCCAAGGTAGAAGCTAGCAGAACAGATTTCATTTGTTCCTGTGTGAAATAGTCCTAATTAGAATTTTCTCTCTAACTGCTCACCAGATATAGCTACTTGGTTTTCTTATTTTCCTTCTTTCCCTCCGTCTTGTTTCTTCCTGCCTTCGCTCCCCATCCCTCTCTTCCCTCTCTCCTTTCCCACCTTCTCTCCCTCCCTTCCTTTTCCTTTTCTCTTTCTTCCTTCCATCTTTCTTACTTTCTTTTCTTCCTTCTCTTTCTCTTTCTTTTTCTTTCCTCTCTTTAACTTTATAATTTGGTAATGTCTTCCTTAAAAACCTGATTTTTGCCAGCCTGGGCAACATAGCAAGACCCTGTCTTTACAAAACAAATTTAAAAAGTAGTCAGGCATGGTGGCTCACGCCTGTAGTCCCAGCTACTTTCGAGGCCTAAGCGGGAGGATTACTTGAGGTCAGGAGTTCAAGACCAGCCTGAGCAAGAGCAAGACCCCATCTCTACTAAAACAGAAAAAGTAGCCAGGCATGGTGGCACTTGCCTGTAGTCCCAGCTAGTCGAGAGGCTGAGGCGGGAGGATCGCTTGAGCCCAAGAGTTGGAGGCTGCAGTGAGTTGTGTTTGTACCACTGCCTCCAGCCTGGGTGACAGAGCAAGACCTAATTTTGGACCCATGCCACGTTTTCTGTTAAGCAATGAGTAGTAGTTTTACCTCTCCTATGTTATTGTTTTGTTTAAATCTTTGATTCTTTCCTGCCGTCATGTTTTATTCAGAGTGAGTCTTTCTGATCACCCTGAAGGGACCGTGTAAGAGAACTTGGAGAACCGGTTCCGGAGGCTGTTGATTAACCTGACAGAGAGGATGCTGCTGACCAAGGACACAGTCTGTTCTTAATACCCCAATAATTTATTTGTAGTAGCATGTCAATTTCTGCAGCTCAGTTGGTTTGGGCTCCTATAACAAAATACCCTAGACTCGGTGGCTTAAACAACAGACATTTATTTCTCGTGGTTCTGGGAGCTAGGAAGTCCAAGATCAAGGCGCCAGCAAATTTGGGGTCTTGTGAGGGCCTGTTTCCTGGCTCCTAGCCCACCGTCATCTCACTGCATCCTCATGTGGTGGCAGGCAGCTCTCTGGGGTCTCTTTTAGGGCATGGATCACGTTCAGGAGGGCTGCACCCTGGGGATTAACCCCTCCCGAAGGCCCCACCTCCTAATACCATCACCTGGGCAGCTGGGATCTCAACATCTGAATTTTGGGAAGACACTAAATCCATGGCATCTGTTTTCTTATTTGAAAAACTGGAATAATGACATCTGTATGTGAGAATGTAGTGGGGTCTTACAAAAGATTCTTCATACATTAGAAAATATTGAGACATATTGCTACTTTTTATAATAAAAGGATTATGCCTATTGGAGATTTGGGGGGGGGCAGTTATTTTAGAAAGGGCTCGAATGGTGATTGTCATTACCCACTGTCTTTAAAACCTGAATGATCAAAATAATATGCATGAGAAGATCTCGGGAATCCATAGTGTTTTGGTTTTCCTTGATGGCCCTGTGCGATCATCTACGGCAAATGTGAACAGAGAGCCTGTTTGTGCTTTCAGATTGCAGAGGGAATGGCATACATTGAGCGGAAGAACTACATTCACAGGGACCTGCGGGCAGCTAACGTCCTGGTCTCCGAGTCACTCATGTGCAAAATTGCAGATTTTGGCCTTGCCAGAGTGATTGAAGATAACGAGTACACGGCAAGGGAAGGTACGTTCTAATATCAGTCGTTAGGTATCTTCTATTGTTTAATTTTATTTCGTTTTTGTCTGTTTTTAACAAAACAATTATAGTCATTATTAAAAAAAACAAAAACTTATTTGGTACAACGTTCAAGATGTCCTGTAATTGTTTCTAAAATGTACTCTCTTAATTAACTCCACAGGATACTTCTATGAGGTTTACAAATGCTATCATTTGTATTTCAATTAAGCAAAGCAAAACAAAAATAGATTTTGCAAGATCAAGATTCTTTGTTTATATTGGTAAAGTTTTCACTCAAACAGTGAAGTATGCTTCCCTTAACTATAGAGAAAATATTTGTAACATTAATTCTGTGATCTTTATTCTGGCCTTTTAACTATAAATTGAAACATGAACATTATCACACATACAGAACTAACTGTAATGCTACAAAAATACACTCCTTTATTTTCCTATATTCCATATTATTTATGTGAACCAAAAATGCACAGGGAGGCATAAATCCCTGAGCCGTGGCACACTGTCTGGAGGCCAAGCACAGTCAAGGCTCCAGTGGCCTTTCGTGCGGTAGGATCACCCGTGGTGCTTACGACCTGAGGATTCTAATGAGAGTCGAGTGAATATTTTTGCCATGCTCGCTCTCTTCTAAAAGAACCAAGTGCTTTCTTGATATTACTAAGCGTGGTTAAGCAAGGATTATTTTTCTTTTAACCATAAGTTTGTTATTTCTGGAAGATGTGCGGAGGTGGTAAGCAGATTGGAAGCGTCGTTTTGATCTGAGCATCTCTGGCCTCTGTCAGGTCTAGGATGGTTCTCCTCCTGCCTCAAGCCTGTGTTCCCTCATCCTTTCCCTGGATGATTATCCTCAGCAAAAAGGCAGGCAAAGGAGAATAGTTTGAGGAAAAGAAGCTAAAAAAAATTAGCTAAAATGTATTGAGCATTTACAGTGTATATAAATGGGGTTTCCACACATTATCTCATTTATCTTTATAATAGCCCTACATGATAGGCATCAATGTTATCATTATTATTCCCACCTTACAGATGAGAAAACCGAGAAGTTCTATAGCTTTTCAAGGTCCCACAATAAGCGGTAGAGCTGAGATTCAAACTCAGGAGATCTAGCCTCAAAGTACATGAGTTAGAATTGATTCCACTGGTTTTTATTAAATTTGACCAGCCCGGAGTCTCACAAAAATAATGCATACAGAGAGCATAGCTTAATGCAGACCGCACGGTTCTGGATCAGACAGCACACCACCTCCTGGCTTGTCTCAGGACGACAGTAATGACACTTACCTTCATCAGTGCCATTCATTGGGACCTTAACTGCCAGGCTTCACTGGTATTTACACTGTGCCAGGCTCACAGATCAACCCGCTTAATCCTCACAGCAAGCTGGGGAGGTTCGATTGTTTCCCCATTTTACACATGGAAGCACCAAAACAGCACAAAGACAGTGGGATACTTGCCAGGATCACCCCAAGCAGGAAACGGCAGAGCCAGGATTCAAACCCGGGCTGTGTAGTGCCAGTGTGGCCGGGCTCCCGACCACGGCTGCCTGCCCGCCCCGCACGCTGCTCCGGGTGGGTGGGGGGTCGATGCAGGAGCGTGTGATCACATTGCCAGGCACACAGTGGCCACCCCACGAGGCTGTATATGCCTCACTGTTCTTATCTGCATTTGCAATCTTGGTTGGGCACCATAAAAAATTCTCAAGCAAAGACACAATAAAGTCAAATATGTGTTTTCAAATGTGGTTGGTGGAAGCCTCCAGCCTTTCCTGGGGGCCTGAGTCCCTGCTTTCCTCAAGGGGCCCCTGCACATTCCCTGCACAAGCCTGCCTGTCCCCGGGCCCTTGGCGTCACCGGCTCTTCATGAAAAAGGCAGTTTCATCACTAGCTCATTCCAGGCAGAGTGTCCTTCCACCTCATCCTGAAAGTGGGATATGTTTTGTCCTATCAGATGAAAGAATGGGACAGGCTTAACGATATTTATCCATAAAAGTATACTGATCAAAAAATGTTTACATCCCATGTAAACATAATATGGGTTCATTAGAGAAAATTTGAACACTTTAGACATGGTGTTGAGGGGCAAATGCACGTACTAAGAATGAATTCCTTCACATTCTGTGTCATTTTTTTATCTTAAAGTTGTCTAGTTATAATATACCCAGGAGTATGCGCAGGAAACTTCCTTCTAGAGAAGAATATGCCAAAGAAAAACAGGAGGGAAGCAAACTTTTTTAGTATGGTATTTTGCACCATCTCCATTTTGTACTATATATATATATGTGTGTGTGTGTTACCTACTCAAAGTAAATATTTTAAACCAAAAATCAAAAGAGGAAGGTATAAGGGTCGTGCGTCCATGACTTTATGTGTATAAGTTTAGATTCCCGAGTAAGAACCTGTGTCTTCTTCTGTAGGTGCCAAGTTCCCCATCAAGTGGACAGCCCCAGAAGCCATCAACTTTGGATGCTTCACTATTAAGTCTGATGTATGGTCATTCGGAATTCTCCTGTATGAAATCGTCACCTATGGGAAAATTCCCTACCCAGGTATTGGTTACTTACGTGTTTACATTCAAGTGGGATATATGAGAAAAAAGCCCAAATTGGACGAAGGCATTACCAAAACACCTTCTAACCGAAACCGAAGAATAAGCACTTTGTGCCAGAATTTTATTTTCACTGTATTTAGTGGAAATTGTTCTAAAATATGCTTAGACACTTCCCTGCCTTCTTATTTTATTGAGTGCATATTCTTTTCCTCCAATTAGTTCCACCGCTTACTTAATGCCTGGAACTTGCCCGGCACAGTAGGTGCTGAGGTTGGGGTGGAGCAGACCCCGGTGCCTCCCCCAAGGCGCCTCAGGGGGAGGAAACAGACACAGAGACAAGGATTCCAAAGCTTTTTAGTTCTGAAACAGCTTTTGTAATAAGTGCTCTGGAGTCTCTATCTCTTCAGGAAATGATCACCTGTATTTATCAGTGAAAGGTTCTTCCGCTCTCTAACACACTGGCGTCAGTGAGGATGTGGTTCAGTATTTCCAGATTCCTGACACCAGAAGCCCAAGAAGCCAGATTCTGCCCATCCCTCCCTTTTCCTAGGGTCTGTGCTGGTGTGGTTAAGACAAGGGATTTCCCCCAAAGCCTTCACATTCTCGTTAATGTTTGACTCTTAACAAAATTTATGGATAAAGTAAATTTAAAATTAAATTTTTGATCTGCCCCTGAGCTACACCCCCACACTAAAATTAAATTTTTAACGTTTAAATTATTCTTTTATTAAAAAAATATCCGAGTGTGCCAGGCACTCTGGAGGCACTACGGATGCGGTGGTGTCCGTCCCTGCCCTCCAGAGCGAACATTCTAGCAGGGAGAGGCCAATGGCTATCAGTGGGCGTCCAGGCGGCAGGGTATGCAGTGGAGCCCGCGTGCGTGGCTTAGGGATTGGTGCGTGCTCACAGAAGGGGTGGGGGAACTGCTCGTTTCATCCAGTGGCCCCAGCAGCAGCAGGGACTCAGAGATGTGAGGGAGGGATCCTCGGGTCCCCTGGGGGATACCTGTCCCTACAGGGGAGTAGCCAGTGCATGGGCCTGGCCAATGGGAGCGGAGGCCAGTGTGGTTTGCACCTCTATGAGAATTTGAGGAATGAATGAATGAATGACCCCCTAAGCCATTTAATCTCTAGTAGTCTCCATGCTATGGACCGGAAAGCAGGAGGCCATCGAGTTGGGGTGAGGGGAGAGCCTTAGTGGCCATGTGAGAGTGTCCGTCCTACTCTGCTGGGATGGAATCCGGGGAAGGCTCCGGACAGCACAGCCATGTTGCCTGTGTTCTCCGACCACTCCCGCTGCCGTGCGGGGATGAGCCGCTGAGAAGCCGGGCAGGGACCAGCTGGGAGCTGACAAGCTTCCGGGGGTGCCTGCACGGTGGGCAGCTGTCCCAGGAAATCCCTCTCGTGCCAGTGTTAAATACTCCAGCTGACCCCGGCTCTAGATGCCGGAGTTATGAATTAACATTGCTGCAAAATAGGAAAGGTACTTCCGATCAGCCCAGATGTCTCACGCGTCTATATCTGTGTCTGTGCCTACTTCTGTTTCTATAATCTGTCTGTGAGAGAGCAAGCTTATATATGCACATTATATATGTCATCTGACACCTGGTAAAATAAACTTCTAACTTCATAAACCGTGTGTAATACTGTGGCGTGCAGCTTGTGATGTGCAGCCATGGCCCCTGAGGCTCAGAGAAGGCGACTGGGCCCTCGCTGGAGGCAAAGCTGCTCTGAGCCCAGGTCCAGGGGCTCGTCCTCACCCACTGTGCCCAACGCCCAGGACTTGGAAATATTTGATATTTGGGGTGAAAAATCATAAAAAATATATAAACGAACCAGTAGAAGAATGGTGAGAATCACACATACACATATATGTATACATATAATATACATGTGTGTGTATATATAGTAGAACCAACCAGAAACCACTGACTGGTCTGTCCTTCAGTTGGCTTGTTCCTTGTAAAAACTGACCTCTGGGCTTTCTGGATTGATGGATTTTCTAGTCACAAGAGTTGTGTGTTACGAGAGCCTCTAGCATCAGGAATTACGAGCAGAATCAAGCAATCCTGTTTACTTGAACATCAGAGGACTTGATTCACAGAAAGCATAGAGATTGGTGAACGTTGCCAAAGGATGCCATTTCCCACCACAGCTATAAACTGCTCATGGAAGAGACGCCATCGATAATTGAATTATCTGAGAATACTTTACCCAGTAAAGTGCTGGATAGGTTTTCTTTTTTTAAAAGTACTTTAAAAGCCATATGCCTACCTCTGCAAAATAAAAAGGGAATAAAATAAAGGAGAAAAAATAGAAAAAAGAAATAAGAAAGCTATATATATAAAGTGAACACATATTTTTAGAGGAAAAAAGTGCTAAGAGGGATAATATACCAAATGTTATTGTCCTTGAGTAAAGAGAGGATAGGTTATATTAATTTTAGGTTATATAATAGGTTACATTAATTTTCTTCTTGATACATATCTGGTTTGTAATTTTTTACAATGATATTTTTATTAGATATTTTATTCTTATCCAAGTAACATACGCACATTAGAAAGTCATGTAGCACCAAAAAACTTCTAATGAAAAATTGCCACCTGGGTCCCACTCCCACTGAGGCTCCTCAAGGAAATCTCCTTGCGGGAATTTTGGCTATTTATTTTAGTATTTGCTGCTCACAGTTCTCAATATTATACCTTTATCTCTTGAATAAAGTTTTTTTTTCCATTTTACTCATTCTTAAGTAAGAATATGGTCACATGGTTTTAAATTCAAGCGACACAAAGTAGTGTAAGGTGACAGGCAGCCCTCTTTGTCCTTGGTCATATAAGTCCTGCCCCCACAGCGACCACTGTGATCAGTTTCTACCCTAGAGACCTCCTGTACGTGGGATCAGGCAGTTTTGTCCTTTTGCGTCTGGCCTATTTCACTCAGCACAACGTTCCCAAGGCCCATCCTGGTGTGGCCTGCGTCAGAAGTGTCCCACTTCCTCGCCTTCAGTCTTTCTCCTCACCCCTTGTCTTCCATCCCACACGTGCCCCATCTCCGCTGGGCCTGGTGTGCCGAGCACAGAGCGTCTCTGTTCAGTTTCTCCAGCATTAGCCTTTGCACTGCCGGGCGGGCTCTGAGTGCCACCCTGTCTGTGGCCACTGGCCTCACCCTCCCTCGTGGTGTGCCAGCCTCGCTGCAAGAGCCATCTCGCCTGCTGGCCCTCTGCAGGCACTGTGGTCACACTTCTGTCTCAGAAGTGGTTCAGACCACTTCTGCCTCTGGCTGCCAGGGGCCTCTCAGTTTCATCAGAGATGGGATTTAAGTTTCTATTTCTTGTTCTCTTTTTTTGTTAC